>LPNX010859178.1:170908-218049 GCA_001517045.1 Pseudotsuga menziesii | reverse complement strand
ATCAAGGACACATCAAAAGACAAAAAGTAGTCCATAGGGGCTAATGAGTTTGCAGCGGGACAGGGGAAGGCCATACAATGTGTGATTCACCTAGTGTGGTGTAATCCGCTATAACAGAGCCTGAAGGAAAATTTTCTAAGTGTTGAAAAATTTCAGGACTTGGTGGAGTTCAGAAGTTGTCGGTGATCAGTGGGAGATATAAGATGAAACCACCGAAACATCGACATAAAATAGGTGATGGAGGTGCCGACACGGCGGAATAATAAAGGAAGTTTTCGCCGAAATTTATTAAGTATGGAAACCGTCGACGGAATTTAGTCGATTTGGTCGACAAAATTTAGAAGTTGAAAGTGCCAATATGTCGGCAGAGATCCCTTGAAGACCTCTGAAATGGTGGAGAAAATTAGAGGATGAAGGCGTCGACGCAGATGAGGAAGAAGAAAATTTTCAAAAATTTGTCTAAGTGTTGACCCATCAGGGATCGGTGGGGGTTAGTTGATTGCATCGCCAATGATTAGATAATTGGAGCGTCGATCGGCGAAAGTTAGTTGATAGAACCGCTGAAACATCGGCTCACTTAGTCAGAACCATTGACGAAATTTAGATGATGGGACCGCCGATGAAATACGTCAAAAAATTTTAGTTGATTTTGCGTCCGTCGTTGTAGCTAGCTAGTGGACTATCCTTTTGACGGATAGAGTCCTTGACCACCGATGCCATAGAGGATAGTTGTGCCGACAGCCGATGCAACAAAAAATTTCCAAAAATTTTATAAGGCACAAGAATATCAGCGATCAGAAAAGATTAGTTGTTGGAATCGCCGATGACTAGAGGATGGGATCGGTGACAAATAGAAGATGAAGCTGGTGAGGCTAGTGAAGTCGATTAGCGAATATTCATTGAAGGAAGAGCCGATCCAAAGAAGAAATTTCAAAAAAAATTCTAAGTGTTCAACCCATCGGCGATCGGCAGAAGTTAGTTGTATTGGTCGCTGATGAACATCGAAAGGAGTTAGTGGTTCATGCGCCCGCTATTTCGGAAGTCTAGAGCACTAATCTTCCGATGGATAAAGGTTTCAACTATCGATGCCATAATAGTTGTGCTTCAGATCACTGATCAGAAATTATTAGTGGATTTTGTCATCGTTGTGCAGTGGTTAGTCCTTTCGACGACTGATGGGGTATTAGGGTCTGCAGAACCACAGTAAGATCGATGTCCACCATTGCAGAGGATCAGAGAAATAGCCTCCCAATGGGTAGAGGATATGATTGCTGACATATTGGCATCGTCGATAAAGATCGAAAGATTAGATAACCACAGATGCAAAACAGCGGAAAACAATAGATTTTTGACCGCCGAGGGATAGCCTTTAGCATCGTTGATAAATTCAGGAAGCATGTATGAGCAGACCACCGATACCGCGGGAAGGGTTAGTTGTATGGCCGCCAATGAGCAGTGAAGGAAATTAGTCATTCTAACTGCCGAAACGTCGGAATGTTAGTTGGAACGAGATCCAATTGGGAAAAAGAAATTTTGGGTTTTTCCAGAGGGATTTCTCCGTGATTTTTAACCGCTTTTCAGTGGATTTTTCAGCAGTTTTAGGGCTGAAAAGGAAGAAAATCATAAGTGGCTAAAGTCAGTAATTCAGACCAAAATACAGTTGAGTGTTTTGCCTAAATTTGATGAATATCATCATTTTAAAAGTGGTGTGGTTTTCACACCCGAGGTCAGAATGAAGCATGTGGATGGGCGTCGGAAAGCTTATCCAACAGGGAACAAAGGAGAATCACCAGAGTTTGAATGTGGTGCTGAAAAGTAATATTGATTGCTTGATGAAGAAATGTGTTGTTGTCAACATGGACAAATCCAGGAATTGCATGCCTAGAGGTAGCAAGACCATGAAGTCAAACCAGTTGTTGTGTGGAAGAGGAGTTCCATGCAAGGATGAGGGACTTAAAATGGGAAATTTCCTTAAACCATGTCTTGCTAATTATGATTACAAGTTTTATACATGAAATGTATGAGTATATTCCTTGCATGAATAGGATATTACATGTTGGTAAGAATAGTGAGAATTATACATTTATAATGAGCCATTGATGATAATTATTGCATTGGTGTTGGAATTAGTGGAAAAACCAATGACAACATGGACATGGATGAATATGTTGCTGATGCTGATGAATGTGACTAGTGACCCCATGGAGAAAGGGATAAGGCAACAAGTCCAGAATCAAAAGTTGGTGAGCAAATTCTGTAATCTCCTGCAAAGGACCAACCAAACTGGTAATGTCAAGGGTGTAAGCAGGACCCATAAAGGTAAGAGTTTAATTATGACAATTGCATGGAGTGGTAAAAGCAAGAGGTCTCATACCATGTGGGTATTTGAATTTTATATTGCATTCATAGAGGAAGGTGACATGCATGTATTATATTGTTATGAGCTTAGTAGCCCAAGGAAAGTAAGCACCGATGATCTTGATTATAGTCATGCATCCTATATGAAGTAGTCATGGCTAGGCCATGCATGGTATGTTTGAATGCATAGTATTCCTAAATCAATGCAAGGTATCATTGAGTGGGTATGCATTAAAAGATTTTATAAATCTTGTAGTTATGCATTGAATGGATGCATATGAAAAGTATGAGTAAATGTTGTAGATATGCATACATAAGTATGGGTGCAAATGTTGCGATGCAATGCATGAATGCATAGAGATAGTGCATGAGTTATTATGAATAACTAATGGCTGAAATGATGAATTGATGACAATTCTAGAACCATTTCAAGAGATGTTATGAATGCAGGATAGTAAATGCATGAAGAGGGTAGTCATGATCAATTGGCTGCCATAAATGCGCTATGGAAGGGCAAGGTTGTACAATGATACGCTTGTGGAGTAAGGAGTATCTGAACATTTCATTTCGGCATAAATGATGTGACCTTGCAAATTTTAGTATGATAATGATTGCATGAAGTAAATGAGTTTTGGTAATGTTGATGTGATTAACAGCTGGAAGTGTTTGAATTTTATAAATTATGAAAATGCTTCAGTGATTGTTGCAGCAATGAAAAAGTTATATGCATCAAGACTTACTAAGTGTTTGGCTGACTGAGGTTCAGGTTTCAGGTAGATTGTTTGTGGCATGGCAATTTGGGTAAGACCATGACAAAGGCTGAAATCTACCGTGTGAAAGAGCCAAACCTTATGAGAAGATTCTCATGGTTGTGAAAATAGTTTGTATGCATGATGGGTTGTTCAATTTGAATTGTGAGTTTCAGATTTAAGAAATTGTTGACAACTACTAATCACTATTGGATTGCATAAGATTGTGTCAGGAGGATGGATTGTAAGTGGATATTCATGTTATGCTAGTAAGCATAAAATTATAATGGGCATAGTGGTGCTGCTTACAAGAGACCCACAATTGAGGATCACCTCCTTGCCAAGAAAATCAATTTCTGTAGTAAATAGAGTTGCAAATTCTCATTGAATTTAATTACTAATGTCATTTCTTGGTTATGGAACAATCAAATTTGGATTGTATTATTAGATAATGATTGACTGTTTGGCTATTTGATGAAAGTGTTAGGGGTACACACTATAGGAAGATCATGTGTGATGGACTGTAGGAGCCAAACTTCATGGGAAGGTTTTCCCTTATCTTGGAAATGGGTTTCGGGTAAAACTCCATTGGACATTTTGGGAATGTCTCATATGTACTGCATGTCTGGTAAGAAACATGAGTGAGATGGTATAGGTTATGTCGGTAAGACATATGTGGATACAAAATGTAAAGAGGAATTGTGATGGAAAACCGAGGGACTGTCAACTCAGAGAAGGGAGCCCCCATTCCTCCTTAATGAAGGAATACTGCATTGGAAAATGGATAAGTGTTCTCTAACCCTAGCTAAGAATATGCATGTCAAATTGTTAAATTCGACATGCAGATCACGTTTCAATTTTATTTCCATTATGGAATATTGCTTGAGTATGAATAGGGCCTACATGGTTCACATCGGAAAGGGGGCCACACTTTCTCGATGTTGGATCATGGAAGGGTTTTCAATATTGATTACACCCTAGGGGGTGGGTGCACTCTTGGTGTCTTAATACTTGATAGTGAATGATGTGAAATATGATTACAATTTTAGAGAAATAATGCTAACGAATATGCTTATATTGCTTGTGTTGTCAGGCTAAACAGATGTAGTCTGGTATTGTACACTAAATGGACAATGGGTTGAGCTCATCCTACCTTCTACTAAAGAGCACAGAGAAGGAGACATTCCCAAGGGACTGTCAACTCAGAGAAGGGAGTGGTCTCTTGTGTGATATCGGGTAGTGGAATTAGGGCTCACTACTGGAAATGAAACCTATAAATGGTCATTTATTGTTGATATAAGTGCATTGTTGATATAAGTGTATTGTTGATATAAGTGCAGGCGATTTGTTGACGGTTTGATAAACCCAACTGAAGGTTGGCTTGACTGTGCCTGATATATATATATAAGGATGTTGTGAAGAAGCCTATGTGCTAGCCTAACATCCAAGTCCATAGGCAATCCCAAGGCTTGCAAAGCGAAGCAAGATCCTGTGGACCAGCGAGGAAATGCACAATACAAATAAGTATTGGATTATTTTGCAATTCTTGCTTATGAATATGCCTGTGTATATGATTTGGTTATGATGTTTTAAGCTCTTGTTTAAGAGGTAAAAAATGATGGGAATAAACTAAAAATGTGAATCTATTCAATCTTTGAATATAGGTATCACTAGAAGCGAGGACTATGAAAGCATCCTATAGGTGCATGTGGACATGTGACTATCCTGAAGAGCTCAAAATGAGCAATAATGAAAAAGGTGCTAGTGAGGCTGTGAAGGTCCTAGCAGACGAGACAAACCATGTGGGGAGGCTCCATGGTTGAGAGGTCTGAAATAGACCGGAGACACTAAGTGTCATGACCAAGAGGGATTGGTCTAGCATTCACGGTGAAGTGAAAGAGGCTGAGAGCATGAAAAGCCACAATGGTGGTGTGGGTTCCAGGATGGAACAAAACAAAGGGGGGAAAAACTCTTGATGTGCTCTCTTGCCCTTTTGATTATATATATATATATATATATATATATATATATTCATGCATTGTGAAAAAAAAATATTGTTTGCATGTATGACTGAAAATGGAATGTGTGTATTTGCTTAAAGTAAATTGTGAATGTTGGAATGGTTAATTCCCTGCCCAAGAATGGACATGAATGAGCTCATGTGCCTGCTGGGAAGGCATGAAAAATATGAAAGTCTCCTTGATGAGACTTGGACTGTCATGCCAATTGGGCAATTAATTGACTGATTTTAATGCCTATATTATGCTTGGTCTGACAGAATTTCAATGGTGCATTTCATAGGTGAGAAAAGTGAAATCTAGTGGTGCACATTGATCATGGCAGTAGACCAAAAGTTGCTGGACTTGGTTGGAAGTCTCCTTCAAACAATTTCCAGGACCCAAGAGATGAGATGAACCACCAAATTTTGCAAGACTCTATTGGTTTGCAAAAGGATATGAAAAGCCTTATGGGAGCAATCCATAAAGGCAAGGAAATTGGATCAATGATGGGACATTCATCCAAGAAATCCGTTAACAAATGTTCCGGGAATGAAGACTCAAAGGAAATTGAGTAGGTAAAGATGAAGTAGCCAGCAAAATGTTGGAAATGAAAAGAACATCATTTACGCTGGGACTGCCCAATGAGGGAACATAAAGAGGGCAGCAGCCACAAAATTCCTCGACTTGGGGATGAGCCGAAAGCTGAGAAGTAGTAGAAGAAGCTCATGGAAGCTGAGGGGCTTGGTCCTGAAAGTTCAAGTAAATAACTGAACATGGGACAGATCTACAAAATTTTGAAATTTTGATGTGCAAATTGTTTATGCATTCCTATGTATTGGAACACCGAGGACGGTGTTATTCCAAGGGGGAGGGGATTGTAATATCCCTGGTTTTGACCCCGGTAACATTAAAAGATACATGATGTATATTTTGTAATTAATTGTGGTGTGGAGCTAAAGGAAAAATCCCCACCATCTATTTGGTTGTGTATGTCTCGGCATTAGGGATCCTTTTTTATGGTATATCATGCTATCCGACACATTATAGTTTTGGCATCATGTAAATATGCACATCAATTAAAATAAACCTACATCCAGCTACGATAGTGCAATGTGAAATGAAAAGGGAATGATTCCTAAGGTTAAGGGGGGGTTGTCTAACCCATGGGGTCCATTGAGAGTTTTCCATGTGTCGACCACCCACTAAACTTTTGTTGTTTGATTAGTTGGGAGAAGTTATGGATGGGGAGTGGTGTGTGGCAAGACTGCCTATCTTTGCCCCACATACACTCCACCAGTGAGCTCACTCTTCCTCACATGGAGGGCAGGGGAACAGTCACCACTCTCCCACTCTTCCACTCATGGTTTTGGTCTTTCTCATACACACGTAGGGGGGTTGTTTCCTCACGGGGGCACCATTTGGGGGATTCCAATCACTTGTTCATCTCATGCAGGAGTTAGAGGGGTCTACTCTATTCTCCCTACTCTCACCGACTGTTGGTCAGTGGATCTATTTTTCCTCCATTAGCGAGTCATTCTATTCTTCCTCTATTCATGCAGAGGGTATAACCTTGTTTACATTATCAGACTATGTGCATGTCTGTTACTCTCATGGTTTTTTGGTCTGT
The DNA here is from genome assembly GCA_001517045.1 of Pseudotsuga menziesii. Taxonomy (NCBI): domain Eukaryota; kingdom Viridiplantae; phylum Streptophyta; class Pinopsida; order Pinales; family Pinaceae; genus Pseudotsuga; species Pseudotsuga menziesii. Next base: position 211,315 of record LPNX010859178.1, on the reverse strand, counting down.
GTACCTGTTTTTCCCCTGTCCAAGATTGAGAATCGGACTTCTCTCATGTTTTGGGACTATGTAATGTTTTCGTCACTTCATCATTGAGCTGAGACTGTGGTTCTTTCCCTGGTTTGGCGGTCTATTGTGGTTTTCCCTCCACTGTTCGTGGCTTGTTTTGGTTTTCCCCCACGTTGTTGTTGTTGTGAATGAAATAATCTGTTGGGTGCCGCTGGGTTTTTTTGGCCATGCTAGGGCCAAGAGCAACTCTAACTCGTATTGCCTGACCTGGGCTATGTTCACCCTTTCGTTTGGGTTTTCACCCTGTTATCTTTATTTTCTTCATAGAGATGTGAGCTGTTTGTTTTACTGCGGTATGCAGAGGTTGGTCTTTGGACTATTTAGAGCAGGATTAGAGGCTGGGTATGCTTGAGAAACCTGGTGTTGGGAGCCACTCAGATAGAATTAGACTGTTGTCTTTCTTATCCACAACCCTTGAAGAGTATTGGAAAGGGAAGTCAGGGCCTGAGGTATTGCGAAGAAGAGAAAGGACTAATTCTTGGTGTTGGGTGTGTGAATGTCTTAGAGTTAAGGTTAGATCTTATGTAGGCATCCTTAGTTCTCCATTGAGACCACCAGCTTAGCATTTAGCCTTTCCTAGCTACTTGACGGCTTGAAAAACCTAACTGTGTTGACTTGGCTGTTTTGTGTAACCTTGGCTATGTGTAAGCCTGATTTGACCCTTATTCCTTAGGGAATCATGCCTAGCTTGGGGTGGCAGTGTTGCTGAGAGATTAATCAGCACGCTGGCCTATGGTTGGGTGGAACATTGCAGCGACGTAGCTTATTGCGGGACAAGATATTTATAAGATAAGTGTTCTTATCCATTTTGCTTCTACATTTACTTTTACTGCCTAATGTCTAATGAATCATGATGAACATGTTGATGTTGGAATGTATATATTTCTTCCATTGTATGTTGGGTAAACAGGCATCCGTGTATGTTTTATGCATCTTAGCACATTTTATGTTTTAAGCATTTTATTTCAGCTTTATATGCATGTTCTTGTTCATGGGGATAGTTTCCCAGAGGTTTATGACGGTTTGGTAGCGTCCTCTTTTCCAGTTGGAGGGTTGGGGACGTTACAAGTACCAAGTTGATTCGTGTCCCTCAAAAGAGTATGGAAATAATATACACACCACATCCACATGAATTACATTCCTCGGTCTGATAGCCTGCATATAACTCTTGATATGATATTTCGGAGGGATCCTATCATTTGGATTGAACTTGGGAAGCCACTTATGTTTTTAGGCAATTTATGTAATTGTCCAGGGATAAGGACTGTGTCCAAATCAAGCTAAGGTCTGTTAAGGTCGTCATTCATTGGTCTCTCTGGTGGATCTTCTAAATATTCTGAGGAAGTCTCGCTATCTGAGGACTCTTCTGATGAAGATGGATATGAAGGAGGCGGTGTAGGTGACGGTATTCCACTAGACTGATCGTCAAGATGTGGATATTCTAGGGCTTGTCCTGTGGTTTATAACAATGGAATAGCTTGGGCTTCATGGGTCTCTCACCATGGAGTAATATTTGAATTAGGGGAAGTAAAAGTCAAAAGAGAAGGATTCAAAAGAGAAGAAGATAAAACATTTCTGAGACTACGAACAACCTGAGTTTCTGGTTCCACCCTTGTAGTAATATCACTAGTGTTTTTTCTTCACTGTTCAAAAGTGATAACTCCACTACTGGGTGGTGTAAAAGTATTTTTAGGTATTTCAATGGATCTTTCTAAAACAGGGGTGGTAGGGACGGGTGACTGACTCTCTACGGGATGAGTTACAGACATAGAAGCTTGAACATGGCTCCTAGTAATGATGGGTGATATAGGATGAGGAGGTTTATTAGTTTTTTATCATAACATATTTCATAATGGCCCTCCTTCTAGCACCATTTTTTGACATCCCCAGCAATAGGTTGATGGAAAAACTACAAGGGAATCAACAAAAGGAAAAAATTACAACTAGAAAGGCTTCGAATCAATACCACACAGAGATGATCCTATCACCTAGTTGTTTGGGATGACTAATTCCTATGGACACAAGGCCTCCACTAGCACAAAGGTTTGTCATATCTATAAGATCTTTTCTTAGGACAAGCGAGAAAAGATTCAACGTACTTCATTCCTAAACTATCTGTTTAAGAAAACTTAAACAAGGTGATAAAGTGGATTCTAGATAGGATAGTTGCTAAATATAATAGGAAAAATAATCTAATTGCTCAACATGAAAACATGTAAATTAAGATAAATTTCTTTAATCAAATTTAAATAAATCTTACATAAAACATTGCAAAGGCTTATTCAAATGTTACAGATGTACAACATGCCCAAGAGGAAATACTAATTGACAAATCAGTATCAGAGATCAATGACTAATCATCAGCTGTAAAATAAATCATGTATATCAAACAAAGACATTTGTTGAACACACATTCAATATGTCAATTTCGTAAGGAAAAACCAATACGTGAACCAACACATTAATGGATAGACAACCAATAATTAGCAAGCTAGATAGATGGAAAAATGACTAAAATTCATTAAAGAAATTTAATGAACAGCAATGAAACATAGCATAAAATGACTGTAATTTTATTAAATTGCAAAAAATTACAAAGTACAAAAATCACAAGCTTTCCTGTTATGCACTTGGAAGTCTGGTATTAATTATAAATCCTAGGCTTAATCTCCAAAATTCCTCTCTCTACTTGGGAAAGTCCTTCCCTTTAAATAATATTACATATTTTACAAAAAGGAAAATTACCAATATCAGGGATTACAAAATAATGTAGTTTCAATTTTTTCAAAGGGCAGAATGCCACTTGGCATCTAGGTCCATAAGATCATCGATGTCCTGATATTTTGCATGATCCAGGTGTATTTTAGTTCTGCAAATTTTGGATTCAATCTACCTCTTATTGACTTTATTCCACTTCCCAAGGTACACCTCTATTCTAACCATCGTAGTATGGGGTACCTTGATCCATCTTGTGATCTCGTGCATGGTGAGCTAGTTTATCCCCTGAATCTACTCCTTAGTTGCAGCAAAATTTTGTTCATTTTCCTATAATTTGAGATAAGGAGCAACCACCCGGTCAATCACATATAGAGAAGGAAAATCCAGAAAACTGAGCAAGGTTTTAGCATCCATCCACCTACGTCTACAAGCCTCCTGTCCACCTTTGATGATGGATTCGACTGCATCACATATTCTCTCCCAGGTCTCAATCGTAACTTTAGTTTTCTTGGTATGAAGTTTATCCATAACTGGAAAATCATGTGGCCTGTCTCTGATATGTTTTTTTCAGTCTAACACGTTGTTAAAATCCTTGGTTGTTTCTATTCTATGAGTATCATGATCTTGAAGGACATGAGATTGTCACTCAAATGAGTTGTATAATTCCCGCATTTCATTGAAACCTGCATACAAGTTGTCCATAGATTTATAGAATTCATCATTGACTCTACAGGATAACTACTTAAATTATTGTGTTGTCAATATGGAGAAGGGGGAGGTAGTTGATACTAGTTGTGACTCCTTGAGATGTTTCTCAAGGCTAGCAATCTTATTTTCCTGTTGCTGATTGAGAATATCTGACTTCTCAAGATGATGCTTGAGATAATCATTTTTATTTTGTAATTGTTTCAATTTCCCTTCATGCTCTTGTTTAAGAAGTTGAAATTTTTATTTATTGTGTGCCTCATTTTCCACCAAGTCCTACTTGACCTTCTGCAGCTCTTGTTCTTTGTCCAACATATCTTTATTCAGCTGTGAAACTGAATCATAATTAACCCTTGCAAAATCCCCCATAGAAGCTGTTGTATCCAAATCTCTTTGTTTGATGTCAAGGGAGTTTGAATTCCAGATGATTTGGTTAAGAGAAGGAACATGTTTTATTTTTCCTTCCCTCATCCTCCTAGTTCTTTTTTTCATCATTGCTTTGTCCTTCTTGCTCCAAAAATATTTTCCTAAAGAGACCACAACATCCTCACCAAAATCTGCCATCCCTTTAGAAGCTGAAATGGTTTCCTATTGGGAAGTGATAAGAGGATCAGGTTGAGACTGGGAAGCAAATATTTCCACACTGATGGGTTTAATAATCATGGTATAAGTGGGGAAAATGGGTGAAAGAGATGAGGTAGAAGTGAGGATAGGTGTTTGAATTTGGGGAGAAGGAATTATAGAAACAGAAGGAATGTTTATTTGAGAAAGGGGAGGAGGGAGCAATGTTGGTGTTTGGCGAGGTAATAAGGGGGTGGAAATAATATATGAAGTAAGGGGAGAACTAGGACTAGCTACATTAATTAGTACCGTGGGAGAGCTAGTGGTAGCTTCAAGAATTGGTTTTAAATTTAGTTCAAAAAAAAAATGATGAATAAAAAATATATTCAAACAACTTTGTATTAGGGATAGAATATTTCATAGAGGTAAGAATATTTACAGGGCATGTGGAAGGCCCACTTTCTTCCTCCAAGTCACTATGAATCTCATGAATTTCAATTTCAGCTTGTGGTGGAGGCTCTACCTGCTGAACTGGGGGGATCTGCATGGGGACTTACTCTTAAGGATCAAGTTGAGCTCATGATGGTGGTTGTTATTCCCTAGGTACTTCCTGAGGTATTTGTTGTAGGTTAGCAGTTGGTGATTCTGGTACCTATACCTATTGCAGAACAAGCTGATTTTTCTACTTCTTGGGATGAGGTTCAACCTCCTCTGTCCACGTCAGTAGCTGAGAACTAAGATTCTCTATATTTCTCTTGAATTCTTCCCCTTTATGTAGGGTCTCCAACATGTATGAAGGTTGGGTTCTCATAGGAGTCTCCAAAACATCCTTACCTTTATCCTTTGAATGAGCAGCAAAGGTAGCAGTAGAGTTTGATGCTTGGTCTTTGGATTCCTTCTATATGTTTTTCCTTTGAAGGTTCTCCTCTATAGACAAATTTACCTTTATAAAGTGGAGAGTGGAATCCCTCATGTCCTTTTGATACTTGAAGACATGAGCTTTCACATCTGGATCAATAATTTTTCTCAATGCTTCTTGAAAATCCACAACTGCTCTGTAAATGGAATCATCAGACTCATCCTCATGAGAATATTGAAACTTAGCATGTTCATGGACAAAGATACTGGTCACATATGCTTTAGGGTCATGCATTATTCTAGGGGCTTCTCCCAGGTTCATATTGGAAATATCTTTACCCAACACAGTTGCATGGGTGGAAGTCTACAAAAAAAGAGAATATAAACTCAATGGAAATTTATGCCAAGCCTTTCTTTTATGTCGTTCTAGTTTGGGAAAAAAACCATCAATGACAGTCTAATAGGACATTTCTTGTAATACCATATGATCCAGAACTATCCTTAGCAGCAGACGAACTGTGTTGCTTCCCCAAATTTTGATGTAGGAGAAATACTCTCCAACATACCAATCACCATGTAATGCAATTAATGCTCTGGCTCTCTCCGAAAATGCCAGAGCATCAACCTTGAAAATTTTATGGTACATCGACCCAAGAAATAGGTCACAAATCTCATAGACTCAAGGGACAAAATTGTCCTCCCACATATCAGAACAATAAATGTGTACTGGCAGGGAAATCTTATTCCAATTCCAACCTAAGGTGAGAAAAGGAGAAGTTGCACAAAAAAAATCCATTACATACCTTGACATAAAAAATGTTGGCTTCTTGGTGGTTGAGGTCTTCTCATATTTTTCAATCTCCTCCTTCAGATTCATAGATAGAATTTGTTCCCAATTGAGGGACTCACATGTAAGCAGTTAATGATGGGCTGCTAGAACCGCTTCAATATGGAACAAGGAAGAATTTTCCAACCCATTCAAACGTCAAAACATGACAGCAAGCAATGAGAAAGGTTCCCTGAACCAGGAAATGAGATAGGATCTGCTTGGTCGGGGAACATACTCAGTTGGATTTTCCATCCAAGATTTTACTACCTCCTCATAATTGAATCGAAAAATGGATTCATCAAGAAATTTGGACCTGAGAAGCTGTTTGGGAGGTCCAAGGGCATAATCCCTAGAAAAAACATTAGGATGGAAAGAGGCCACATGGGTATCAATGTGATCGTCGAAGGTGCACTCGTTAGGGTTTGCGTTATCCAATGCCCACTTAACTAGGTCTTTGTATGGAATGAAAGGAGGCCGTGAAGCAGTATGATGGAGTTGGGAACTCTGAATCCTTACATATGCAGGCTGGTAGTGGGCAATTATCGAGAAATATCCATTGTTAAAAATGGCGTAAATCCTTGACTAGTCTAAATGGAGGGTTTCAGAGACACGCCCACTAGTATCAGTGAATACTCTGGCGTTGGGGTCTTTTCTCTTCTACTCCTGGAGATCAGTTTTTCACCTGGTACTTCTTGATGTGGTGGACACCAGTTCCGATTTGAATTTGGAAACCATGGTAAAAAAGATACTATAGTTAAAAAGTAACAAAAAATATGGCCATGAAGGGAAAATACTTACTAGTAGGAAGCTTTGAGAACTAGAAAATTTGTGATCTCGAACAAGAGAAATTTGCAAAAAAAATATTCAAGTGCACTAAGAAAACATAAGTAAAATGGTAAAAATATCGTAAATTGGAACAAATTAAATAGCCCAAAACTCAACGAAAATATAGATCTAGACTGTAGTTCTAGCATAAACAAATGACTAAGATTGAGGCAAGAAAGTGAAAAAGTCTGAAAGCTTTGGATTTTGTGGTGTAGAAATAATAGATCAATTCTATGTGCAATGATGCTAAGAAGAAGCACAGCAAATAGATCTTGCTACTAAGAATTCTCACAAGCATACACAGGAAAATAGAGAGAAGAAAAGAGACTGAATCACATGAATGAAGAGATGAATATTGGTGTGTATCCTTCCATTGAATAATTATGAATAATAGTGTACATAAATAGTACATCCCTCATCGGAAAATCGAATTGTATGGAAACAAATCATAAAGCTCAAAAAGGCCGACTTACCAAAATATAGCAAAACCCCCATAGGTGGATAAAGCACTTACTAAATCTATCAAGGACCTCACGAGTTGGAAAAAGCATGAGTGATTTGTCAAGGAGATGGAAATAACATGCTAATCCTAGAAAATGGAGAAAAACTAATGGAGGATGGGTTGGAAACAAAAGCTCCCAGTTTCCTAGTTGACTAGCTTTTATCTTATCCATAGAAAAGCAGGAAAAGCAGAAAAAGCAAAAAAAGCAGAATCTGCTGTAAAATCCTGTATACTAATTTTGGATGGTCAAAAGGTGGTAAATATCAACCCATAATTGGAAATAAATCATTCCTAGGATATAGATGGCATGTATTGACTTTAAGGTGCAAGTGGATGCCAACTAATTAAGCTAGTGGGTGAATAATTAATCAAATAATGATTAATTATTTTATCCTAAGTTGTGAGTGGGTTTAATATATTCCAACATGTGGTTCCTCTTTCCACATTCCTCCTTTGAAAAGTAGAAGTTGAAAAGTAAATTATTGACCAATAAAAATTATTAAAGTTCTGCATTCTACATTTCACATAAGTGGAAAGCGGAAAAAAATGAGAAAACGAAAAGTGCGAAAAATTGAATTTTTTGGCTTCCGCAACACGCCTTAGCAGAAAGCGAAGGTCAGAAAAATAAAATGAAATTTTTATTGTGAACCTAGGATTTCTTCCTTCCGTAATCTGCCTTAGCGGAAAGCAGAATTCAGAAACACAACTTTTTATTGGCAGAAAAACGATATTTCCACAATCCACCTTAGCGGAAAGAGAAATTCAAAAAAATGATTTTCGGTAAACCTCCAAAAAAAGGATTTCCGTAATCCACCTTATTGGAATGTGGTTTGCAGGAACGCAAAAAAAAATACTTATAAAAGAAAAGGCGCGTTAGAAATCCACAAAACAAAAAAAACAAAGCTTATGAGGAAATTTTATTAAGTCCAAACAAACATACCTATTGTTTAAGGATTCCCATAAGAATATCATGGCTTAAAAACCCAATTTAAAAGTTAAGGGGCTCCCATTTTAGAGGTACTAAAATGGGATCTGTTGCTGCCAACAACAAATGGTGAGTCGCTAAGTGAAGTAGTTATCTTTGTATAGTTCTAGATTAAAATTCCAAAGAATATATGTCAGTGTGAAAATATTTTAGATCATAATCAAACAGTAAACTCAAAAGAATGCAACCAGATCTAGTAGAGCAAAATATATAATTGACATCTCACAATCCCATAACCACTTATGGTGGTACTCAAAAAATGAAGAATCCTTAAAAGCATTGAGGTATCCTTGTAAGAAAGATGTCAATAATAAAGGCAGTTTTATATAAACTTCTCGTGAGAACCTTGGATCTATCTCATGATCTTCAAACCATTAATGGCCTTGAATATGGGTTGTTTATTAGGAATATTTATACAACAATTCCTTTTTTTCCTTTTCTTTTTCTCATTTTTTTTTAGAACAAAATTCAACTTAGTTGCAACAAGACCTTTTCCTTAGTAAGCAACAATGCCACACATAGATCTCACCTGGAAACCGAACAAGATAGCTTTGTCAAGAGACTCTTTGTCTTTTGTATTTTACACAAAAAACAATTACCATGGCCTGGCAACCACCTATCAATAATTTTTAGTCCAAGTAAGATCTATGAACATGGTCAGGATGGCTTATGATAGAACCCCTTTCCTTGAATGCAACAAGTTGTATATCAAAATATCATAAACGAATTTACAAATGCAAGTTGCAAGCCATTACCTTGGCTTAAGAACCAACTGATGGTAATATCATTCACTGAAAAATGTCTATGAACATGAGAGGTTGGCTTGTAATAAGACCCCCTATATTGCAGCTCACACTTATTAGTGTGATTTTATTAGTTCCAAGGCGATCAAGGTGAGATTGAAAAAGAATGAAAGTTAAAGAAGCTATTATAGATGTGCTACCAACAATCACTGAAACACCCAAAAGGAATACAAGAGTACTCCAAGAACTCAATCACCATTATGAGGATAATAAAGATAGTGATCATTAGAACTGGAGATTGAATGTGAAGAAGTCGGCATAGCATCTGGATTGCATTCTGATAAAAATAATGATCTGGTTATAAACCAAGTGAATATTTTTGACCTATCAAAATTAAAATTCCTTATTTAACGTTTTAGAGATAACCACTTTACCAAATGCAACTAACTGTTGTAAGTATAATGGTGTTTTGTAAAGAAAATAAACAAGAAAACAATCAAACCAAACCCAAAAAACTTAAAAGAAAATCAATCAAAACCACAACTTATATACAGGTAAGTGAAACTTACCTCAAGAAAAATACTTTTTGAGGAGCTGGAAATTCATCGGATAGGCCTTAGAAATACCCTCCAACGTTTGTAAGAAGATAGTATTAGGGATGATATTTTCTGGAACAATGAACGGACCTAACCACAGACATTGAAACTTGGTATAGTCTCATTAGTCTTTGTGGGATTTGTACCACTTAAGAACCATATCCCCAATATGAAACTCGCAACTGGTGGAAGACTTATCATCAAACCATATTTTCACCAACTGTTGGTGGTGATCTAACTTATTCCTAGACTTCTCCCTCTCCTCTTCTAGTTTAATAAGACTGTTGATTTGATCTTGCATAGGGGAGAATTCATCATCTTGTGAAAAATATTGTGCAATATGTAGTGATGGAAGAAGAATATTTGATGGTAAGACATAATCTTTACCATAAAACAAGCAATAGGGAGAATTTCCAATGGAAACCTTAGGAGTAATTCGGTCTTCCCACAAGGAATTAAAAATATTTGTATGCCAATCCCCGTGGTTTTCAGCCATAGTTTTCTTCAATATATTGATCAAGTTATTATTTGAGGATTCTTCCAAACCATTACCCTGTGGATAATAATTAGAATAATACTTAACTTTAACCCCTTTTTCAAGGGCATGCTAAGTAAAATCAATTGAATTAAAGTAGGAGGCATTGTCAAAAACCAAAGATTTAGGTACTCCAAACATGGTAAGAATGTTACTCTCCAAAAAGGATATAACTAAGTTGGTGTTAACAACTTTTAGGGGTGTTCCTTCTACCCACCAAGTGAAATAATCCATTGTAGTCAATGTGTACTTATTCTACAACGCATAAGGAGGAGTAATTGTACCAAAAAAATCTAGTCCCCATTGTTGGAATGGATACTGGACAATGACAAGTTGAAGGGGAAAGATTGGCTTCTTCAATTTTCCAGCACATCTTTGGCAAGGATCGCATTTTCTAACAAAGTTATAATCATATTTAAATAATGTGGGACAATAATAAACTGCTCTTAACAACTTGTGGGTTATAGTTTCTCTTGAGAAGTGTCCACCTCTAGGCCCTACATGCATATCAACCAAAAGTTTATCAACCTCTGGTTTTTCAAGGCACCTGAGAAAGACACCATCATAATTTTTGTGGAACAACACATTATCAATAAATTGATAAGGTGTTGCTTTGAGTCTCAATTTCCTACACTTTTTGAAGTCGAGTATTGGAGGTTTAGAACTGTGAGTAAGATAAAATCTAATATTGTCATACCATTCTAATGACGGAGCAGAAATAACATCAATAGTGTCAACAAACATATCTTCCTCATGAATGCATTGTTGTTCCTTCTCTAGGATGTTTGATTGGGATGCCAATAAACATAAGCCCTTCCCTTTGACCATATTGAAAGGATTTATCTCCAAATCGTACTCCTGGAGCATAGTCATCCAATAGACTCTTTTCTCTCCCAACTCCTTTAGAATCAACAAGTTCCTTATAGATGCATATGGGATGATCACCTTTGTACTTAAATTCAACAAATAGGGCCTGTAATGCTTCACAAATTTGTAATCTGTATAATATTTCTTATCCACACGTGTATAATTTAATTTGGCTCCTTTGAATGTAGAACTCATGAAAGAAACCAGGATCTCTACGTCCTCTTCATTTTTCAGAGTAATCATGGAAGCATAAGAAACATCAATAGCAAACATATATAAAATGAAATCCTTTGAAAAACTAGGAGGCATCAATGCAGGAGCCTCCATTATAGCCTTCTTGATATTCTTGAATGCATCCTTTTGGATGTCATACCACTTAAATGAAACATATTTATTAACCATGTCTTGAAGTGGTCTAACAATTTGCGCAAAATTGGGAACAAATCTCCTGACAAAATTGATCTTCCCAAGGAAAGATTGCATAACCTTCTTTGAGCTAGGGAGACCGATTTTTTCAATTGCTTCAATTCTTTCTAGGTCAATTATTATTCCTTCCTTTGAAACAATAAATCCTAGAAGCTTACCTTTTGTGACTGCAAACAATGATTTCTTGGGGTTCAAAGAAATGCCATACTTCCTACTGTTAGATTTTTATCATTCAAACTAGCATTATATTAGGATATTTAACTGAGAGAATAACAAGCACAACAATCAAACATAAGAGACAATGAACACAATGTTTTTCCTCAGGGAAACCATAAAGGAGAAAACCTCACAACTTCCTCAGAGATAGAATCAACAACAAAAGCAAAACTCCAAAACAGTAAGATGATCTCCTGACAGCAGTACTCTCTCTCTCTCTCTTGTCCCAGCAACTTCTTCTCTCTTAGTTATGTGCTACAACTGAGTGTGAGTGAATGTGTGATAAATAGAGAGGATCACTCTCTATTTATACTAATTCCTGACTTGGCAATAACTCACTAGGGCTGAATTCTCTAGGAGATTCTAATAACCCTAGGGCCCCACAACTATGGGGAATTTAACCCTTGATCAATAGGAGGGTTACCCACAATGACTTGACATGACTTGTTTACATTATTGAATCTCTTGATAGGAACATAGGGGCATGACATGAATCAAATACATTACATACACTTCTTGGAATAAAAATTGGGGTACAATACATAAGATATACGAATGAATACATTCTGAAGTTACAAATACATCAACACTCCCTCTTAACTAGGAAGGTATTCTCTCGACACAATTTTTCAGGACTGGTCTTCTTCTCTATATCAACTGGATCATCATTGAGTTCTCGTCATCTTCATCTTCAAGTCATCTTCATATTCAATTCATATTCATATTCAAGTTATCTTCATCTTCAAGTCATCTTCATCATCGGATCTGTATCATCACTGGAACATCATCACTGGATCTGGATCATCACTCTATTTGGATCATCACTGAAACATCATCACTGGATCTGGATCATCACTTGATCTAGATCATCACTATTGTATCATCATCATGGTTGTTATCTCATGATTCTTCTCATCACAGGAAGTTCTACAGAGCCAACCCTTTTTTATGCTGGTTGTAGGCCTAGCTTCCATGTAGGTCTTCTTCAGTGCTTATATCTGACACTAAGTCAAAATGGCCTGCCTAGCACTTACATCTGACCATGAGATGAACACATCCAAGACCATGTTAGAAAGGCATGTATAGCACTCACATCTAACCATGGGAGGAACACATCCAAGAACCATGTCAGAAAGGCCCAACACTTACATTCAATAGCATGATAGGACACACCTACTATCATCTGTGAAAAAGCATAGCACTCACATCCACCAGCATGATAGGACACACCTACTATCATCCGTGGAAAGGCACAGCACTCATATCCACCAGCATGATAGGGCACACCTACTATCATCTGTGGAAAGTATCGGCACTCACATCCACCATCATGGTAGGACACACCTACTACCATTTGTGGAAAGGCACAACACTTACAATCACCAGCATGGTAGGACACACCTACTACCATTTGTGAAAAGGCACAACAATCACATCCACCATCATGATAGGACACGCCTACTATTATCTGTGGAAAGGCTCGGTACTCACATCCACCAGCATGTGTTGGTTACTAATGGGGCAGACCTAGGTTTACTTGTTATGTACCAACAACACCCCTAGCTCACTGGCCCTTTCGGCAATAGACCGCAGAATGGCCTGAAGTCTCACCCAAAGTGATCTTATGGGTTGGCTAAAGACTCAAGTGTCCTCAACCAGGTTCTGAGGCATCCTGGTGGTTCTTACCTCTTCTTATCCCGCAGGATCTCTCCGTGAGGCGATATTTTCTCTTAGTCACTGAATCTGATAGGAGAAGGACTCTATCACATCGTAGCCTTGCAGATGATGCACAACCTTCCCCTCTACTTGCCTTCTCTCCTACGATATCTCACACAGCAACTCCTCCGACGGTGCGATGTCTCCTTTTTGTACTTGTGATATCTCCTATAGTAGGGATTAATACCACTCTCGAGGTCTAAGGGCCTTCTCCCTTAGGCACACTATCCGAGTTAAACAGCCTCACTTAGAATTCTATGGTCTAATATGCTTAACATTGACTATGCACAATCTTGCTGAAGTTGTATACATAAATCACTTAACACTGTAACTGTTACTATCATGAATCAAGCACTGGTAAACTCATACACATAATACTTAATTCGTTCAACTTGCATGTAAACCTCTATGCTACTTGTAACTGAAAGATAGCATACATACATTAATTGTAAGCAAAGTTCATGTAATGAATGATAGATAGCAATAAGTAAACATAATCACATGAATCAACCACACAACACACTGATTTTACGTGGTTCACTTCCAGGGTAGAAGCTATGTCCACGGGAATTGGCTTATATATTATAACTTGGGAGAGTAAACACAGTTCTGCTGCAACCTCATGTGCAGCTAAGATCTTCTGGGTAACTCCGTGCACACCACCGGGAGCCCTTCTCTCTTAGATATCTTCTCTTCTCTTATATTGCTTCTCTTAAAATATGCTCTTCCTCTCTCTCTCTCTCTCTCTAAATCCCTACGGATTGTTACATACACGCTCTAGGAGTCAGCTACTGGTTACAGTAAGATACTACAGACTGAATAACAGAAATAGAGCTCGGCTCTTCTATAATAAAAAATGTCTATGAGCTAACAGATCATCGACTGACTCTCTAAATGTCTGAATAGCTAACCTTTTACAATACAAAATACATGCTTATATAGGCAGCATGAAGGTATCGCCATTACAACACTGTGGGCCTTTCACAACAGTAACCCAAAACCCTAACTGTGACAGTCGGTCTATCTGTACTCGAACTGCCTATTTTCGTCACACCACAACTCTCTGCAGTCTTCCACGCTTCCTGGCGCTGATCGTGGGTACAGGCGCCACTTCCTCGGTTGCTTCCCTTATGTACTTCATCTTCAATACCTCGGCCCGTTGCTCCTTTTCTATTTATGAGGGTAGCTGAGCCCTCCTGTCTACACCACTGCCTTAAGTGCAGTGGTTGAGCTCTCTCTTCTCGGCCGCTCAGGTACTGTTTCCTTTGACTTTCTCATTCCAAAACAACAGCTTTTCCTGTAGCTGCGGGACCCTACTCCAACAGTCCCCTAACACTTACTTGTGGCTCGCCCTTGAGCCACTAGCAACTGGTTTCTCTTGCTGTAGTTTCTCCTTGGCTTCCTGCGAAGTCCTTGTAAATATCTGTCGAAGTCCTGTGACTTCTTTCTCCATATTTTCGACACACTCTTGTGACGTTTCAAGCATAGCTTGACTGATGCTTGAGTCTTCTGTAACTTTAATTTCACTTCTGCTTGTAGTGAAATCCTTAACCTTCTGCTCAACCGCATCGACTAGATTTGCGATTTGTTCCTGATAGGGTTGAAGCAGGTTATTGAATCGTATCTCTTTTTCTCTCAACTGCTACGCTTCCTATTGCAAATGGTTTATCTCTGCTGTCTTCTTCATATTTGCAAGATCTCCTAAGCTCTTGACTTCTTCCTTCATTGCTGTTGTGTCCTTATCTATGTTCTGGATGCTCTGCTGCAATTCCAGTTTTTCTGAGGGCTCTTCTAGCTCCGACCATGTCTTTTTCACCTCATCTAGTAATGACTGTGCGTCATCTATGCGACTCTTCATCTGTGTAGCCATGAGTCTAAAGGCCTCTCGCCTTGCTTCCTTGTCTTTCTGGGGTGTTCCTGGTGCTCGAGCCTCAAGCTCAGCAATATGTGCTCTATGGTCTTCCTCCATCTGGCCACTGTTTCATCCAGAGCCTTTGCTCTGTCTGCAACTTTTCTTACCTTCTGCGTTATAGGTAAGGAAAACTCAATGTTACACTGGGGTAACTCTAATGCGATGCTCTGTAGGACCTGACTGAGGTCCTATTCTCTTTCTTGATATGTTCTTAAATCCTCTGACTTTGTCTGAAAGCTTGAAGTGACTTCTGCATTCTTTTGTCTCAGCTTGGTGTTTTGTTTATAAGTCGCAAGCTCCCTATCCCTGAGCTCTGCGCTTAGCTGCTGCTGGATCATATGTAATTGATCAATGGGGAACTCTGTGAGGTCAACCTCGACAGGATGTCTAATTTGTATCTGCACATCCATCATGAACGCAAGGAATCGGATGCTGCCTGGTGGTATAAACACTGTATTGATGCGATCTTTTGCCAAGATTTCCTCGCAGGAAATCGATTGTGTTGAACTTTCTCCTGCTATCGCCTTTACTGGTGGAACCTGTATCATGGCAGCATTCTCAGTGATTGCTTTTAACTCTAGAAGCTGCTTATCTAATGCACCCTGCAGCTTATCTTGCGATGTATGCATCACCTGAAATGTGCCCTTCATTTCTTCCTTTAGTCTTACTGCGATTTGATCATAGTCATTATTGGTCAGTGTAGTCTCTAAAGCTGGCTTTGTGGCTTTGGATTTTTTCCTCTTCTATCCGTCTGGTGGCACTTCTTCTGTATCGTTCTCCTCTTGTGCCTCTGGTGACACTTCTACTGGATCTTTCCTCTTGGAACCCACCTTCTCTTTTCCTTTGTCTGTTTGGTCTATGGGTGGGGTATTTGTTGGTGCATTTCCTGCTGTGGCATCTTCTAATGCCTTCTTCCATTCTTCACCAAAATCTTTGTTGACATCTTCGATGTCCTGCACTATCATCCTGAATGAACCATTAGCCCAGTTATTTGTTCTAGACAGTTTTGGCCTTAGGAATATTACATGGCTGTCTGCCATGAAATCAAGCCGACTATCATACATGTCCACAACCTCCGTGGTGATCCGTGGTGTCTTCTGAATGAATTTATTCAACAGGTTATAGTATTCATAGAATACTATCACATTGATCTTTTTCTTAGCTGGGTTGTT
Source organism: Pseudotsuga menziesii (assembly GCA_001517045.1). NCBI lineage: Eukaryota > Viridiplantae > Streptophyta > Pinopsida > Pinales > Pinaceae > Pseudotsuga > Pseudotsuga menziesii. The sequence continues at coordinate 195,089 of LPNX010859178.1, read as the reverse complement.
GCTCTCCCATAAATTTGCATAGCGCTCACCTCTGCAGTCTCCACTTCGTACTTGTTGAAATTGGCTATGGGGCGTCTCTTTCTAGCCGACGAATGTGCATAATATAAGCAGCCATGAAAAATGGAAGGGGTGGTTTTACTCCTCCTGTGCTTTTAAACAATTTTGGGTAAAAATATTTAATAAGAATAAACACCAATTAAATTGTTCACCTTCTGCGACCTGTATGGCAAGGTGAATTACTGATCCTGTGACTTCTTTTGGGCGAACCTTGGTTAACAGTCTACTTGCAAGCAAATTGGCTGTAAATCTGAGTGTATCATCTACTATTGCTGCGAGGTCATAAGTCCAACCTCCTCTCTGTAGCTTATACTTGGCAACCAGGGTTGCTGGTAGCTTGGAATCCTTGCTCTTACTTGATATATGTGTCTGTGGGTCCTTACCGGTCTTGGATAGCCCAGTGGTGTGGTGTATTAAGTCGACGTTGAGGTCGATCCGGTTACCCAACCAGAGGTATCCTCCATGTACACGGGAAAGTAACACACGCACCACGGTAGAAACCTCTGCACCTCATCCAAAATGTGGTATTCTCAGCAAATTGAGCAAGCCTGACCGCTCAAGAATCTGGACATGTTCCATAGGAACAAACTCATCTTGATTGGTCCTTGGGTTCTTCTAAATCGTAAGATACTGGTTCGGCCGAAACTAAGGATATGTCTTACTATCTCCAAGGTCATAGTCTATAAATTTAAGAACAGGTACATATCCTAACAGGTCTCCATCTTTCTTTACACGAGGGTCCATGGCCGGTAGCGGAACAAGAAACTTAGCACCCTTGGGAATGGTTACCTTTGGTGTGTCCTTGACTCATGGCACAATGTAGGTTGTTGTCCTGTGAACTTCTTCTTCCTGCTCTAGGTTGGGCTCTTCTACTATCTGAGCTTGACTCCTCATCCTTGGCATCTGTCTGACCTGTGATGTTCCTATTTTCACACCCTTGGGTGGCGTCTTCATAGCAGACATGAGGCCACCACTCTGGAATTGTTTCACAATGTCTTCTAAAGGTTCCATCTCGGACAGAAACCACTCAGTGCAGTACTCTGGACTAGAAATGGCTGCAAAATTGGGGAACACTAGCACTCTGTAACTAGAATATCTCTACACAGGGAAACCTCTTCAAATTTCTCTGTAACTCTCAAAAATCACAAAAGTAACCCTTTTGTATGAATGATCTCTGTATTTATAACAAAGGCGATAATCTCTGAAGCAACGGTCATTTAGACTCGACCCGTCGGCATTATTAATTGAATGGACAAGACAACAACCATCGTTTTGATCCTCATTAATTGTTGAAATCCGATCAAATTTCCCTCGAAACATGTGTGTAGGCACTGGTCTCATCGAATATTTTACCAAATCTGGAAAAATCATTATACTGTTGCCAAATCTAAAGCAACGGATACCTGTCGTATCCGGATTAGCTGCTTGTCAGAAGGCGAAGTGATTGGCCTTCTGTCCCTTTTCAAAAGTGTTGACATGGCACGGGGAAACATCGCCTTACTGCGATGCCTCACCGCATCATCGGAACCAACTGCTGGTGTGAACCTCCTCAACATTCAAAACTACGCAAGCGTCCTGCGACTTGCGTAACATAAACTTATACTTAGAGGTTTTTTTTTTTTTTTACCTGCCAGTGTAGACTCATTACCAGTACGATGCCTCCTTTCAACTACAATGGGAATCTTCACTTCCATACACTGTCTGGGTTAGGGCTGAGAGGTGGAGTGGCTATCACTATAGAGCTTAAGCCTGCTACCATTAATCAAAGTGGGAATAAGCTCCCCGTTCAGTTTGCTGAGCTGAACGGCACCTCCTTCTGGAACTTGTTGTATCTAATATGGCCCCAACCAATGCATTTTGAACTTCCCTAGAAACTTAATAAACTTACTATCATAGAGGAGCACTAGGTCTCCTATCTGAAAAGTCTTACTCTTAATGTGCCTGTCATGCCAAGCTTTTTCTCGTGCCTTCTGCACTTTCTGATGGAATCCTGCGATGAATCTGTCTTCCTCTAAGGAAAGCAGCTGCGCTAGTATTTCATTCATTATGTCTGTATCAGCCATTCCAGTTATTTGAGCAACTCTTAAACTGGGAATAATATATTCCATAGGAATAACAGCCTCTTGTCCATACACCAAGCTGAAAGGTGTGTGCCCTATAAGTTTTTTGCATGTAGTCCTATAAGCCCATAATACAGTGTTAATCTTGAGGTCCCAATCATTTCTTTGGCTATTATAGATCTTAGTAAGATCATTTTCTAGAATCTTGTTAAAGGCCTCCACCATACCATTAGCTTGTGGGTGGTAGGGAGTGCTCTTATGGTGCTGTATCTAGAATTCCTCCGTCAAGGCTTCAATACTGCGGTTCAAAAAATGTGTGCCTTGATCGCTCATCAGAATTACTAGACATCCAAATCTACTGATGATATTTTCAAAAATGAACTATGCAGCTGTAGCAGCATCACAATTCCTTACTGCTTTCACCTCTGCCCATCTGGTGAGGTATTTTGTTCCTGTGATGATGTATCTCGTAGCAGTTCGTTTTCCTGGTGGGTTGATAGGACCCACAAAATCTATAGCTCATTTTTTGAATGCGCGTAGCGTAATCTGTGGTTGCAGCGACATCTCATCTCTTTGCAAAGGTTTTCCTACCCTCTGGCAGATATCGCAGCATCTGCAAAACTCCTTAGTATCCTTATGCAAAGTAGGCCACCATAATCCTGTAGTCAAATTTGCGCAGTTGGCTTTCCTGCGAAATGGCCTCCTGCGGTACCTGAATGTGCTTCCCTGATAATGGCCTCTTTCTCATGCAGCATAACGCATCTGCACAGGAATTCATCTACGTAACTTGTATAATTGTCCTACAATCAAAGTGAAGTCGGCTGCTTTAACAACTAACTGCTTCTTTTGCTGCTTATTAAACTCAATAGGTGCCCTCCCTGTAGCGAGAAAGTGAATGATATCAGCGTAGTACTCATCTGCGATCTGAATAGAAAACAATTGTGCATCTGGAAAATTATCTTCTAAGTTACTTGGTTCTTCTCCTGAATCTATCTGCGACAGGTGATCAGGTTCGGCATTCAATCTTCCTGGCTTTACAATGATTTCAAAATCATACTCCTGAAACAGGAGTAACCATCTACAGATTCTTCCCCCTAACACTGGATTATTGACCAAATACTTTAAAGTGGAATGGTCAGTAATCATTTTGAATGAGGCACCCAATAGGTAGTGCCTAAACTTCTGTAGAGCATACACCATAGCTAATCCTTCTCTCTCTGTAGTGGTGTAGTTATTTTCTGCAGTGGATAGCTTTTTGCTTGAGTATGCAATAGGGTGATCGATACCCCCTTCTCCTGGCTGGGTTAAAACGATCCCCAGTGCGATGCCAGATGCATCCACATGGACATGAAATGGATTGGTCCAGTATGGATATACTAATATGGGTGCTGTAACCATCTTTTCTTTGAGAGTGTCTAGACTTTTCTGGCATTCCTCATTGCATAGGAATTTCACGTCTTTCTTTAACAGTTTTTCCATCGGTGCTGTGATCTTTGCATACCCCTTGATGAATTTTCTATAGTACCTGGTGTGACCAAGTACTGTCCTCAATTGCTTGACTGAGTTGGGTGCTGGAATATTTACAATGATGGCAATCTTTGCAGGATCTACCATCAAGCCTTGTCTGTAAACAATATGACCCAACAAAATACCAAATGGCGCACAAAATATACATTTTTTCAAGTTTAGAGAAATCTGGTACTGCCTACATTTCTCTAACATCAGTATTAAATCTCCTATATGCTTGTCTATTAATCCAAAGAAAGTCCAATCATCAAAATAAACTTCTAAGAACTTATGGATGTATTCCTTAAATACAACAACTACTACTCTTGAAAAGATAGCTGGTGCATTTTTAAGACCAAAGGGCATTACCGTATACTGGAATGAGCCCCATTCTATCACAAAAGTGGTCTTAGATCGATCCTCTAGCTTCTGATCTGGTGATAGCATGAAAATCCATCAGTGAAGGAGTAGACCTCCTATCCTCCCACATTGTCTAACACTTCATTAGTAAAAGGTGTCGGAAATGGGTCGTGAAGTGATGCATCATTTAGTTTGCGCAAATTGACACAAATTCTGATTTCTCCTTTGGTTTTATTTTCTTGCACGACCATGGGACTAACCCATTCGCTTTCCTCCACGGGCTCAATAATTCCTACTACTAGAATCTTATCAATCTCATCCTTAACTTTTTCTTTATAGCGAGGGTCTAATCTGTATGGACGCTGCTTAACTGGCCTAGCATCCTCTTTCAGTGGTATCCTCATTACTCCTAGATCTCCTATGATTCCTTTCATCTCTGTGAACTTAGTGGGGAATAATTCCTGATAGTCGTGTAACAAATATGCATTGTGTGCTACCATTTCATCATCCCAATAGTCTCCAATAGAGGCAAACTTTGGTTCTGTGTCTGTGCCAATATTGATCTTTTTAATCTTGATGGGCTCCATGATAGCTGGAATCTGTAGCCTCAGTCCATCAACATCATGAGTCCCTTCTGACTTCGGAATGGTTATACTGTGAGGATTCTCATCCTCGTCCTCTGGTTCTGCTACGAAGTTATAACACTCGAGCGCATCTTCTAACTGGATGGCCCACTCGGGTTGAGTATGCACTGATAGGGTACAGTCCTCAAATATCTTAGTCTTTATGACATCTAGGGCCTGATCAATACTTGGATACTCATATTCAAAAGTGAAAGTGAGTTCAAAGCTATCTATCATGAGTGGCCATGTACTGGTTCCTCTACGCAACTCGGTTTCTGTGTACCAGTTATTTGGAATTTGATCTAAAGTATGAATGACTAGGTGAACCCATTCATCCTTGGGAATGTCTGACCAATTCTGTTCACATATCTTAATATGTGACCTGGGGTCACTTTCTCCTGTGTACCTCTACTATAGACACTCCTTATCATTAGAAAACTTGATCGCCATCAATCTCTTGAAGTCATCCCATGATGCGATATGTTCTCTATGTGCATGCCACCATCTTGCAGGTGTGGCTCTTACTGCAAGGTCAATGACTGACATCCTCTGCTCCTGAGGAATTTCCTGTTTGAACTGCTCTAGAAATTTGTTGACGTCTGCTAAGCCATCAAACGATGGAGTATCCTTAATCTCTGCGCCAATCCATCGCAATGACTTAGTCAAAAATGCACATCTGCAAGCTGAGACTTCGTAAAGTCTATTCTGCCAGTTCTCTAGACCAACATCCGAGTCTGATGCACATGAGTTATCGCATCGCCAACTAATGTTTTCTTTTGCGGTCAGATTGATGTAGTCACTCTGATTGGTGGTCATCTGATAGAGGCTCTCCATATTACGTGCCTCATCCTCTGCTCGGATAGGTTCAGTATATCTAGGACCCTGAAAAGGATCCAACGGTGCGATGACCCGAATCTGATTGTCCTCGAAGGTCATTTGTCTTTTCTTTAAATCGATAACAACCATGTTACCGATTGCCCAATTAATACCTAGTAGCGGTGGATACGGTCTACTATCTCCAATGATTTCTATAACTTCAAAGTCCGCAAAGCTGCGAACTCCGTCAATGTCAACTGGCACTTGTGGTAATCGACCTAGTGGCGATACCCGCTGCTGATTGGCTAGTCTCAGATGGATAGGTGATCTGGCTAACTTAGGGCTACCCATCTGTTCCCATGTCTGTTTAGTCAGAACGTTGAACTCTGATCCTAAATCTAGGATTACCTCATCCATTTCAAATTCTCCGACTTGTGTTGTGAGCCTCATCTCTCTTCCTGTTCTTGTATGTCCCATAATATTATGAACAGCACGCTGCACACTGTTCACGGAAGAAGATGGCTGACAATGATCTATGATGAGCTGAAGCTCTCCGATAGCTTTCTCATTTCTCATGAGTTTTAAGCAACTTCGCAGGAAGGATTGTACACTTCCTGTCGACTCATCCTCGTCGCACTTTCCCAATGTGGTAGCATGCGATATCTGTACAGGGACAATGCCACATGGTGTTTGCTGCGGTATGACCCTAGATGGTAGTACCTGCGATCCTGATGGTGTAGGGTCATTAAAGAAAGTTTTAGCTTCCTGAAATGTTTCTTTATTCTTCTGCAAGTCAAGTGGTGTTGATTTATTAGGATCTTTGCACACCCACTTTGGACCTGTATTCTTCTCGTCATCCTATGATGTTCTATTAGTAGAAGCACCGCTGTGAGTCACAATGTTGACTCTTGGTTCTGGTTCTTTCTGCTCAGCAGCAATAAGCTGAATATTCTGGTTTACTGCTGGCTTAGGTTCCCTGATCTTGGCTAACAATATCGGACACTCTTCTATAGGATGGTCGTAGGACTTGCAATAATTACATGTAGTAGTAGGGCTCTGGCAATCCCTAGCATAATTTCCTACAACTCCATAGTTGTAACAAGTAATTGGTCCACGGCCACAGCCAAATCCTTCACCATGGCCAAAGCCTCCTCCACGGCCTCGTCCTCTGAATCCTCCTCCACGGCCAATATAAGCCAGTTCATGCTGTGGTCCTACTGCTGGACCTGGTGTCTCTGACTGGACTCTGTACAAGTCATGTTTTCTGTCGACCATGAGATCGTAAGCTCGACAATTATGTTCATCATGTCCTACTGACTTACAGAAGTTACAGTATAAGTTCTTAGGGGTCTATACATACTTTTGAAGAAAAGGCCATTCTTGTGGTCTATGTCCTCTGGTTCTACAGAGTTCACACCATGGCCCTTGGGTCTGTGCTAAGGGGTTAGGAGCCCCACTTGCTAGATATTCAACAAATACTAGACAGTTATCTTTCGTATGGCCCTGTCCTTTACACTTTGTGCACCATAGTTCCTGTGCAATCTCTTTTCCTTTCTTAATCTCATGCATCTGTAAGGTGAGATTAGCTAACTGGTTTTACAGGTTTGTCATACCTGTAATAGTCTCAGCTAGAGGGGAAGCCTCTAGTTTCATTGCCATATCCAATGCGTCATCTTGCATCTAGAGTTTCTGCTGCATCAGTGGCAGTCTGATATGGGAGAGCAGTGCCGCAATAAACCATTCCTTATGCTGCTCCGGTGCAAACTCAAAGCTGACTTGGTCTATAAGGGCTTTGAATTTATGATCAAAGTCCCATACTGACTCTGAAGGTAGTTGTTTAATGTCTTTGAGCTCTGTAATGTAGTGTGAATCAGACTTAGGTTTCTTAAATTCTTTGATCATGGCGGTCCTGACCTGTATGAGCGTTCTGGGAAGCACTAAGGTATGCTTCATATACCATGTTAAGGCTCATTCCCTAAGTGTGGTGACCAACTGTACAAGTTTAATATTATCATCTAGGATCCCCTTAATGGTCCACACGGATTCACATAGAAACCAATGTTGTTCCGGGTCTTCTGCCCCTGTACCCTTAAAGGTAGGTAGCTTCATGTCATTCCCCATTCTATTTCTACGTGGTGGATGCTGATTTGCTGTGTGACTACCACTCGTTGGTGTAGATGTAGGTGATATAGCGGTAGTATGTACTATATGTGAGCTACTAGATGGAGTTCCTGCGGGATTATTCTAAGTCCCGGTTGATTTTTGTGGGGTATAAGGGTGGTAAGGGATACCCCCTTATGTTCTTTCTATATTACTATGAATCTGTTCTCTAGTATGGTCTGAATTGTTTTCAAATATAGAAGATCTGAAATCTACTTTATATTTATTTCCACTACGTGTACGTCCAAGTTCATCAAAATCACTCTCAAACTCTTGTGACATTACACTTACTGAACTTATTCATCTGAATATATATCTAGTACTCCTTTTTCATGTAATAGCATCTTAATGGACAAATTTTAAAAAGTTCAGGTACTTACCATGATATCCTTTGAAGAAGTACCACTCGGCTTCGCTGAAGCTTTTTATTTGATCAACTGCAAACTTTGTGATGAAGCCTTCTAGCACACTCGCAAGCCAGAAGTCTACTACTCGTGAAGTGGGATTATCGATGCTCCTGACAGTCTGAATCAGCTCTGGTGTCCAGACAATGTTTCTTTTCTTCTTGAATATGTGTTTATCAGTCAACTTTGATAACCATTCATACAACTCATTTCCAAAGGTCGCAAAAAATATCGTATGCAGGCATTAGAGGAATTTTGGGGTCTAAAATGGGCCTCCTAAGGAAAATAATAAAATAATATTGATTAATTTTGGAAGAAGAAAGAAAAAAACTACTTTTGTGTTCGTATTTTCGACATATCTCCCTGTGTTTTTACTCAAATTTCGATCGGGAGAGCTCGTTGGATGTGGAATTTGATTCCACATCCAACGAGTACCCACACTGCATACTTTTGATCGACCTCGCTACCCCAAAAACAAGAAATACTTGAAAAAATGTGATGATGATGTCATCATCATGTTTTTCAGGTATTTCTTGTTTTTCAGGTAGCGAGGTCCATCAAAAGTATGCAGTGTGGGTACTCGTTGGATGCATAATCAAATTCCGCATCCAAAAAGCTCTCCCGATCGAAATTTGAGTAAAAACACAATGAGATATGTCGAAAATACGAACAAAAAAAGTAGTTTTTTTAATGACAAATATGTCAATTCAACCATTATGGTTGACTTATTTTATTGAAATTCTATTGGTTCTTGAATTCCAACTAATGAAAACTTATTTTGGCACGTTTTCTTATAAGGCCCATTTTAGACCCCAAATTTCCTCTAATGTCTGTGAAGATATGTTTTTGTAACCATTCCTCTGTAATCAACGTAGGGCTCTTGTTTTCTGTCGCAGCAAATTCTTTTTTTGTAGACCCAACCCACTGGTTGAGTTCGTCTTTAGTAGGATGCCAACAAAACATTAGCTCTTCAGTTTGTTCAAAACCGGTAACGGAACCATTTGTTGGTTACTAATGGGGCAGACCTGGGTTTACTTGTTATGTACCAACAACACCCCTAGCTCACTGGCCCTTTTGGAAATAGACCGTAGAACAATCTAAATTCTCACCCGAAGTGATCTTATGGGTTGGCTAAAGACTCAAGTGTCCTCAACCAGGTTCTGAGGCATCCTGGTGGTTCTTACCTCTTCTTAGCCCGTAGGATCTCTCCGCGAGGTGATATTCTCTCTTAGTCGCTAACTCTGATAGGAGAAGGACTCTATCGCATCGCAGCCTCGCAGACGATACGCAACCTTCCCCTCTACTTGCCTTCTCTCCTACGATATCTCACACCACAACTCCTCTGACGGGGCGATGTCGCCTTTCTGTACTTGCGATATCTCCTATAGTAGGGCTTAATACGACTCTCGAGGTCTAAGGTCCTTCTCCCATAGGCACACTAGCCGAGTTAAATAGCCTCACTTAGACTTCTATGGTCTAATATGCTTAACATCGACTATGCGCAATCTTGCTGAAGTTGTATACATAAATCACTTAACACTGTAACTATTACTATCATGAATCAAGCACTGGTAAACTCATATACAGAATACTTAATTCATTCAACTTGCATGTAAACCTCTATGCTACTTGTAACTGAAAGATAGCATACATACATTAACTGTAAGCAAAGTTCATGTAATGAATGACAGATAGCAATAAGTAAACACAATCACATGAATCAACCACACAACACACTGATTTTACATGGTTCATTTCTAGGGTAGAAGCTATGTCCATGGGAACTGGTTTATATATTATAACTTGGGAGAGTAAACACAGTTTTGCTGCAACCTCATGTGCAGCTAAGATCTTCTGGGTAACTCCACGCACACCACTGGGAGCCCTTCTCTCTTAGATCTCTTCTCTTCTCTTATATTGATTCTCTTACAATATACTCTTCCTCGCTCTCTCTCTTTCTCTCAATCCCTACGGATTGTTACATACATGCTCTAGGAGTTAGCTACTGGTTACAGTAAGATACTATAGATTGAATAACAGAACTAGAGCTCGACTCTTCTATAATACAAAATTTCTATGAGCTAACAGATCATTGACTGAATCTCTAAATGTCTAAATAGCTAACCTTTTACAATACAAAATACATGCTTATATAGGCGGCACGAAGGTCTCACCATTACAACACTGTGGGCCTGTCCCAATAGTAACCCAAACCCTAACTGTGATAATCGGTTTATCTGTACTCGAACTACCGCTTTCCGTCACACTACAGCTCTCTGCAGTCGTCCACGCTTCCCGACGCTGATCGTGGGTACAGGCGCCGCTTCCTCAGTTGCTTCCCTTCTATACTTCGTCTTCAATACCTCATTCCATTGCTCCTTTTCTATTTATTAGGGGAGCTGAGCCCTCCTGTCTATGCCGCTACCTTAAGCGCAGTGGTTGAGCTCTCTCTTCTCGACCGCTCTGGTACTGTTGCCTTTGACTTTCTCATTCCAAAACAGCAGCTTTTCTTGTAGCTGTGGGACCCTGCTCCAATAGCATGGTAGGACACACCTACTACCATCTGTGGAAAGGCACTGCACTTACATCTGATCATGTGGGAACCAATCCCACAGTCACATCAAAATGGCTCTCAGCCCCAGGCTGAGGATTCCTGGTAACTGACTAGGTGCCTCCATTCAGAGAATGGCATTCAATGCTTATATCTGATCATGAAGGAACCAATCCTACAATCACATTAGAATGGATCAACACTCATATCTGACATCGAAGGAACCAATCCTCTCACCATTGTTAGTTTTTCAACATTCAAGCTAGCATTATGTTAGGATCTTTAACTGAGAGAACAACAAGTACAACAATCAAACACAAGAGACAATGAACACATTGTTTTTCCTCGAGGAAACCATAAATGGAGAAAACCCTGCAACTTCCTCAGAGATAGAATCAACACAAAAGATAAAACCCCAAAATAGTAAGATGATATCCCGACAGCAGTAACCTCTTTATTCCTTGCCCCGGTGTCTTTCTTTTCCTCAGCTATGTGCTACAACTGAGTGTGTATGAGTGTGTACTAAATAGAGAATTCACCTCTCTATTTATACTAATTCTTAACATGACTAAAACCCTACTAGGGCCGACTTTACTAGGTGAGTATAATAACCCTAGTGCCCCAGAACTGCGGGGACTTTAACCCTTAGACAATAGGAGGGTTACCCACAATGACTTGACATGAATTGTTTACATTATAGATCTTCCTGATCGAAACATCAGGGCATGACATGACATAATAACATCCTGGAATAAACATCGGGTTACAATAGATAAGAAATGCAAGTGAATACATTATGAAGTTACAATTACATCAACACTCCCTCTTAACTAGGAAGGTATTCTCTTGACAAAATTTTCATCACTGGTCTTATTCTTTGGATCTTCTTGTCATCTGTATCTCCAAGTCATCTTTTTCTTCAAGTCATCTTCATCTTCATGTCATCTTCATTTCTGGATCTGGATCATCACTCGATCTGGATCATCATCACTGGATATCATCACTGGATCTGGATCATCACTGGACATCATCACTGGATATGGATCTGGATCATCACTCGATTTGGATCATCTCGAAGACATCATAACTGGATCTGGATCATAGCTTGATCTAGATCTTCTCTAGTCATCCTCATAAGTGCTATCTCGTGATTATTCTCATCACAGGAAGTTCTACAGAGCCAACCTTATTTCATGCTAGTTGTAGGCCTAGCCATCATGTAGGTATTCTTCAGCGCTTATATCTGACCTACTTGTTAGAATGGCTTGCCCAAGACCTACATCTTACCTACTCATCAGAAAGGCACACCCAACACTCACATATGATCATGTAGGAGCCTACAATCACATCAAAAAGGCACATCAATCACATTCACCAACATGATAGGACACTACTATCATCTATGAAAAGGATTCAGCACTTACATCTGACCTAATAGTCATAAATGCATGCACTCACATTTGAATTGGTAGGAACCAAATTCTACACCCTCATCAAAATGGCCCTTAATCCCAGACTGAGCAACCTAGTAATGGACCAGGTGCCTCCATTCTCCCAGAGAATGGAAATTGCCCTTATATCTGATCTGGTAGGAACCAAATCCTACACCCTCATCAGAATGGCCTGCACTCACATCTGATCTGGTAGGAACAAAATCCTACACCCTCATTAGAATGGCCCTAAGTCCCAGAATGAGCTACCTGGTAATGGACCAGGTGCCTCCACTCTCTCAGAGAATGGCAGTTGCCCTTACATCTGACCTACTTGTCAGAATGGCCATCACTCATATATGACATGGGAGGAACCTAATCCTTTAACCATGATAGAATGGCTCATCCCTTACATCTAACATGCTCGTCAGAATGGCTCTCTCAATCCCAGACTGAGTGTTTCTAGTAACTGACCAGGTACCTCCATTCCCAGAATGGAATTCAACGCTCATATCTGACATGGAAGGAATCAAATCCTCTCACCATGATAGAATGGCTCGGCCCTTACATTTGACCTGCTCATTAGAATGGCTTTCAAACTCGTCACTTCCCCTTGGAAGAGACCTCGATCTGGAGAACATCAAGCTTCTCCCTGAAGTACTCAAACTTCACTCTGGCCAATGGCTTCATCAACACATCAGCTATCTAATCGTCCATCGCAACATACTGGAGCTTCACTGATCCCCTCTACACCATATCCCTGATATAGTGATACTTGATCTCAATATGCTTCGACTTGTCATGGAACATTGGATTCTCTGACAACTTCACACAACTCTGGTTGTCACAATGTATACAAGTAGCATCAAACTGGAGATCAAATAAATCAGTTAGTATCTTCCTTATCCATACTACCTCACAACTAGCTAAACAAGCTGTGACATACTCTGCTTCAGCTGTACTTAGCGCCACACAGGATTGCTTCTTGCTAAACCATGAGATCACACCTGATCCCATACTGAAGCAACACGCTAAAGTGCTCTTCCTATCGATGGCACTGCCTGCCCAATATGAATCAACATAACCTTCCAGTTTAATCTTCTGATTCACATCATACTTGAGCCCATAATAAATTGTACCCCTCAGGTACCTTAGAATATGTTTTGCAGCAATCAAGTGAACATTTCTCGGATCTGTAAAGAACTGGCTCAAGGTGTTCACAGCAAAGAAAATGTTTTGTCTCATGTTTGTCAGGTACATTAGGGACCCAATCATCTGACGATACATCATAGCATCAATCGACTCTGATGAAGCATTGCTCAATAGCTTTAGGTTCGATGCCATAGGTGTGGCCATAGCCTTGTAGTCCATCATCCCAAACCTTTTCAAGATCTCTACTGTATACTTCCCTTGTCCAAGGAAGATTCCATCCGTACTCTGCCACATCTCCATACCTAGAAAATAATTCATCATACCCAAGTCCTTCATTTCAAACTCGGCACCAAGCTTTCTCTTCGTATCAGTAATCAACCCATCCATACTTGTCACAAACAGATCATCTACATACAGTAGAAGCATCACTGGGTTGCCATATTCAACCTTGTAGGAAAGGTTGGAATCTGTTTTACTCTTGGTAAAGTCCAACCTAGATAGAAAGCTGTCAATTCTGCCGTACCATGTCATGGGTGCCTATTTCAAACCGTACAGGGATTTCTTCAATCTGCACACATGAGACTCCCTATCATGTGTCTCAAAATCGAGTGGCTGTCCTACATACACTTCCTTTTCCACTACACAATTCAAGAAAGCAGTCTTGACATCCATATGGTGTATCTTCCATTTCATCACTCCAGCTAGAGCAAGTATTGTTTTGATGGAAGTGTATCTGGCTACAGGTGCAAAGGTTTCTTCATAATCTATTCCTTCTTTCTGAGAGAAACCCTGAGCCACAAATCTTTCCTTATATTTTTCAGTGCTACCATTTGCAGCATGCTTGATCTTGTAGATCCATTTGGAAGTTACAACTGACTTCCCTTCTAGTCTTGGGACAACATACCAAACATCATTCTTCATGATTGATTGGTATTCTTCGATCATAGCATCCTTCCATTCTTTCCGTTCTGCTACTTCTTCATAATTGGAAGGTTCTTTATCAATGAAATCACATAGTAATGCTACATACTCGGAGTAGGATCTGGTCCTCTTTCTTTCTCTATGATTCTATTCTGGAGCCCCATATCTTTCCACACCTTAGATAACTTCTAATACCCAAGATGGTTTCCTCTTATGATGATTCTTCTCTGGAGGTGGATCTACAGGTCTTTGTGGTTCTTCAAATTCTCGATCTTCTTCTTGAGCTTCTTCATTCATGGTTGTATCATGAATTCTAGGTGCTTCTGCTTCTTCATATTATTCAGTAGGTTTCTTTTTGGATTTTTTGTAAGCTGTGTCTTCATCAAATGTTACATCCCCACTAATGTCAATCTTCTTGAATCCTGGGAAGTATATTCTATAAGCCTTCGAGCTTTTAGAGTATCCCACAAATATACCCTTCTTTCCTGAAGGATCTAATTTAGTCCTCTTTTCTTTTGGAATGTGTATGTACACTGGACATTAGAATATTCTGAGATGGCTGACTTCTAGTTTCTTGCCGAAGAAGGATTCTTCAGGAGTCTTGTTCTCGAGTAATCTATGTGGAGTACGGTTTTGTACATACACCACTGTTCTGGCAGCTTCCACCCAAAGATGCATAGGAAGATCTTGATCATGAAGCATTTCTCTTGCAGCTTCCATGATAGTTCTATTCTTCCTTTCTGCAATCTCATTCTGTTGTGGATTATAAGGAGTGGAAAAATCCCTCTTAATCCTTGATTCTTTGCATAGCTCTTTGAATTCATTTGAAGTGAATTCTCCACCATTATCTGATCGAAAGGTCTTGATATTCTTTTCAGTGTGGTTTTCGATCAAGGCTTTGAATTCCTTGAACTTGCTGAATAGTTCATCTTTGTTCTTCATGAATTAAATCCATGTCTTCCTAGAAAAATCATCAATAAAAGAAACATAATATGCATACCCGCTTAGTGAGCTTGATGACATAGGACTGCATACATCGGAGTGGATGATTTCCAAGATTTGTTTTGCTTTTCTTTCACTGCTTGGAAATGTCTTCTTTGTATTCTTTCCTTTCGCACATCCTTTGCAGACCTCAACATGTTTTGCTTGGATTTCTGGAAGACCTTCAACAACTTTGCTTGCAAGAGGTAGTGCTTTGTAATGCACATGTGAAAGCCTTGTATGCCAAAGTTCACTTGGCTCTACTGTGTCATGGACCAAGGCTTGTTCTGGATGGCCCTTTAATTTGTACAATCCTCCTTCTTGTTCTCCAATCACCACCACATCATCGATAGTCTTTCCTTTTGGCCACATGATGACTTGACCATCTATGAATGCAACTCTCATTACTTTTGCATCTAATGTAGATATGGAGAGAATGTTCTTCTTGAGTCCTGGCACAAAAATACTTCCTTCATTGTCATAGACTTTCCAGAGTCTAGCTTATAGGAAGATTCCCCACTACCTTTTATTGGATATTGGTAGTCATCTCCTACCTTCACCTTGTGAGGTGATTCATGTTCTGATAGTCTCACAAAGGATTCCTTGAATCCTATCATATGTTTGGAAGCCCCGCTATCTATAATCCAATCATTGCTTCCATGAGTAATGTTTCAAGTGAGAGCGGAAATCAAAACATATCCATCCTCGCTTGAAGAATCTTCACTTTCATATTTGGTTCTTTTCTTGGATGGTTCATCATCCTCTGCAGTATGAGCATGATGTCTTATTTTGTTGCTCTTTTTCTTATTCTATTTCTTAGGACAATTTCTTGTAAAGTGTCATGCTTCATCACATGTATAACATATGATTCTAGACAAATCTTTTCTAGTGTTATCTTTGTGAGAGCGCTTACCTCTGGAGTGATGAGATCTTCTTTTGGTTGAATTGGAGTGTACTGTGAGATATTGATATTCACTTCCCATCTTCTTGAGAGCATTCTTCCCATAGTCTGCTGAACTTGACTAATTTATTTCTAGCATAGATCCCTTGAACAAAGGAGTCCCATGATCTAGGGATAACATTCAAGGTAGTCATCACAATCTCTGCATCTTCCACTTCTTCATCTATTGCTTCCAGTTGTTCCTTGATCTGACAAACTCTTGTGAAGTAAGACTGGATTGTTTCTGCATTCTAAATCTTCACATTCTTTAGTTGGTTTCTCAAAGTCATCTTCCGATTTATGTTCTCCCCTTCAAACAATTTGGTTACGGCATCAAACATAGCTTTAGGTGTCTTTAGTGAGGACACCTGTGGTATAAGGTGATGCTTTATAGAATCATCAATGATCCTCTTTGCCATAACCAACTTCTTCTTATGTAAGGCCTTTGCCTCATCTCCCTCTGGAACTGGAACCTCCTCATTGATATAGAAGTCCAACTCATTTTCTTCCAGGACCAGGGAGAACATATACTTCCAAACTCGGGAGTTATCATCTCCTTCAATATTTTCATCAAGCTTGGTATGATGAGACATCTTAACTGAGAACCTCAAATGGAAATACAAAATATTTAGATCTCACCAGGTCAAGATGTCAGATCTGGATTTGGAGCTAAAATCCCGTAGATCTGGTTCAGGAGCAGATTATGGTTTTTCTTTTTCAGAGTTCTGTCCAACCAATTTCTTTGAATTTGATCCCTAAATTCGATTTTAGGGAGGATATCAATCCAGGCCTAGGCTCACTGAAAAATTTCTCTTCTGTGAAAAGCCCTAATTTATGGCTGTAGTGTCGGGTCCAAAACTGAAAAACCTCAGAATTGGATTCTGCTTTGACAAAAAGATGTGCCCTAGGGAGGAGATTTATTCCAACCCTTTTTTGCTGAAAATATATGGAGAGAGATCCACAAAGTAGGAAGCCCTAGTTCCCGCAGCTGCACAGTGTCTTCTTCTCAGGTTAGCTCTGATTCCATGTTAGTTTTTCAACATTCAAGCTAGCATTATGTTAGGATATTTAACTGAGAGAACAACAAGTACAACAATCAAACAGAAGAGACAATGAACACAGTGTTTTCCTTAGGGAAACCATAAATGGAGAAAATCCCATAACTTCCTTAGAGATAGAATCAGCACAAAAGATAAAATCCCAAAACAGTAAGATGATCTCCTGACAGCAGTAACCTCTTTCTTCCTTGCCCCAGTAACTTTCTCTTCCTCAACTATGCGCTACAAATGAGTGTGTATTAGTGTGTACTAAATAGAGAAGTCACCTCTCTATTTATACTAATTCCCGCAATGACTAAAACCCTACTAGGGCTGACTTCACTAGGTGAGTCTCATAACCCTAGTGCCCCGAAACTGCGGGGACTTTAACCCTTAGACAATAGGAGGGTTACCCACAATGACTTGACATGACTTGTTCACATTATATATCTTCTTGATCGGAACATCGGGGCATGACATGACATAATAACATCCCAGAATAAACATCAGGTTACAATAGATAAGAAATACAATTGAATACATTCTGAAGTTACAATTACATCAACAACCATGATAGAATGGCTCAGCCCTTACATATGACCATGGAAGGAACCAATCCTCTCACCATGTCAGAATGGCTCACGGACTCATCACTTCCCCTTGGAGGGAACCTCGATCTGGAGAACACCAAGCTTCTCCCTAAAGTATTCAAACTTTACTCTGACCAATGGCTTAGTTAACACATCAGCTATCTGTTCATCTGTCGCAATATACTGGAGATTCACTACTCCTCTATGCACCATATCCCTGATATAGTGATATTTGATCTCGATATGCTTCGACTTGTCATGGAACACCGGGTTCTTCGATAACTTCACACAACTATGGTTGTCGCAATATATACAAGTAGAATCCAATTGGAGATCAAATAAATCAGATAGTATCTTCCTCAACCATACTTCCTCACATCTATCTGAACAAGCTACAACATACTATGCTTTCGTTGTACTTAGTGCCACAGTAGACTATTTCCTACTAAACTAAGAGATCTCACCTAATCCCATACTGAAACAACACCCTGAAGTGCTCTTCCTATCGATGGCACTACCTTCCCAATCCGAATCAACATAACCCTCTAAGTTAATCTTCTAATTTACCTCATACTTGAGCCCATAATCAACTGTACCCCTTAGGTACCTTAGAATATGCTTTGCAACAATCAAGTGAACATGTCTCGGATCTATCAGGAACTAGCTCAAGGTGTTCACAGCAAAGCAAATATCCAGTCTTGTATTCATCAGGTACATCAAGGACCCAATCATCTGACGATAGATCATGACATCAACCGGTTCAGATGAAGCATCACTCAATAGATTCAGGTTCTATGCCATAGGTGTGGTCATGGCCTTGCAGTCCATCATCTTGAACCTCTTCAAGATCTCTACTATATACTTCCCTTGTCCCAGGGAAATTCCATCTACATTCTACCACACCTCCATGCCTAGAAAATAGTGCATCATACCCAAGTCCTTCATTTCAAACTCAGCAGCAAGTTTCCTCTTCGTATCAGAATTCAACCCATCCATACCTATCACAAACAGATCATCTACATACAGTAGGAGTATCACTGGGTTACCATATTCAACCTTGTAGTAAAGCTTGGAATCTGCTTTACTCTTGGTAAAGCCCAAACTGGATAGAAAGCTGTCAATTATGCCATACCATGTCTTGGGTGCCTGTTTCAACCTGTATAGGGCTTTCTTCAATTTACACACATGAGTCTCCCTGTCATGTGTCTCAAAACCGAGTGGCTGCTCCACATACACTTCCTCTTCCACTACACCATTCAAGAAAGCAGTCTTGACATCCATCTGGTGTATCTTCCATTTCATCACTACAACCAGAGCAAGTACTGATCTGATGGAAGTGTATCTAGCTACATGTGCAAAATTTTCTTCATAATATATTCCTTCTTTCTGAGAGAAGACACGATCCAAAAATATTTCTTTATATTTTTGTATGCTACCATATGTAGCATTCTTGATCTTGTAGATCCATTTGGAAGTTACAAGAGACTTCCCTTCTGGTATTGGGACAATATCCCAGACATCATTCTTCAAGAATGATTGATACTCTTTGATCATAGCATCCTTCCATTCTTTCCTTTCTGTCGCTTCTTCATAGTTGGAAGGTTGTTTATCGATGAAGTCACATAATAAGGTTACATACCCGGAGTAGGACCTGGTCCTTTTTCTTTCTCTGTGATTTTCTTCTGGAGCCCCATATCTTTCTACACCTTGGATAGCTTCTCATACCTAAGTAGGTTTCCTCTTGTGAGGATTCTTCTCTGGAGGTGGATCTACAAGTTCTTTAGGTTCTTCTAATTCTCGATATTCTTCTTGAATTTATTTGTTCATGGTTGTTTCATGAATTCTAGGTGCTTCTGTTTCTTCAGGATCTTCAGCAGAGTCTCTTTCTGGATTTGTTGTAATCTGAGTCAAATGTTACGTCCCTGCTAATGTGGATCTTCTTGAATCTTGGGAACTATATTCTGTAAGCCTTCGAGCTTTTAGAGTATCCCACAAATATACCCTTCCTTTCTGAAGGATCTAGCTTTGTCCTCTTTTCTTTCAGAATATGTATGTACACTGGATAATCGAATATTCTAAGATGGATGACTTCTGGTTTCTTGTCGGAGAAGAATTCTTTAGGGGTATTGTTCTCAAGTACTCTGCGTGGAGTATGGTTCTATACATATACCGCAGTTGTGGTAGCTTCTGCCCATAGATGCATGGGAAGATCTTGATCATGAAGCATGGCCCTTGCGGCTTCCATGATCATTCTACTCTTCCTTTCAACAACCCCATTCTGTTGTGGATTATATGGAGTAGTTAACTCCCTCTTAATCCCAGAATATTTGCATAATGATTTGAATTATTTTGATGTGAATTCTCCACCATTATCTGATCGAAAGGTTTTGATCTTGTTTTCTTGTATGGTTCTCGATTAAGGCTTTTAATTCCTTGAACTTGCTGAATACTTCATCTTTGTTCTTCAAGAAGTATATCCATGTCTTCTTAGAAAAATCATCAATAAAAGAAACATAGTATACATACCCGCTTAATGAACTGGATGACATCGGACCACATACATTGGAGTGAATGATTTCCAAGATTCCTTTTTCCTTGCTCTCGCTACTTGGAAATGTCTTCTTAGTGTTCTTTCCTTTTGCACATCCTTTGCAGACACTGTCATGTTTTGAATAAATTTCTGGAAGCCCTTCAACAGCTTTTCTTGCCAGTGGTAGTGCTCTGTAGTGCACATGTGCAATCCTTCTATGCCAAAGTTCATTTGGATATACTAATTCATGGACCAAATCTTGTTCTGGTTGACCCTTCAATTTTTATAGACCTCCCTCTTATTCCCCAATTACTACTGCATCATCAATAGTCTTTCCGTTTGGCCACATGAGAACTTGGCCATCTACAAATGCAACCCTCATGCCTTTTGCATCTAATGCAGATATTGAGAGGAGGTTCTTCTTTAGTCCAGGTACAAATAATGCATCCCTCATCTTCATAGACTTTCTAGAGTGTAGCTTATAGGAGGATTCCCCACTACCTTTAATTGGATATTGGTAGTCATCTCCAAGTTTCACCTTGTGGGGTGATCCATGTTTTGATGGTTTCACAAAGGACTCTTTAAATCATGTCATATGTCTGGAAGCCCCACTATCTATAAGCCAATCATTGCTTCCATGTGTAATGTTACCTGTGAGAGAGAAAATCAAGACATATTCTTCATCACTTGAAGAATCATCACTTTCTTATCTGATTCTCTTTGTGGAAGGTTCATCATCCTCTGTAGCATGAGCATGATGTCTTCTCTTGTTTCCATTCTTCTTGTGAGAGACATTTTTGTTTCTAGGACATTCTCTAGCATAGTGTCCTTTCTCGTCACATGTATAACATATGATTCTAGACAAATATTTTCTATTGTTACTTCTATGGAATTGCTCACCTTTGGGGTGATGAGAACTTCTTTTTCTTTTCTTGGAGAGTACTGTGAGAGCTTGATATTCACTTCCCATATTTTCTTCTCAAGCTACTATTCGATATTATTCTTGTGAGCATTCTTCCCACAGTCTGTTGAAATTGACTAGCTTCTTTCTGGCATAGATCCCTTGAATAAAGGAGTCCCATGATCTAGGGAGACCATTCAAGGTGGTCATTACAATTTTTGCATTCTCCACTTCTTCATCCACTACTTCAAGTTGTTCTTTGATCTGGGAGACCCTTGTGAAGTATGACTGTATGGTATCTGTATTCTGGATCTTCACATTCTTCAACTGGTTCATCAAAGTCATCTTTTGGTTTATGTTCTTTCCTTCAAACAGTTTGGGCAGGGCATCGAACATAGCTTTAGGTGTATTTAGGGAGGAAACTTGTGGTATGAGGTGATCCTTGATTGAATCAGCAATAATCTTCTTAGCCATGAACAACTTATTTTTGTGTAAGGCCTTAGCCTCCTCTCCCTCTGGAACTGGAACCTCCTCATTGATGTAGGAGTCCAAATCATTTTATTCCAGGACCAGGGAGATTGTATACTTCCAGGCTTGAAAGTTATCAGCTCCCTCAAGCTTTTCATCAAGCTTTGTGTGCTGAGAGATCTTAACTGAGAAATTCAAATGGAAATACAAAATATTTAGATCTTACCAGGTTAAGATGTTGGATCTAGATCTGGAGCTAAATTTCTGTAGAGTTGGTTCAGGAGCAAATTAGCGTTTGACTTTCCTAGAGTTCTGTCCAACCAAATGCTTTGATATTGATCTCTAAACTTCAATTTTGAGGAGGAGATCAATCCAAGCCTGGGCTCACTAAAAAATTCCACTTCTGTGGAAATCCCTAATTTTTGGTAGCAGTGTCGGGTCAAAAACTAAAAATGCTTAGATTCATATTTTGCTTCGGCAGAAAGATGCGACCTAGAGAGGAGAGTTAATCCAACATTATTGTGCTGAAAATCTGTGGAGAGAGATCCAAAAATTAGGAAGCCCTAGTTTCCGCAGCTGTACAGTGTCTTCTTCTCAGGTTAGCTCTGATACCATGTTAGATTTTTATCATTCAAGCTAGCATTATATTAGGATCGTTAACTGAGAGAATAACAAGCACAACAATCAAACATAAGAGACAATGAAAAAAATGTTTTTCCTCGGGGAAACCATAAAGGAGAAAAACCCACAACTTCATCAGAGATAAAATCAACACCAAATCAAAACCCCAAAATAGTAAGATGATCTCCCGATAGCAGTAGTCTCTCTCTCTCTCTTGTCCCAACAAATTCTCTCTTAGTTATGCACTACAATTGAGTGTGAGTGAATGTGTGATAGATAGAGAGGCTCACTCTCTATTTATACTAATTCCTGACTTGACAATAACTCACTAGGGCCGACTTATCTAGGAGAGTCTAATAACCCTAGGGCCCCACAACTGTGGGGACTTTAACCCTTAATCAATAGGAGGGTTGCCCACAATGAATTGAGATGACTTATTTACATTATTGAATCTCCTAATAGGAACATCGGGGCATGCCATGACTCAAATACATTATAGACACTTCTCGAAATAAGCATCGGGGTACAATACATAAGATATATAGATGAATACATTCTGAAGTTACAAATACATCAACACCTACACCTGTCAAAACTTTCCTAAATGCTAACAAATGATCATGACTTTTTTCTGAAAAAATAGTTATATCATCTAAATAAACAATGATAGAGTTTTGTAACAAACCTCTGAAATCTATGTCTATAGCTCTTTGAAAATTTGCACTGGCATTAATTATCCCAAAAATAATTCTCCTGTAGGAAAAAGTGACCCAGGGTGTTATGAAGAAATTCTTTAGCTAGTCGGAGTTCGTAACGAGAACCTGATTGTATCCTGAAAATCCATCAAGCAGAAAAAACATTTCTGCACCTGAAACAGTTTCAAAAATTTGCTCCATCGATGAAACAAGGTAGTTATCCTTCACGGATGCTCTATTGATAATTCTAAAGTCCACACACAGTTTGATCTCTCCACTCTTCTTGCGGAGAGGAACCAAGTTGGAAATTCATTGTGTGTGTCTAACCGAGAATATAATTATGGCTTTTAAGAGCTTCTCAAGCTCTTTATTTATGGATGGTTTGAGACTCAAATGCATCTTTCTCAGCGTTTGTTGATAAGGTCTTGCATCAGACTTTAGGGCTATATTATGTTGCATAATCCAAGAAGCAAAGGCCTTGAGATCACCATAAGTCCAGGTGAAAACATCATTGTGTTCTTTTCATAATTTCACTAAAGCTCTCTCCTCTTCATGAGAACAAGAAAGGCCTATATTAATGAGCTGAGGGTTTTTCTTAGTACTGTTACGTAGAGAAATTCCTATGGCTTGGGGTACCACAACAGACAACTAGACTCCATAAATCAATCTTTTCCAATATGCAATAGAAATAAAATGTCTAACACTAAAGGATCAAACCTCACACCTTATTCCGGACGGTTGAAGTAGATCCCCGTTGAGCTTTCCAATCTTTAGCTTGAATTGATAAAATACTTCCTCAACAACAAGTAAACAATACAAGCATACTATATATCATGGTGTTAGATCTATTCTAGCATATATAATCAATAATGTAAAAGCATTTGACATATTCCAATGGATACAATATTCATTCAAATACACATTACTGGACAGGAAAAGATATTTCTATTAATATAAATTAGACATTACAAGTGACTACCTCTGACGGCACGTCTACGAACTGGAGAAACTGAATCCCCCACTTGGGCCTCCACCACCTCAATCCTCCATCACTCAGATAGCAAGCTCACTAGCAAAAGGCAAGCTTGGGAAGAACACAACAGTGCTCCAAGGGACAAAGGGATGCAGACTCAAGCATAAGTTCTGGCAACAATGGACTATAGTTTCGTTACTCTCAATTCTCTATTATGCTTTCAATGTCTAAAGGGGTTCCTTATATAGATTTTCAAAGGGATACTGAAGGGTCGAATCCGAGCAATATCAAGACATATGGAAGGCCAGGAGTCAAATGAGTTGGATCCAAGTCAAGGAAAACTCCAAAAGGATTTGGATTATGCACACATCTTGATGTACGCGACTATAAGGGTCATATCCACGT
>LPNX010859178.1:132218-163189 GCA_001517045.1 Pseudotsuga menziesii | reverse complement strand
ATAAAGAAAGGCTCTGCATGGCTAGACATGAGACAAGCTCGGGCTATATGGCTGAAACGCAATGTCAGGGGAGCCAGCATAAAGCTCAATAAGACAGGAAAAGGTCATGATAATGCATCCACGACTTGATACAAGGGAGTCTGGGGGATCATGGCTAGCATAAGATCAAGAGGAGTATGACGCTCTTGCGAAATGTCATGGCAGTACTATACAATGGACTCCCAGACCTAAGAGAGGACTCACGGCATGGGCACCAAATGCAAAGGGGAGCTAACTAGGGTACCCATGTAAGGTGAATCTCTACCACTCACATCATGCCACTTCTAGAGCAACAAGAAGGTTCCGTGACATAATAGAGTGGGTTCGTACCTAAGGATATAGTGACATGGTCATAAGGTCATGCAAAATGCAAATGGTGGTGGACCTAACCTATATGCTAGTGTAGACGTTATACCTATGATAGGCACGAACAGTCTCTGGTCACAAAAGAAGCATCCAACAGACAAATTCAGACCCAAGGAAGACCCAACCACACTCACAACCCACCCAGCAACTTCCCACAACATCAGACTCACCAAAAGGGAGGATGTACGCGACTATATAAAGAATAGCTGCGTATGTACACAACTTTTGGCCAAAAATCCACTTATATCACTTTTCTTATGTTTTTAGGGATGATCAAGGACACATCAAAAGACAAAACGTAGTCCATAGGGGCTAATGAGTCTGCAGTGGGATAGGGGATCACCAACAGACAGCTAGACTCTTGGCTTGGGGTACCACAACAGACAGCTAGACTCCAGAAATCAATCCTTCCCAATATGAAATAGAAATAAAATGTCTAACACTAAAGGATCGAACCTCGTACCTTATTCCAGACGGTTGAAGTAGATCCCCGTTGAGCTTTCCAATATTTAGCTTGAATTGATAAAATACTTCCTCAACAACAAGTAAACAATACAAGCATACTATATATCATGGTGTTAGATATATTCTAGCATATATAATCAATAATGTAAAAGCATTTGACATATTCCAATGGATACAATAATTATTGAAATACACATTACTGGACAAGAAAAGATATTTCTATTAATATAAATCAGAGATTACAAGTGACAACCTCTGACGACACGTCTGCGAACCGGAGAAACTGAATCCCCCACTTGGGCCTCCACCACCTCAATCCTCCATCACTCAGATAGCAAGATCACTAGAAAAAGGAAAGCTTGGGAAGAACACAACAGTGCTCCAAGGGACAAAGGGATGCAGACTCAAGCATAAGTTATGGCAACAATGGACTATAGTTTCCTTACTCTCAGTTCTCTCTTATGCTTTCAATGTCTCAAGGGGTTCCTTATATAGCTTTTCAAAGGGATACTGAAGGGTTGAATCCAAGCGATCTGAAGGCATATGGAAGGCCAGGAGTCAAATGAGTCAGATCCAAGTCAAGGAAAACTCCAAAAGGATTTGGATTATGCACGCATCCCGATGTACGTGACTATAGGGGTCATATCTGCGTATGTACGCAGTTATCAGGGTAAAATCCGCGTATATCACTTTTCTTATGTTTTTAGGGATGATCAAGGACACATCAAAAGACAAAAAGTAGTCAATAGGGGCTAATGAGTCTGCAGCGGGACAGGGGAAGGCCATACAAGGTGTGATTCACCTAGTGTGGTGAAATCTGCTATAACAAGTACCTAGGTTAATAATATTATGATTTAGAGTAGAACTATGTGTTTTGCAATTTGGATTTCCTTCGAACTTATCTTGCAAATTATAGCTTCTCTATAAATTAAGGACTGTTTTTGGAATCAAATTAGAAGGAAAGGTATTTTCAGATAGAGACTTTTCATGTTCAACTCCATCTATAGAAAGTCTTTGAAAGTGTCCTGGGCTGTGAGGAATTCTCATCAGAGGAAATTTGGGGTCTAAAATGGGCCTTATAATAAAACACGCCAACAATAAATTTTGTGAGTTGGAACTCAAGAACCAATAGAATTTCAATGAAATGAGTCAACCATAATGGTTGAATTGACATATTTGTCATAAAAGAAAACCACTTTTTCTGTTCTTATTTTCGACATATCTCCCTGTGTTTTTACTCAAATTTTAGGAAGGAGAGCTCATTGGATGAGGAATTTAATTTCGCATCCAACGAGTACCCAACCTGCATACTTTTAATGGACCTCACTACCCCAAAAATAAGAAATACCTAAAAAAAATGTGATGATGATGTCATCATCACATTTTTTCAGGAATATCTTGTTTTTGGGGTAGCAGGGTCCATCAAAAGTATGCAGTGTGGGTACTCGTTGGATGTGGAATTAAATTCTGCATCCAACGAGCTCTCTCACTCATAATTTGAGTAAAAAAAAAGGGAGATATGTTGAAAATACAAACAAAAAAAGTAGTTTTTTTCATTCTTCCTCCAAAATTAATAACTATTATTTTATTATTTTAACTATTATTTTATTATTTTAACTATTATTTTATCATTTTCCTTAGGAGGCCCATTTTAGACCTCAAATTTCCTCTAATTTCTGGACATCATCATCAAATATCTTCCAACTAGTTACATTATCAGGTATGGAAGGCCTTTACATAAGTTGGATGGAAAAGGTGTCAGGAGAAAGGCCTTCGGGTGGGATGATCCTAGATGGATTATTTGCTAATAGGTCTGCATCAAAATTTTGTGACCTTGGGACATATTTAATTTTAAAGGATTTAAATGAGCTGGTCATGTCCCTTACTAATTTTTGATAATTCAAAAGATGGGGGATAAACAATGGATCTGATTTCTCACCTGCTTGACTATAATTTCCGATTCCTCGTAACATTGAATAATTTCAGCTCCCAATTCTATTTGTTTCTGGAGCCCTTATACCATGGCTTTGTATTCGGCAATGTTATTGGTGCACTCAAATTCTAGTTTGCAAGCGATCATCCATTTGGTGCCCTTAGGATCGAAAAGTACACACCCTACACCGACACCATATTTGGATTTTGATCCATAAAAAAAGTGTCCATGATGAAAAATCTAATCTAAAATTGGTATTAACATGATATACATTATGTACAATTTCACTGAAAAATGGAATAATTTTAGAAATGTCGATTTTTGATAGTCTATAAATATTCTAATTTGGGGAAGTGTCAACAGGAAAATCACCAAATTAAGAGTCGAGGGTGTACTGTTCAATGAATGTATTCACAAAGACTACTGGTTCAGCTAGATCATTAGATCTACAACTATTTGCTTCATGAGAGGCTCTATATTGATTTTGATCTGATTGGGACTCCCATTATATGGCAACCACAAATGGGACCAGTATGTAGAAAAATATCCTTTCATTTTCTCATACCAGTCTCTTGTTAGTGACATTCCATATGTCTCAATAGCATCAATTACTACTATATCAACTGTCTGATGTATTCTACAATCAACAAACAATGTTAAAAGGACATTTTTTAACTCCCCTAGGAATTTTACCTTTGATCTGTCTAACTGCACTACATGTGTAGGAAAAAAATCCCAAGTTACATTTAACTTTCTACACACATATACGGGAATAACATTTGAGGATTCCCTTGAATCGATCATACAGTTGTGGACGCTTCTATTAAAAATATCAAAAGTCGGCAAGAAAGGTGGGACTCTTTTTGTACCAGACTTTTGGGACTCAGGCTTTGTGCAAATTTCTAAGTTATGATTATGAGCTTCTCTAGATTTGTTTAATACCATATTCTTAGGTAAACTTTCTCTAAGGGATGGTATCTTTATAAGTTCAAACAAAGAGATATTAGCTTTGGCCCTCTTTAGATCATCTATCAAATTATATTCGACTTTGGGGATTACCTTTTTCTTTTAGTAGGATTGTTTTACATGTTCCCTAAGCATATGTTGTTGGTGGAGTGTCCTGTGATGTTAAGCCTTTACTCCTTGTGTGGTAGGAATGCTGCAAATCAAAAATAGCTTCTGTATCTTCCTTCTCTTCTTCTTCCGCCATAGGAAGCTTTGAGAAACAATTAATAGTATTTACATATGGTTCATGTTCATCAGTAGGAGGCATAGTTTATGCAGCTTCGTTTCTAGTATCATTATGTATAGTTTGAGGTGTGGAAGTCAAGGCCTAAAGATAGAATAGATCTCATTAGAGGTTAGTGTCTCTTCAGGGTTTGGAGGAGGTTGGTTCAATGGAGGATGGTAAGGTCTTCTAAGTGGTGGCCTTGCTTGGATTCTATTGTTCCCCTAGTTATCACTACTAGCTCTTTTAATATCTACCATGTCATTAGAAATATTTTGTAGCAATTTCTTCATGATATCCATTTCGTAAGGGTATTTGTTTAGAGTTGTGGGTTTATGAACATTCTCTTTCCTTTTCTTAGATGTAGAAGGTTGTTTCGGTTCTTGGTCGGGATTATCTTTAAGACCATACATATCCTTTTCTACTATAATGGCCTTCGCAAAGGTTGCTTGCATAGTAGTATTATGAGCATGCTTGTCCCACATGGAAATAGTCATAGGTAAACCCTTAATATAGTAGGATATTAACAATTCTTTGAAAATAAGGACTATGATAGGGATCTTGTTCTTTAGACAGCAAAACATTTGTTTGAATCATTGACTCGTTCTTTTAGTTTTATCCTGAGAGAAGAAAATTCTATGACAAGGCCTTTTGGGGTACTATCATTTCCAAAATTATGGAGGAATAGTGCCTCAAATTGTTTCCAATAATTAATAGAAGTCACTTCTAAAACAAAGTACCAAGTTGATGCTTGTCCCTCAAAAGAGTATGGAAATAATCTACACACCACATACTCATGAATTACATTCCTCGATCTGATAGCCTACATATAACACTTGATATGACCTTTCGCAAGGATCCTATCATCTGGATTGAACCTGGGAAGCCACTTCTCATGGTTTTTAGGAAATTTATGTAATTGTATAGGGATAAGGATTGCGTCCAAATCAAGCCAATGTCTGTTCAGATCATTGACCATTGGTCTCTCTAGTGGATCTTTTGAATAATCTGAGTAAGTATCGCTATCTGGGAACTCTTCTGATGAAGATGGAGATGAAGGAGGTGGTGTAGGTGGCGGTATTCCACCAGATTGATCATCAATATGTGGATCTTCTAGGGGTTGTTCTCTAGTTTTTAACAATGGACTAGCTTGGGTTTCATGGGTCTCTCCCCGTGGATTAATATTTCGAGTAGGGGGAGTAAAAGTAAAAAGAGAAGGAATCCAAAGAGAAGAAGATAAAATGTTTCTGAGAATACGAATGACATCATTTCTTGGTTCCATCCTTGTAGCAATATCATTAGTGTTTTTTCTCCACTGTTCAAAAGTGAGAAATCCACTACTGGGTGGTGTAAAAATATTTCCAGGTCTTGTAGTGGATATTTCTGAAACTGGGGTGGTAGGGATAGGTGACTGACTTTCTACAAGACGAGTTGCAGATGTAGAGGCTTGAACGTGACTCCTAGTAATTATGGGTGAACTGGGATGAGGAGGTTTATTGGTGTTTTGTCGTGACATATTTCACAATGCCCCTCCTTCTAGCGCCATTTGTTGACAGCCCAGGTAGTAAGTTGCTGGAAAAAATACAAGGAAATCAATAGAAGTAAAAAGACCAACTGGAATGGCTATGAATAAATCCCAGGAAGAGACAATCATATCCCCTTGTTAGCTAGAAATACAAACCTCCTACAGAAAAGAGATGGTTCCCTAGATCTGAATGGTTTAGGTCTAGAACAAAACACAAACACAGAATGCTAGAGTCTCCCTAGATCTAGTTGAATCAATTGAATGAGATGCCATGATAATTTTCTCATAGGTTGTCTTCTCTATCCTTGAAACTTACTATAGAAGAACCTGTAAAACAAGGAAGACAACAAAGAAAAAATGATATCATACAATATAATCAACTATATCTATGCTTGTGACCAAGGAATCATGCAATACATACATATGAAATAGTAAATATGGAAAAGAAAAGACATTCTTTATTAATAAATGATTGGAGAGACTACAACCTTCATGCCTTGGTGTTGATATTTCTTTCCAATGGCTCCTTGCCTCTAAATTCACCTTGCCTCCAAAGACTCAAGAATGATTTTGACATAGTTTGGGTATGCAACACAATTCTTCCTCCTTTGTCCATGGGGGTGAGCCAGTATTTAAAGGAATGGGAGGATAGGTATGGTTTAGGATCTCATGGGTTAGGTGGAGATAAGATCCTAAAAGGGAGGATCTCGAGCTACAGCTGGTCCTAAACCATAGGGATGAGTCTCCATGGAGGTCAGCTTCAAGAATCCTCTTGAAGCTTCTCTTTTTGCCTTGAAAAATCGAGCACCGCTCCTCCAATGAAGCAAACAGATAGTGATAAGGGGGCACCACTTCTCGTAGTAAGGATAGGAGTGGTGGCACCACTTCTTTCTCATGTATCAAGAGCGGTGCTGAATTGGGTAACACTTTTTGTCAATGGGAGAGGAGCGTTACCATCTCAACACAGGGAAAAATTTCAAAGGGTTAATTTCTTCCTTCATTTCTCTAGGGAAAAATTTGAGGGATTGGAGTAGTTAAGGGAATTCCTATCTCATAACATGAGGGTGAAAATATTTTGGTATAACATAATTCCCCCCAAAGTATAATTGCTAGAGGGAAATGATAGGCAATATACTTTGAAAGAACAAGATATAGTCCCAAGGAAAAGGTACAATGGTCGGAACTTCTCAGACATCACAAACTTTCTGCAGCACATTTTGATACATGTCGCAAATGACTCACAACATGGCTGCCAACCAATACAACACAGATCCATGTGATATACAAAAAAATTCATTGCTACTAAAATAAAGCGTAGATCCATGCGAAGAAGACTCAAATTTGGACATAGCTACCAGACATACAATGTAGATCTATGTCATACTAACGCAAATCTGAGCACATCCACAAACATACAAATGTGGATCCATGCTAGGACTCATACAAATACTCCATCGCAACCTGGGGAAAGCAATGAGTGCTTAATAAGTACCCAGGGTCTTCGTCTCATTTTCCACAAAGTACGATTCTACCCATGTGATTACAATGATTTGTAGTCAAACATGATAGAAACCACTTGATTACTAGTCAATGATGTGAACCATTAACAAGTACAAGAGAGATCACCATTAATGTCAATGATTCCCAAGGTACCATAGTACAATCTACTGAATGTGAATAGACTATCTGGTGTCGAACACTCAGTCGAATCTTTCGACCAAAGGTCTATAATGTGAACCGATGTCGAGAGAAAGAGAATCTGTCATTGATGCACACAGATCTCAAGGTACTATCTTTTTGTTTCTAAGACTAATTCCTATATGATGAGCTGATGTTGACAGGAATAATCTCATCGAAGGAGGGCCATGATAAATTCCACATCGACGACACAAAACGCAAAACAAATTTTTGGAATGTTGATTATGATGTAACCATAGGACTGACTCAAAAAAGTTGTTTAACTGTAGGTGTAAAATCTCAACATGACTTCCCTTTGAACATCGAGCAGCATGACCAAAGACTTGGTAGAATTGAATTGACGAGGCGGAACACAATGCAACAATGGACATGACTCAAAGGAGTAGCATGACTCATGAAAGTGGATCGACTCAGAGACAAGATGAATACCCAATTGACTGAATGAAATGCAGACAAATACCATGTTCAAAGGTGACTAATAACTGCCATTAATAGCAAATGAAATGTATTTCTTTTCTCTTAATTTCCCCATCATTATTGATGAGTGCCTCTTTTTCATTTTTACGAGTTCAAAGAGGGTAACAAACACTCGATATATCTCATCCTTCATATGAGTCCAAACTCATATGTTTTACGAACTTGAGAAAGGAGGGGTTTGTTCCCAGAAAGGGTCTTTCAATGTTTAATTTAACGAGTCCAATGAAATAAAACTCAGTGTAGTTCATGTTTAGAGAGTCTGAACAAACTAAAGAAGACTCTGAAAGGGTCTTTTTCATATGATTTAGTCCCAAGGCCCACAAAAGCATAAAATAATACCTTAGAGAACTCTTCCAGTCATGATTGGTTGGAATGTACCTTCTTCATAAGTAGTGCCCCCTGTTCCGAACAAGGCGTAAAATATCACCAGGAAGATGACTCTTCAGGTCCTTTCACAAGCGTGAAGCAGACAAGTTCACTCGCCAATATTTTCACATTTTAAGAGTCTAAAAAGAGCTTAAAGATGACTCTATTAAGGGGTTCTTTTTTCATGATCCAATTTTAACGAGTGTGAAAAATAGTAAAATTACACTCGATACCTCTTCACTAAGTTTTTAACGAGCACGCCAAAGGTATAAAAGGCACTTCAAACCTTTTTCATGTTTGAATCCAGAGCACAAAAAAGAGATAAAGTAAGATCAACACCATATTACTATTTTTAATGAGCTCGAATATCAGTCGAAAGAATGCTCAGGGTATTTGCTTCATTTTTTAATGAGCTTGTAACAGAGAAAGAACCGTGCTCAGAATGACCTCTTTCATTTTTACACAAGCTTTAAATAGAAAATAACTATGCTTGAAACATGGTTTCATTTTTATGCAAGATTAAAACCAAAAGGTAAACTATGCTTAAGGAAATCCATTTAATGTTTTAACGAGCTTGACATAGAATGTGAACTTTGCTCAGGAACCTATTTTATTTTTTAACGAGCTTGACATAGAATAAGAACTATGCTCACAGGAATCTGTTTCATTTTTTAATGATCTTGACATATAAAAACAACTATTCTCGCTAATCTAATTCATTTTTTAATGAGCCTGACACAGAAAAAGAACTATGCTCGCAAACCTGCTCTTACCCAACATGATATCCAATAGTTCGTAGGTTGCCCCCATTACATAAAAGCTAGAATCTTAACTCTAGTATGATGTCCAAAGGCTGGATCCATGCCCCCCATTTTACCTATGATGGGAAGAGGCTAAGTAGAAGAATGGAAAGGAATCAGAAGAACATGAGGCATATTCAGGGCAGTCTGATTACTAGATGCAATGGTCAGGTGTAACAAAGGAAAGTTGATCAATGGTCACAATCTTCCCATCATGGGGAAAATACTAAACTCTAAAGAGTGTGTATTAAATTGAGCACATAGATCTATGGAGGAACACACAACTCACAAGATAGATCACACAATTTACTCAGCAATTGAAGAATGAAACAGTGCAAAAATGGTTTGCAGCTATGAATTCTTTCATTAATCAAAAAAGTAACTAGATAGTAATTACAATGAAGTACAATGGCTTAAATAGCCACATTCAATTCAAATCCACATGATGAAATTCGAATTGATTAGACTCTACTTGACTGTAGGTAACTAAGACCTTTTCTAAATCACTGTTGGAGGACTCAATAGTTAACTGACCTTGTCTAAACCATTACCAGAGTTCAACGGAGTTCTAAAACACAACTCAAGTGTCTACTTCAATGTTGACTGAGGCTAACTGACTGTGTTAGGTGAGAAATGCAACTCTCCTGCATGAATCCATGCAAACTTAGTGCTAACTAAATGTAGAGGACTAGAACTAAATGTAACTGACTCCTAACTCAGCTTGACTAGTCACTAACTGAACTCAACTGCTGAAGGTTGGTGTCGGCACTCCTAGTGGCTCCCAAATTGTAGGAATTGATCTAGGAGGCTCCCAAAATGATGCATGCAAGTGAAATCAGTGGTAGTATGCCTTAATTAGTGTTCCCCACACTTTAGTAACTAGAACATGTACCCCAATTAGGCCAAGTGGACCCAATGGTGCTAGTGACTAAAAATAGACTGGGTGGACTCCTGATTTAGACATGATTCTTGATTTAGACATATGAACAAATTGGACAAGGGAGGATTAATAATCCTAACACCCCCCCTGAATGATAAATTGGAAAATATGTGGGCCCTGGTAATTAAGACCATAGGTCACCCATTACATCAAGTAAAGTAAAGTAACTGCTCAATACAAGGATCTGGGGAAAAACCACATGGGAAAAAATCCCCCACTCTAATTAAGCAGGTAGAATTGGGATCAATATGGTTCTTCTATGCATAGGTATCCTGGGGCATAGAATGTTAACCTCTCCATCATTATGTCTAGAGGAATCTTCCTCTTTCGAAGGAGAATGATATGCTCAACTAAATTAGAAATATAGATAGCTGCCATATGAAGACTGGACCCATGTAGAGCAATTGAAGTCAACTGATAAGTGAGAAAAGGTTTTTGAGGATTTAGAACATGTGAGAAACACTCAAGAAACTAATATTTTGCATCCATGAATAAACCATGAGTGGTAAAAACATCCCCAAGTGTTAGGAGCAAGTGTCCAAGCGAATGCAGAAAATATTCCTCTTTACTAGTTCTGTGAGTTGAGCATGTGACCAAAGGTAGAGAAGCCCTGGGATTGTTGAGAGAAAATGATTGAGATACATATTATGATATAGCTTCTGAAATATCTAATGAATCACAAAATAAAATATCAGCAACCTCATAAGAGGAAACTAACACCAAATCCCCAGCATCAATTTTGAGGAAGAATTGCGGTACTTGGTTTTTCGCACCGGAATTGGTGAGAGCAGATACAAGCATGACTGAAAGCTCTTGGATTTTAAAATATGAACCAAATAATATCATATCAGAAATTNCTGTGAAATGAAATCAAATCCCCAGCAGCAGTTTTGTAGGAGACTTGCGGTACTTGTTTCTTCACACCATTGATGAGAACAACTACAAGCAGTACTGAAAGATTATGAATTTGAAATATTAAACCAAGAAATATCAAATCATATATAAATAATATGATATCAGATCCAATAAGGTTAATATAATATCCAAATAAATGGTCAACTGAGACGATGGATGCACAACTTTCTTCTTCTTCAAAATTCTGAATTTTGGTGCATGAAATCCTGCAGGAATTTACTGGAAGATATAGATCAATGGGAGAAAATGGATCACTCTGTTAATATGATATTTATTCCAATATATCTAAGGTATTACATATTTTCACACCAGCAGCAACATTAGAGGGAGAAAAATCAAATTTCTCTCCACTTTCGGAAGCAATTACCGGCAAATTTTGCACATAATTCAAAGGAAAATCACTGGTGAATGTTTGCATGGAAGTGCAACAGTATTTTTATTCAATATAAAATATTCAAATGTATTCTTCTATTTCATCCATACGAGGAGATAAGATATCATAGATCTCATAAAATTTTGGAGCATCAAGAGATGGAGTCACTGCAAGGAGACTGTCTTCGATTCGAATTGACTATGTAGAAGCTTCTACTTCTTCTTCATCTTAAACAACTTCATTAGAGAGAGTGGAGGCCGATATTTTTGTATTAGGTATTCTTATGGTGCTGGATGTGCTCTCCAAAGTGCTATTATGATCCTCATCAATCATTCCAAAGGTTTTGTCTGATATTTTCCAGATATCCTTTGGGTTTTTAACAGATCTTTTGAGGTAGCGCATGCTAGGAGAAATGGCCATATACATTGCTCCATAAGCTGCATCACATTCATTTATCCAGTCACCATTTCTATCAAATGAATCTTCACCAAGTCCAATAGACACCTCATAGATATCTTCTCTCTTCAGAG
The DNA here is from genome assembly GCA_001517045.1 of Pseudotsuga menziesii. Taxonomy (NCBI): domain Eukaryota; kingdom Viridiplantae; phylum Streptophyta; class Pinopsida; order Pinales; family Pinaceae; genus Pseudotsuga; species Pseudotsuga menziesii. The sequence continues at coordinate 151,534 of LPNX010859178.1, read as the reverse complement.
ATGCAGTCATCTTCATCTTCCATTCTGAATAGTTTGTGAATAAGGTGAGAAGAGGAACTGATGAATCCATAATTGATGAAGGCATTTGAAGTTGTACCTGCAAAAACAAAAAAGGGGCACCATAAGTTCAACGGCTTGCACATTTCAGGTTTTCATCACACCCAGCATAATTGGTCAAGCAATCTTGATCAACAATTCCTTAACTTGGGGTATTAAGTGGTAAACCTTTTGCTTCTGGTGCAGAGCTGGAAGGAGCAATTTTGCTAAAAAATGATCCAGTAGGAGATCTGAGAAGGAGAAGTGCCTTGTATACTGAGGCTCTAATACCATATTGAATTGAGCACATAGATCTGTGAAGAAACACACAACTCACAAGATAGATCACACAATTTACTCAGCAATTGAAAAATGAAACAGTGCAAAAATGGCTTGCAATTGTGAATGCTTTCATTAATAAAAAAAGTAATTAGATAGTAATTATAGTGAAGTACAATGGCTTAAATAGCCACATGCAATTAAAATCCACATGAGGAAATTCGAATTGATTAGACTCTACTTGACCATATGTAACTAAGACCTTGTCTAAATCACTATTGGAGGACTCAATAGTGAACTGACCTTGTCTAAACCATTACCAGAGTTCAATGGAGTTCTAAAACACAAATCAAGTGTCTACTTCAGTGTTGACTGAGGCTAACTGACTGTGGTAGGTGATAAATGTGCCTCTCTTGCATGCAGCCATGCAAACCTAGTGCTAACTGAATGTAGAGGACTAGAAATGGATGTAACTAACTCCTAACTCAGCTTGACTAGTCACCAACTGAACTCAACTGTTGAAGGTTGGTGTCAACACTCTCAGTGTCTCCTAAATTGTAGGAATTGATCTAGGAGGCTCCCAAAATGATGCATGCAAGTGCAATCAGTGGTAGTAGGCCTTAATTAGTGTTCCCCGCACTTTAGTAACTGGAACATGTGCCCCAATTAGGCCAAGTGGACCCAATGGTGCTAGTGACTAAAAATAGACTGGGTGGACTCCCCATTTAGACATGAATCCTGATTTAGACATATGACCAAATTGGACAAGGGAGGATTAATAATTCTAACAGTGTGGACACTATTGCTTTCATGGCGTAAACACAATCACGTCCAAGGAGTATATTGAAATATAAAGGACCTTGGACCACCATAACATCAATACAGACAGTTTTCCCTCCTAATGTGATAGGAAAATGAGGAAGGATCCCTAAAGGTGTAGTAGGCCTATGATTAAAATATAGTATCTAATTAGTGGCTGGGACAAGATGAGGTGAACCTAAAGCTTTCCAAGCAGTTAAGGATATAATACTAACACAAGCCCCTTCGCCAACAATAGTGCGAAGTATATTCCTAGTAGTAACATTCACAACTATCTGGAAAGGAACACTCAAATGAATGCAAGGCTCTGTTAGGTTACTCCACTCAAAGGAAATAACCTCACTAATTGGAGAGGGTTCAGTAGAAAGAGACAAAATTTCCTCTTGTCGAGAACAATCAAAACAAAGCATTAAAACTTCGGCAGGTTTTAGTTCACTCTCCATTGGAAGAGAAGAACAAGATGAAGATTGGTCAAAGCGACTACTTCATTCTTAACACTCTCTGATGAAAGAGTGGGATCAGGTTGAGATGACATCAACTTTACCACTTCAACTTCACTCTCCAAAGGAAGAGTGGGATCAACTACAGATGAAACTGAATTGACCACTTCAACTTCATTCTTCAATGGAAGAGTGGTATCGACCGAGGTTAGAACTGGATCGACCACTTTATCAACAATTGGGATGTCAAGTGACAACTTACGATAACCTGTTGGAATCCATTGATGAGAAGCAGTAATATATTCCAAAAACTTAGAATATTCATCCATGAGAGGACAAAGGTAAGTAAAGTGCATGTCCTTACAAAGAAAACAAGGATTTCTGACTTTACCCTTCTGACTCTTAACCAAAGAGTCACTAGTTGAGGGGGGATAATCAGTATGATGACCAGAGGTAGATGAAATTTGTTGACGAGAAACCTTAGACCATTATTCTAAATCCAGGGCTAAACCATGACAATATTTCAGAAGGTGATCACCCTTGTAAAGCCTACAAGGGAATTTGGGCTTATGCAGTGTTTGGGTGTGCAGATCAACGCTCTCCACATTGGGAGGAGTAATTGGTCAAGATTTGTTTTTATTCTTCTTAATATTCCTTTTCTTCTTATTCTTATCCACCTGACTACTAGTACTACAAATTTCAACATGCGAAGAGGGATAAATCAGGGAAGACACATCTGGTGGAGAAGGCGACAGACGAACATGAGGTTGATTCCTTGCAATGAAGGATTAGGATCTGAAGCAACTAGTGTACATGGGATAACTAGATTGGAGAATAACCAAACAGGTAATCCAATAGTTAATCCAAGAAGGCTTAATGTAGCCATTAGAGGAGGACCAACATCCCCATATGGAGGGAACACAAAAGACATGCTTGGTAAAGGAGTCTCTTGGTTGGTAGTCTTGGAAGGCGAAGCCATAACTATGTAGAAAAACTATCTCTCTCTTCTAAAAAATCCTAACTATACAGACAACAAGCACTACTCAAAATAAAGAAGCAAGCAAAATATATGAGAGGAGTGGATCAAAGGTCTGGAACCCCAAAGGATTATCAAGGCTTCACAACTAGTGCGATGCCAATATGGCCAAAGGGTTAAATCGTATGGCCAGGATTCCTAGAAGTGTCTCCCGATATATGCAAGGTACGTGGTAGCACAAATTGGTAGTAGTGTTGTCTAATGCACAACTGTTCACAAGGGGTCTTCTGATATACAATCGATTATGTGAAGTTCCTTTCAATATACCTCAAGGGTACGTGAAAGGCCATTCGATATACCGACAGTACATGGAAGAACCACACGAGTCTCGGGTTGTAGTGCAAACAAATTAATGATAGCTACTACATGTTACGATGCCCAAACATGTCACTAACCTATCACATAGATTGCTAAAAAATTTAAACCTAAGCTAGCACTTAATTGTATCTTGAACGGTTAGGTGGATGCATGAGGTGAGGACATAAAAGTAAAACCATGCCAGTGTGATAGTGAAAACTTTTCACTTTCACTTTCAAAGTATGCCCTACTTAAGGAAGGGAGAGAGAGGTTCAGTTCATTTGAAACATAGAATAAATCCCATACAAAAATAAAAGACACTTGCTTATATGGGCCTTTCCTAACTGAAACAAACAAAATATTCTCTTTTTTAACTGAAAAAGAATTGATATCTCTAATGAAAAGCAAGAAAAGATTGTTACAAATCTATAGAAAAGTGTTCATATTTTTCAACTAAAGTGAGAATGAACTAAAAGAAACATTCTACAATAACTTTTATATGAATTCTATCACAATTTTTGAAAAAAGGAAAAACCATACAAAAATCATGTGTAATAAAAGAAGAAAATTGAAATGAATCTTTCCTTATTCTGTTAAAGAAGATAGATCAGAGATATAACAAAACAAATTTCTAGTCAAGGCCAACTATGAGGCTTTAAATGATCAACATCAATGAGAATTCTTGAGAATAACTATGGATTCATGCACACTCCCTAGGGGGTCCGAGGGATTGCTTTCTCCCCAGCAGAGTCACCACTTTTGTTTGCTGAAAATACACACCTCCTATGGATAAGAGTTGGTTCCTTAGTTTTGAATGGTTCAGGTCTAGAACAAAACACAAATGCGGAATGCTAGACTCTCCCTAGGGGTTCCAGGGAACTCACCTTTTTTTTTTAATTTTCTGTTTTTTTATTGATTTTTCTATTTAAAAATGAATTGCATAATTCAAAAAAAACTATAACAATATGAAGCATGCATCTCAAACACCAAAAGAATCATTTAAGAATCAAATACCAAATAGGGATAAGAAGAATACTTGGCACCGCTTTTGTAGGTGTTGAACAGGGCATTGCTAGCCTGGGTACCGCTTCTTATACACAGAAATAAAGCGGTGGCACTGCTTATAGAAAGTTCACACTAGGGTGTTACCAGGTCCAACACCGCTCCTTAGACATAGATAAAGGGTGGTGGCACCGCTTCTTTAACACAGAGGAAGAGCAGTGATATCTCCAAAACTGCATTTATAACACAGCTCAGGAGCGGTGCTCGAGATGGTGATTTGAAAAATAAAAAAGCAATAGAAAAGTAAGTTACATTGAAATAAATCGACCCAAACAATCACAAGAATACCCAGTGAACCAAAAACATGAAGATCCAAAGGTAGACAGAGGCAAAACAATCAAATTCAAATCAGATCTACATATCTATGAATTGAAAAATTAGATCTACAAATTGAAAAATGAAGGTGGATGTTTCAACTTACCAATGATCCATAATTTGAATTCTCCCCAGCAGATTCACCACTTTTGTTAGCCAGAAATACACACCTCCTACAGACAAGAGATAGTTCCCTAGATCTGAATGGTTTAGGTCTAGAACAAAACACAAACATATAATGCTAGACTCCCCCTAGATTTGGCTAATCAATTGAATGAAATGCTATGATACTTTTGTCACAGGTAGTCTTCGCTATCCTTGAATATTAATATAGAAGAACCTATAAAAGGTGGAAGACAACAAAGAAAACATGATAGCATAGAATATAATCAACTAGATCTATGCTTGTGGCCAAGGATTCAAGCAATACATACAAATGAAACAATAAATATGGGAAAGAAAAGACATTATTTATTAATAAATGATTGGAGAGACTAAAAAATTCATGCCTTAGTGTTGAGATTTCCTTCCAATGGCTCCTTGCCTGTAACTTCAGCTTGCCTCCAAATACTCAATAATGATTTTGACAGAGTTTGGGTATGCAACACAATTATTCCTCCTTTTTCCATGGGGGGTGAGCCAGTATTTAAAGGCATGGGAGGATAGGTATGGATGAGGATCTCATGGGTGAGGTGGAGATAAGATCCTAAAATGTAGGATCTCTAGCTCTAGCTGGTCCTAAACCATAGGGATGAGGCTCCACAGAGGTCAGCTTCGAGAATCCTCTTGAAGCTTCTCTTTTTTCCTTGAAAACTCAAGCACCGCTCCTCCAATGAAGAAAAAAGGCAGTGATAAGGGGCACCACTTCTTCTAGTAAGGACAAGAGTGTTGGTACCACTTCTCGCTCATGTATCAAGATCTGTGCTGACTTTGGTAATGCTTTTTTTCAATGGGAGAGGAGCGTTACCAGCTCAACACAGGGAAAAAATGCAAGGGGTTAATTTCTTCCTTCAGTTCTCTAGGGAAAACTTTGAGGGATTGGAGCAGTCAAGGGAATTCCTATCTCATAACATGAGGGTGATGCGATTTTAGTATAACACCCCTAGTTGTTTGGGATGACTAATTCCTATGGATACAAGGCCTCCACTGGCACAAAGGTTTTTCATATCTATAAGATCTGTTCTTAGGACAAGCGAGAAAAGATCCAAAGTAACTAATTCCTAGACTAACTGTTTAAGAAAACTTAAACAGGGTGGTAAAGTGGATTCGAGATAGGACAGTTTCTATATATAATAGGAAAAAGAAACTAATTACTCAACATACAAACATGCAAATCAAGATAAATTTCTTTAATCAACTTTAAATAAATATTACACAAAACATTGCAAAGGATTATCACAATGTTACAGATGTACAACATGTCCCAGAGGAAATAATAATTGAAAAATTAGTATTAGAGATCAATGACTAATCATCATCTGTGAAAAATAAATCACGTAGATAAAAAAAATACGTTTGTTTAACACACATTCAATATGTCAATTTCGTAAGGAAAAATCAATACGTGAACCAACACATTAATAAATAGACAACCAATAATTAACACGCTAGATAGATGGAAGAATGACTAAAATTCATTAAAGACATTTAATGAACAACCATGAAATATAACATAAAATGACTGTAATTTTATTAACTTGCAAAAAGTTACAAAGTCAAAAAATCACAAGCTTTCATGTTATGCAGTTAGAAATCTGTTCTTCATTATAACAACTAGGCTTAATATAAAAAATTCCTCTCTCCACTTGGTAAAGTCCTTCCCTTAAAATAATATTACATAGTTTACAAAAAGGGAAAATTCATAATATGTGGGGTTAAAAAGTAATGTAGCTGTTTCAAGGTTTTCCTAATATTTTGCATGCTCCAAGTGTACTTCAACTCTGCAGATTTGGGATGCAATCTCCCTCTTCTTGAATTTCTTCCACTCCACAAGGTACACCTTTATTCTGACCATTGCAGTATGGGGTACCTCGATCCATATTGTGATCTCGTGCATGGTGAGATGTCTTATCCCCTTGATATGTTCCTTAGCTGTAGCGAAATTTCATTCAATTTACTCTAATTTGAGCTTAGGTGGAAATGCTTGGTCAATCGGCTCTAGAGAAGGAAAATACAGAAAACTGAGCAAGGTTTCAGTAGCCATCCACCTATGTCTTCATGTCACCTATCCACCTTTTATGATGGATTCTACTGCATCACATATGCTCTCCCAGCTCTCAATTGTAACTTCAGTTTTCTTGGTCTGAATTTTATCCATAACCGGAAAATCATGCGGCCTGTCTCTGATATGTTTTTTCCAGTCTAACATGTTGTCGAAAGCCTTGGTTGTTTCTATTCTATGAATATGATGATATTACAGGACATCATATTGTTGCTTAAATTAGTTTTATAATTCTATCATTTCATTGAAACGTGTATATAAGTTGGCCATAGATTGATAGAAGTCATCATGCACTCTACATGATAACTACTTAAATTCTTCTACTATCAATCTAGAGAAAGAGGAGGCACCTGAAACTAGTTGTGGCTCCTTGAGCTATTTCTCAAGGGTAGCAATCTTATCTTCCTATTGGTGATTGAGAATATCTGACTTCTTCAGTTGATTCTTGAGATAGTCATTTTTATTCTGCAAGTGTTTCAATTTCTCTTCATGCTCTTGTTTGAAAAGATGGACTTGTTGTTTATGATGTGCCTCAGCTGCCACCAAATCCTGTTTGACCTTCTGTAGCTCTTATTCTTTGTCCAATAGATCTTTATTTATATGTGAAACTGAATCATAATTACCCCCTACAAAATCCCCCATAGCAGCTGCTTTATCCAAATCTCCTTGTTTGATGTCAGGGGAGTCTGAGTTACCGATGATTTGATTAAGAGCAAACACTTGTTTGATTGTGCCTTTCCTCATCCTCTTAATTCCTTTTTTCATCACTGCTTTGTCCTTCTTCTCCAAAAAATATTTTCCTAAGGATACCACAACATCCTCACCAAAATCTATCATCCCTTCAGAAGCTGAAATGGCTTTTTGTTGAGGAGTGACCAGAGGATCGAGTTGAGATTGGGAAATTGGGATTTCCGCACTGATTGGTGTAATAATCATGGGAGAAGAGGGGAAAATGGGTGCAAGATATGGGGAAGAAGTGAGAATATGTGTTTGATTATGGGAGAAGGAATGTTATTTGAGGAAGGGGAGGAGGGAGTGATGTTGGTGTTTTGCGAGGTAATAAGGGAATGTAAAGAATATTTGAAGTAAGGGGAGAAGTAGGACTAGGTACATTAATTAGTACCATGGGAGAGCTAGTGGTAGCTTCAAGAATTGGTTTTAAATTTAGTTCAGATAAAGAAAACTAAGAAATGATGAATAAAAAATATTTTTCAGATAACTATGTATTAGGGATATAAGATGTCATAGAGGTAAGAATATTTACAGGGCATGTGGAAGGCCCACTTTCTTCCTCCAAGTCACTATGAATCTCATGAATTTCAATTTCATCTTGTGGTGGAGGTTTTACCTACTGAACTAGGGGAATCTTCTTGGGGAATTTCTCTTGAAGAGAAAGTTGAGCTGGTGGTGGTGGCTGTTCTTCCCTAGGTAATTCTTGAGGTATCTGTTGTAGGTCATTAGATGGTTCTTTTGGTACCTATACATGTTGAAGAACAAGCTGAGTTTTTTTCTTCTTGGGTCGAGGTTCAACCTCCTCTGTCTGCATCTGTAGCTGAGATTTGAGCTTCTCTATATTTATCTTTACTTTTTCCCCTTTATGCAAGGTCTCCAACATTTGTGAAGGATGGTTTCTCGTAGGAGTCTCCAAAATAGCCTTACCTTTATCCTTTGACTAAGCAACAAGGGAAGCAGTAGATCTTGCTACTTGATATTCAGATTCCTTCTCTATTTTTTTTCCTCTAAAGGTTCTCCTCTATAGCCAAATTTACCTTTCTGAAGTGGAGGGTGGAATTCCTCAGTTCCTTTTTATACTTGAAGACATGAGCTTTAACATATGGATAAATAATTTTTCTCAATGCTTCTTGAAAATCCACAGACGCTCTGTAAATGGAATCATCGGGCTCATCCTCATGAGCATATTGAAACTTAGCACATTCTTGGACAAAGAGACTGGCCATATATGCTTTAGGGCCATGCATTATTCTAGGGGATTCCCACAGGTTCATATTAGAAATCCGTTTACTTAGCACAGATGCAGGGGTGGAAGTCCGCAAAAAATGAGAATCTAAACTCAATGGAAATTTAGGCTAATCCTTTATTTTATGCCATGCCAGTTTGGGAAAAACCCCATCAATGACAGTATGATAGGCCATTTCTTGTAATACCATATGATTTGTAACTATCCTTGGCAAAAGATGAACTGTGTTTCTGCCCCAAATTCTGATGTAGGAGAAATACTCCCCAACATACCAATCGCCGTGTAATGCAATTAATGCTTTGGCTCTCTCAAAAAATGTCAGAGCGTGAGCCTTGAAAATTTTATGGCACATCAGCCCAAGAAATAGGTCACAAATATCATAGACTCGAGGGACAAATTTTCCTCGCACATATTAGAACAATAAATGTGTATTGGTAGGGAATTCTTATTCCAATTCCAACCAAAGGCAGGAAAAGGAGAAGTTGCACAAAACACATCCATTACATACCCTGACATAAAAAATGTTTGCTTCTTGGTGGCCGAGGTCTTCTAATATTTTTCAATCTCCTCCTTCAGATTCACAGATACAGTCTACGCCCAATTGAAGGATTCACGTGTAAGAAGAACATGATGGGCCGCTAGAACCCATTTAGGTTTGAACAAGGAACAATTTTCCAACCGATACAAATGATAGAACATGGAGATAATAAATGAGAAAGGTTCCCTAAACCAAGAAACGAGATAGGAATCGCTTGGTAGGGGACCATACTCAGTAGGATTTTCCATCTAGGATTTTACTACCTCTTCATAATTAAACTGGGAAATTGCTTCATCAAGAAATTTGGATCTGAGAAGATGTTTGGAAGGTCCAAGGGCATAAGCCATGGAAAAAATGTCAGGATGGAAAGAGGCCACATGGGTATGAACGTGTTTGTCGAAGGTGGACTCGTTAGGGTTTGTGTATCCAATGCCCACTTAACTGGGTATGTGTAGGGCATGAAAGGAGGATGTGAAGCAATATGGTGGAGATGGGAAATCTGAATCCTTGCATATGCAGGATGGTCATGGGGAATTGTCGAGAAATATTCATTGCCAAAAATGGCATAATTCCTGGACCAGCCGAAATGGAGGGTTTCAGAGACAGGCCCACTAGTATCAGTGAATACTCTGGCGTTGGGGTCTTTTCTCTTCTACTCCTAAAGAGTATTTTTTGACTAGGTACTTCTTGATGTGGTGGAAGCCATTTATGATTGGAATTTGGAAACAATAGTAGAAAAACTACTACAGTTAAAAAGTAACAGAAAAAACAGTCGTAAGGGGAAAATACTTACTGGTAGGAAGATTTGAGAACGAGAAAATTCGTGAGCTTGAGCGAGATAAGTTCGTAGTAAAAATATTCAAGTACAGTAATAAAACACAAGTAAAATGGTAAAAATATCATAAATTCAAATAGACTAAATAGCCCAAAACTCAACGGAAAAATAGATCTAGACTGTAGATCTAGCATAACCGAACGGCTGAGATCGAGGCAGGAAAGTGAAAAAGTATGAAAGGTTTGGATTTTGTGGTTTCTGCTTTCTACATCCACCTTCAAAAAGCAGAAGTCAAAAATTAGACTAAAATTTCTGCATTCTGCATAAGCGGAAAGCAGAGAGCAGAAAAAATGAGAAAACAAAAAAGTGCGAAAATTGACTTTTCCAGCTTTCGCAACCCTCCTTAGCGAAAAGCAGAAATTGGAAAAAGAAAATGAAATTTTAATTGCGAACTTAGGATTTGCACCTTTCGTAATCCTCCTTAGCAGAAAGCGGAAGTCAGGAACATGACTTTTTTTTGGAAGAAAAACGAGATTTCCACAATCCACCTTAGTGGAAAGTGGAAGTCAAAAAAACGATTTCCTGTAAACCTCCAAAAAAAGGATGTCTACAATATTCCTAAGCAGAATGTAGAATGCGGGTTGTGGAAATGAAAAAAACAATATTTATAAAAGAAAAGGAAATTTTGAAATCCACAAAACCAAAAAAAACAAGGCTTATGAGGAAATTGTATTAAGTCCAAAACACCATACTTACAGTTTAAGGATTCCCATAAGAATATCATGGCTTCAAAATCCAATTTAAAAATTAAGGGGTTCTCATTTTAGAGGTATTAAAATGGTATCTATTGCTGCCAACAATAGGGTCCTTGATGTAATTCTGTCATTACAAATACATTCTCTGCTATCTATCAATATCCTAAGGAATATTTTGCAGAGGTTGTGCTCTTGGTAAGAACATCAAGAAGAGTTTTCCAAGAAGTACCAAAAGATTCAAAGGGATATTGGACTTGATCCATTCAAATCTATGTGGTCCTATGTCAACACCATCATTGTGTGGTTATCTATACTATGTGATTTTCATATATGATTTCTCTGGTAAGTCATGGATTTATTTTCTTAAGGAAAAAAAAGCACATTCATGCTTTGATATTTGATAATGGAGGAGAGTTAGAGTCTCATGAATTTAATTATTTATGTTGAGATGCAGGGACAAGAAGATAGCTGACTGTACCTTACAACCCCCAACAAAATGGGGTTGCTAAAATAAAGAACATGACAATATGTGAGGCTGGAAAAGCTATGATGTGTAATAAAGATATTGCCACATCCTTATGGGTAGAATCCTCCAACAGTGTTGTTTATATTCAGAACATAATCCCTCATGCTATCTTGGGAGAAAACATTCTTGAAGAAGTTTTCACAAGTGAAAAACTAGATGTTGGACACTTGAATATTTTCGATTATATTGTCTACATTCATGTGCCAAAAGATAAGAGGACAAATATGGATCCATATATAAACAAAGACACATTTTTTGGATATAGAGAATCCTCCAAATATTTTAGAATCTATATTCCAGGACAAACAAACATTGAATTCACTGCCTTCAAGCGCTCTAAAGAACTTCAGTATGATTCGGATCTGGAGGAGCTTAAGACTGCCTTAATGGAGGTATAGTTTTTTGTTCTCCTCATTCAGATGTTTAGAGGGATAAGTTAGAAGATTCCCTATATATTCTTGATCCTGAAGAGCTAGTAGAACTGGTAGAAATATCTCTTAATGACCCTCTTGCTAAGAGGAGATCTTCCTAGTGTCAATACATTTTGCAAGAGACAGAACAACATGGAGCACCATCAGTCACATTTAGAGAGTGAAGGAGACCTTAAATATATTTAGGATATGTAGCAAAAATGAGTCACACTAGTGATTCAGAACCCACCACCTATGGGGAAGTTTCTAAGAATTAGGTATGGAATGATTCCATAGTGGAAGAATACAAATCCATCATGAAAAATGATGTGTGGGACTGGTTCCTAAACTAGAATGGATGTTTGTAATAAATTCCAAGTGGATTTATAAAATCAATCATGCAACTGATGGTAGTATTAAAAAGTATAAAGCAATATTTGTGTCTTGTGGTTTCTCATGGAAGGAAGGAAGATTTTGGTTTCTCATAGAAAGAAGGAAGATTATGGATTGTGGTTTCACTCTAGGGACTAGGTACACAACTATTTGAGCCATGATTTTACTTGCCTCAATTCTGGGGTGGAATCTTCACCAGATGGATGTGAAGACTACCTTTCTCAATGGTGAAGTTGGGGAAGAAGTACACATAAAACAATATGAGGGGTTTGTAGTTCATGGGAAGGAGTCACATGTATGCAAACTTAAGAAACAATTGTATGGTATTGGTATTCAAGGATTGAAAACTATGTTCGATGCTTGGGCTTCTCCAAAAGTGAAGCTGACCCAATCCTATACTTCAAGGTTGTGAAGAACCTACCAATGATATTGGTTCTCTATGCTGAGGACTTTTTCCTTACTGGAGATGAATAATAGATAACTTGGTTCAAGAGGGAGCTCACTTCTAAGTTTGAAATGAAATCCTTGGGTATTATGCACTATTTTCTTGGTCTAGAAGTTTGGAAAAGGAAATATGAGATCCTCCTTTCTTAAGGAAAGTACAAAGTTGATGTATTGCATAGATTTGGTATGATGGACTATAAGTTCATGTCTAAAACAATGGTTTCTAATTTGAAGGAATTACATGAGTCAGATTTTAGATCAGACCTAGTGGATCCTACAATTTATAAACAATTCATTGGTTCCTTGATGTAATTGATACATTCTAGACCTGACATATGTTATGCAATGAGTATCTTGAGTTAGTTCATGTCTAAGCTAAGAAAGACACATTGGATTGTTAGTAAGTGTTAACCCAAAAAATCCCTCACTTAGCTGTACATGGCCTACACCACCCAAGGACACCCATGCATGACCCTCATTTCACCCCATTAGACCCCCACACCCTCAAAAAGGATTAAGAATGAGCAAAAGGGCTTAAAACCTGCAAAAGGAGCCTAAATAACTCTCCTAGGGACTAGAGCCTCCAAAAAGGGGCTAAAACCCCTTAAAGGAGCCTAAAACCCTAAAATGAGCTAAAGTTAGGGTAGAAGGGGCTAAAATCCCAAAAAGGGGCTAAATCCCTGACCAAGGGCTTAGAACCCTAAAAATGCTATAAATAGAGGGGTGGGGGTCGCTCTAAAAACATTCCTCCCTTGCATACTGTTATGCTGCCCGTGGATGCCTTGAGACCCTTTGTCTCTCAAGCCACCCACACTTCCTCTCCTCCACTATCCATTGAGCCATAGCTCCCCCATATAAGAGAGGTGCTTCTTCAAGCCAGGGCATGGTGGCCCATTTCACCAAAGAGGAGGTATACCAGTATTCTTTTCATGCATGTGCGTTAGTGTTTTATAGTTTTTCCTAACCCATTCTTGTTTGAAAGTTTATTTCTAACATTTTTTTGCAGGTATTTTGTTTTTAATAGTTGTTTTCAGGTTGTTGGAGCTAACCCTAACATTGTTTGCAGAGGGATTTCTAGCCATTCCATTTCTTGCTTGTCCTTTACTTTCTGTCCATCTGTTTTTCTTGCATTTCACCTGCAGGAACCTACCCTTTCATCCTATATATGGAAGGTAGCCATTCTTGCCCTGTAGCAAGGGAGAAATACTTGCTACAGAATTGGCGACCATACCAGGTCGATCCCACAGGATCCCTGGGTCTGTTTTTTTTTTAATTACACGTTTCAGTTCAGTTTTTTCCCTAGGTTAAATTTTTTGTCAAATCTAGTTTAAATCCTGTTTACTTATAGTTTATGTTTCTGCTGAGCCTCCACAAGGCAAATCCGAGTCCATTTGGCCACAGTACAGGTTACTATCGGCCAAAACTAACTCAGGATAAAAAAAACTCCTAGTCCGGAGTAGGTCGCTCTTATTGAGCCTAAATTGGGGACCAGGTTGCTCATTTAGTCCTCATAGGTGCGACCAGGTCACCCTTTTTCCCCTAAAAGGTACAACTTCCTTCAAAAAGACAGACCGCTTCTGTTTGCAAAATTTGAGCGATCCCCTCGCCTGTTTCTAGAAAAATTTGGCGACCCCCTCACCACATTTGACCCAAAATATGCGATCTGTCACTCAGAAGTTAGTTTTTAATAACTAAGGACTTTAAATGTGGCTCAGCCGCCTCTTTCCAGCACAATTGTTTCATTTTTTTTATGTTTATGTTAATCACAATTTTATGTACAGGACAAAGTGTAAGTTAAAAAAAATTAATGGGTTAATGAATATAGCTTAACTAAAACTTACCTAAAATAAACAACCTTGCTTACCCTTCCTCCTCTACCCAGTCATCACCCTGCGGGGTATTCTGGGATAAGACAAAGGGCACAACTCGTATAGTAATAGGACCTTCACCCAATATTGTTCGAAACCACTAAAAACGGGTGACTTGGAAGGTAGAGGGGGTAGAGAAGGAGGGATTCTCACGGTGCTAAGCATCCTCCCTATTGACCAACCTTGCATCTGAGAGGTGACCTATGGATATATGGATGGGATTAGTCCCATTGTGTTAAGAGCCCAGCACCTTCTTCTGGTTGAAGAAGAATATAGGTGTAAGGTAGTCATCTAGTTAGGCTATCACAATTCAGGGTAAAAAATGGTATCTGTCTACAAAATTTCTATTTATTTACTGCTTTCAACCACAATATGATGAACTCTATAGAATACTCATAAACCATTTGCAGCCACCAAATAACAGAAACACAGAAAGACATACACGCCATACCACATAAATCAACCCAACTCAGTTCATGACGTTGAGAGAGCCACTAAAATTTATATATTTATACTAAGTTCAAAAATCTGCAGCATTTGAGGACATAAATCCCTAACTTCCTTAACCATGGGAAGTACTTGGGCTCAGCCCAAAAACTCATTGTGAGGAGTACCACAGGAACCCCAAAGTAGCTGGCCGCTGAGAGAAATTGCCAAGCGAAATGGGCAACGACCCCCACCGATTGAGTAGAATGCCCGTGAGGAAAAAGGAAAGCACTATCTTCTGGCAGTATTGCTAGCTAAGTGACCACCTACAGCCAATAAGAATCCATTGAAACTGGGGTCCAAAAACTTATTTCCACTAGTTTGATACACAAATCTAACACAATTGATCCCTCACACTCTTCCTCGCGCTTAAGAGGCAAACCACCACAATTCGGGTCATTAAACCGACATCGTCGAGACCATTCTTGATGACCTCTCACACCATCAGAAGGCCACACAGCCTCTGATTCAGATTCAGACCCATATCATTCTGAACCAGACCTGCACACAGCACCATCAAGCCCCATGGCTGGCGCAAACCACCCATAGTGACCACTCAAGCTATCCCACTTGCAACACATGGGGGTAGTGGCCCTCCCACATGCACTGCCCCTCCTATCACACATGGGGGCAGTGGCCCTTCCACCTACACTACCCCTCTTGTTGTACATGGGGGTAATGGCCCTTCCACCCACATTGTCCCTCACAACATACTTGGGGGCACTGGCCCATCTACAATGGCACCACTAGTACTCCCAACTATGCAGGTACATTATGCAAATGCAAACCCCACCACCATACTTGCCCCATCTCACGTCAACATGGGGTCAAGCCTACCTTTCATGGCTCATCTTAACTTGCCTGATTTGGCTCGATTAACAAATTACCCCATTCGCCATCAAAATTTTTGGCCTCCCATGCCAACGAAACTACCCTCAGACATTCCCAAGTTTGAAGGGAAGGTGGGGGAGTGTCCCCAAAACCACATCATGACATTTCATCTATGGTGCTCATTAAACAACATCGTAGATGATTCGATCAGGCTAAGGCTATTCCAATGCACCCTCACAGGTGCTACAGCCAAATGGTACATTGAGCTACCACAAGCCAAGTACCCAGATTTCAACTCCCTGGCTTTCATGTTCCTGCAATATTTCCAACTCCCCATCAGATATGATGAAGGGGTGGAGATCTTGTTATCTTGCCACCAGAACACTACGACCCATATAACTGACCACATCCATGAGTGGCAGCGATGCCTTAGTTTGTGTAAGATCCAACTTGACGACAGGATATTCCTAGATTGGTTTCTCAAAACCTTGCTCCCACCCATAGAAAAGGACGTCGCATCTAAACGTCCCCAATACGAAGAGGAGGCCATACTGAAAGCCCAACAGTTTGAACTGACCTATGCATAGTATGGATACCTTTACACTGTCATTCTAGATGCTCCCTGTGCGGGCACTTCCCATTGGGATGCACCAGGGGCATCCCATGTTGTAGATGGCATCATAGGCTTGGTCTCTTACCAACCACAACACGGTCCAACACCACCTGCAGTACCACCACAACCAAGAAACACTGCGATTGTTGCCTACCAAAACCAAACTCTGGAATATGCAAGAATGATGTCCTAGTCTGGAGCCACAACTTCTTACGCACAACCTGCACTACCGCAATAGGATCAGGCCTTGGCGTGGCCAACACAGCAATACGCGGGGAAAATGCCCACATTTGTGGCACCACCACCCACCCAAATATATTATGCACCACCAGTGCAAGCGGTTCAAGCCCCCGCCCCTGATCCACCTGATCCATTGGGACAAGTGTTTGCACAACAAAACCATCCCAACCAGCCAGCCCCCAATAATCAACAAGGGAAGGCTAGGAATAACCGACCTTGGAACCAAGGCAATAATAAACCGCCGGGAGGCGGTCAACAACTAAACCCTCCCAACAATGCTGTGGCAAATTGACCTACCCAAAATCCTCCACGACCAACTACAGCGAGACGCAACGCTCCATTGTGTACAAACCAACCATGCACACTCTGTGAGGTCTACGAGCACTACACATTTGAGTGTCCCTTCATGGGTCGCGCTAAGCAAGCCATTCGGAATGAGGTTCAACATGCCACCAACACAACAGACCAAGCACAACCCAATTGGGCACCACAAGGACCTCCTCCTATGGTGCTTTAGAACCCATTACCAGTCCAAGGATTGGTGGCAACTGCACCCCCTCCCCAACCCAATCCCAATGCTTCGAGGGCACCTCTCACAGCTGAAACAGGTGTCCACCACCTGCTAGCTATGATGACTGAAGAGGTCAACCCATAAACGAGAGAAATCAGTACAGAACCAACACCGAACCTGCTAACACATCAGCAGCATCTACATCCAAATCAGTCAATGCACCTCTTCAGTTACCCCCTTTCCCATGACCCCCCATATGTCGGGTTTCCAATAATGCCACGGCTAGAGTCGCTGTCAACTACAGCATTGTAGATGATTTGGCCCAAACACCAACTACCATGTCCACTCTTGAGGTACTCAAAACGTGCCCAATGCAGCGAAAAGCCTTACTAGTCACCCTTAGGGCCATAGAACCCTCCAAATCCAAGTTGATCACATTCAACATGGAGAATGGAGAACCGCGCATGCCATCAACCATCGCCTTTCAAATCCCGGTGTCTATCCAGAATTTGGTTTTTCACTGGTGCATAGTGGATGAGGGGGAATCTACATGCGTTATGTCTACCCTGGTCTGGCAGAAACTTGGATCCCCAATTCTGCAGCCATCCTCTACAACTGTGTGGGCTTATGATGGCCATCCCACTAAATCCCAAGGAATCTTCCCCCATGTCGCCATCACATTAGCCGGGGAGACAGTTTTGATTGACATAGATGTTGTCAATGCTCAATTAGACTATAACCTTCTCCTCGGAAGAAGTTATATGTATGCCATGAGAGCTGTCGCATCGACTGTCTTCCATCTCATGATGTTCCCCCACAAATGGAAGATCATGATGGTTGATCAACTCACTTATCATGATCCGTAAGGGTTATCGGAACCCGCCATGTTAGGATTATTAATCCTCCCTTGTCCAATTTGGTCATATGTCTAAATCGAGAGTCATGTCTAAATCGGGAGTCCATCCAATCTATTTATAGTCATTAACACCATTGGGTCCACTTGGCCTAATTGGGGCACATGTTTTAGTTACTAAAGTCTGCGGAACACTAATTGAGGCTCACTGGCATTGATTGCACTTGATTGCATTAGTTTAGGAGCCTCCTAGACCAATCCCTACAATTTAGGAGCTACTGGGAGTGTCGAAACCAACCAAGGTCAGTTCAATTCAGTTGATGACTGGTTAAGCTAAGTTAGGAGTCAGTTACATTCAGTTCTAGTCCTCTACATTGATTTAGCACTAGGTTTACTTGACTGAACTCAGGAGGGGTGCATTTCTCACCTACCATAGTCAGTTAGCCTTAGTCAACACTGAATGTAACACTTGAGTTGTGTTTTATAACTCCGATGAACTCCAGTTATGGTTTAGATAAGGTCAGTTAACTATTGAGTCCTCTGATAGTGATTTAGACAAGGTCTTAGTTACCTACAATCAAGTACAGTCTAATCAATTCAAATTTCCTCATGTGGATTCAAATTGCTTGTGGCTATTAAAGCCATTGTACTTCATTGTAATTGTCTATCTAATTACTCTTTGATTAATGAAAAGCATTCACAGCTGCAAGCCATTTTTGCACTGTTTCATTCTTCAATAATTGAGTAAATTGTGTGATCTATCATGTGAGTTGTTTGTTTGTCCACAACTATATGTGTCAATTTAATATGGTATTAGAGCCTCAGTGGACAAGGCACTTCTCCTCCTCAGATCTCCTACTGGATCATTTTTGAGCAAAATTGCTCCTTCTAGCTCTACACCAGAAGCATAAGGTTTACCACTTAATACCCCAAGTAAAGGAATTGTTGATCAATATTGATCAAATATGTTGGGTGTGATGAAAACCTAAAATCTGTAGGTTTTTGACCTTACGGTGCCCCTTTTGTTTTTTTTTGCAGGTACAACTTCGAATGGATTCATCAGTTCCTCTTCTCACCCTGTCCTCAAACTATTCAGAATGGAAGAAGAAGATGATTTCATCTCTGATGATATAAGGTCTCTGTTATGTTTCTATTGGACTCGGTAAAGAGTGTTTTAGTGAGATTGACGGGATGAATAAAAGTGATGGAGATTTTTGAACAATAGCAATGTGTCTTTCTCGTAGCTTGCGCTACCTCAGTAGATCTATTGAAGACCCAAAGGAACTCCGGACAAGATTGGACAGAACCCTTGGAGTGATTGATGAGGATTATAATATAATTTTGGAGAGAATATCTAGCACCATAAGCACTCTTTATCCAAAATTATCAGCCTCCACTCCCTCTGATGAAGTTGTTCAAGATGAAGAAGAAGCAGAAATTTCTACATAGTCAATTCGAATTGAAAACAATCTCCATGCAGCGACTCCTTCTCTTGATGCTCCGGGAGTTCATGAGATCTATGATATATCATATTATCATATTGATGAAATATAATAATACATTCAAATCTCTGATATTGAAGAAAAACGC
>LPNX010859178.1:114508-132190 GCA_001517045.1 Pseudotsuga menziesii | reverse complement strand
AACATTCACCGGTGATTTTCCTTTGAATTCTGTGCAAAATTTACCAGTAATTGCTTCCGAAAGTGAAGAGAAATTTGATTTTTCTCCCTCTAATGTTGCTATTAGTGTGAAAATATGTGATAACTTGGATATTTTGGAGGAGATATCAGATTACCAAAGTGATCCATTCGCTCCCCATAATCTAGATTTTCCAGCAAATTCCTGCAGGATTGCATGCACCAAAATTCAGAATTTTGAAGAAGAAGAAAGTGTGCATCCATCGTCTCGATTAACCATTTATTTGAATCTGATATTAACATTATTGGATATGATATGATATTATTTAAATATTATCTGATATTTCTTTTTTTAATATATCAAATTCATAATCTTTCAGTACCGCTTGTAGTTGTTCTCATCAACAGTGTGAAGAAACAAGTACCGCAAGTCTCCTACAAAACTGTTGCTAGGGATTTGATTCCATTTCACAGTTTTGGATATGTTTTGAACCTATTTAGATCTGATTTAATGTCTAATCTGATATTATTTGGTTCATATTTTAAAATCCAAGATATTTCATTCATGCTTGTAGCTGCTCTCACCAATTCCGATGTGAAAAATCAAGTACCGCACTTTCTCTTCAAAACTGCTGATGGGGATTTGGTGTTAGTTTCCTCATATGACATTTCTGATATTTTATTATGTGATTAATTAGCTATTTCATAAGCTATATCAAAATATGGAGCTCAATCATTTTCTCTCAACAGTCCTAGTGCTTCTCTACCATTGATCACATGCTGATCTCCTCACAGAACTAGTAAAGAGGAAGATTTTCTGCATCTGCCTGGACACTTGCTCCTAACACTTGGGGTTGTTCTTACCACTCATGGTTTTCTGTTCATGGCTGCAACATATCAGTTTATTAAGTGTTCCTCACATGTTCTGAATCCTCAAGAACCTTTTGTCACTTATCAGTTGACTTCAGTTGCCCTACATGGGTCCAGTATTCATCCGACAACTGTCTATATTTCTGATTTAGTTGAGCATATAATTCTTATTCCAAAGAGGAATATTCCTCCAAAAATAATGATGGAGAGGTTCACATGCCAAGGCCCAGGATACCTATGCACAGAAGAACCAGATTGATCCTGATTCTACCTGCTTAATTAGAGGGGTTTTTTTTTCCCATGTGGTTTTTCCCCAGCACCTTGTTTTTTAGTAGTTACTTTAATTTACTTGATGTAATGGGTGATATATGGTATTATTTACCAGGGCCCACATATTTTCCAAGTTAGCATTCAGGGGGGGTTTTAGGATTATTAATCCTCCCTTTTTCAATTTGGTCATATGTCTAAATCAGGAGTCCATCCAGTCAATTTATAGTCATTAACACCATTGGGTCCACTTGGTCTAATTGGAGCACATGTTTCAGTTAATAAAGTGTGAAGAATACTAATTAAGGCTCACTCCCACTAATTGCACTTGATTGCATCAATTTAGGAGCCTCCTAGACCAATCCCTACAATTTAGGAGCCAATGGGAGTGTCGAAACCAACCAAGGTCAGTTCAGTTCAGTTGATGACTGGTTAAGCTAAGTTAGGAGTCAGTTACATCCAGTTCTAGTCCTCTACATTCAGTTAGCATTAGGTTTACTTGAATGAACTCACGAGGGGCACATTTCTTACCTACCATAGTTAGTTAGCCTTAGCGAACACTCAATGTAACACTTGAGTTGTGTTTTAGAACTCTGATGAACTTCGGTTATGGTTTAGACAAGGTCAGTTAACTATTGAGTCCTCCGATAGTGATTTAGACAAGGTCTTAGTTACCTACAGTCAAGTAGAGTCTAATCAATTCAAATTTTCTCATGTGGATTCGAATTGCTTATGGCTATTAAATCCATTGTACTTCATTGTAATTATCTATCTAATTACTCTTTGATTAATGAAAAGCATTCACAACTGCAAGCCATTTTTGCATTGGTTCATTCTTCAATAACTAAGTAAATTGTGTGATATATCATGTGAGTTGTGTGTTTGTCCATAGATCTATGTGCTCAATTTAATACGCCAACGTTATCCCTACCATCAACACCATTGAGCCACAAGGGATGACCACACACGCCAATGTTGTCCCTGCAATCAACACCATGGTTGACAACACACCAACCTCCCCATTGTTGAATGTGGGCCCTAGTTTTTTTGTCGATACAATCATGATAGCTCCTTTCCCCTTAGTGTCACCACCATCGACGCAAAATGAGACTGTAGACTTGTGCATGTTCTCATCCAGCATCGCTACACCCAAACAACAACCATAGCCACAGCCCCAACAGTAGTCACAACATCATCCGCAGCCGTAGCATTATGCGCTGCCGCAGCCACAACCTCACCCCCACATACAACCATCAGGGATTTATTTGGGCTCCTCTCCAGTCCATACAATTCCCTTCCTCTTTCCCCCACCTGGTGTCATGAGTAAGCCGGTAATGACCACCTTAAACCTACCCAACCTTACATTGGGAATTCATGTGTGGTATCTTGATCCACCAGCTCAACCGTTGATGCCCCAGGTAGTCTTAACACCTATACAACCCATTGTAGTCAATTCTCATCCTCCACCCAGTCCAAAAAAAACCAACCACTGCACCCGCACCTTCACCGCCCCACTCAAAAAAGGGCTAGGGACAAGAATGCGAAAGCTGCCATTGAACCTCGGCAGATCCCGCCTTGTGCCATCTGTGAAAAAAAGGGCCATCCAACTCAGAACTGCCATGAAATTCCAATTATCCATGCACATTTGGATGCCATGGATACAACCAAAAACCTCCCCGTGGTTGAACTTCCTACTGCACCAATAGTCAGAAACAAGCCATTGAAAACAAACCATGCTTGCGCCTTATGTGATTTGTATGGACATTATTCTCACCATTTCTAAGATTTTCTCGAGTTTTGAATGGCTTTAGCTAATATTCATCAACATTCCCTAGATTTTGAGATCACCCTAATTGAAGAAGTTCACCCCCCAACTCCTTCTTCAGACACCATGTCCATTTACATGATGTCCAGTTCTACAAACCCTCTTGTATCCACCATCACCGACGGCCCATCAAACATGTCTCTTTCGTTGTTTCCCTAGCCATAGGTGCAACCTTAGATGCAACCTCAACCTCAGTTACCAGGGAAACAGTGGATTTCATTCCCACTCAACATGATCCTTTTCCTTTTTCTTTTCCGTTTCCTTTTCCTACCATCCGAGATCATAAGTCTGTCTTGGAAACGTGCAATCTACAGGATTTTACACTGGGAGATCTTGTGTGGTACCTTGAACCACCTACCCTACCTCTAAGGCCCCCAAATGTGTTGACTAATGTCCATCCAATTGAGATGATGTTGCACCTACCTCCAGGTCCATCAAAGACTCCTCCTGTCTCCAGGCCTGCCCCTCTTCCTCCAACAAAGACTGGGGGAAAGGCCACAAAAACCACAACCAATACCATTTACATGATCTCTAGCACTAGTTTCCCTTCCGTCTCATCGGCTGTGGAAGATCCACCTGATCTATCCTAGCACCACTTACGCGATGACGGAGAGATTTGTAAGACCACCTTCGTTTTTACCCCATTCCCTTTAAACCATAGTGTGGAATCGGTTCTTCCCATAAAAGACCAAATTCTGTCACCTCGCCTTGCCAATGACCTTTTTCTCATCAAGAGGGCATACCTCTTCGCTGACTCAGATGGTCGACTCTTGAAGAATTCATGCAATGGGATCTAGCTCAAGAGAACCTATGCCTAATACCACCACTATGAGTCCCTTATAGCATAGTTTTCTCCCTTTTTGTTTTGCAACGTTTTTACCACAAATCAGAAACCCCCCATTTAGGGGCAGCATGATTAGATGCTAATCCAAAGTCACCTGGAACCTGTTCGAGACACCTCTCACACCTCCAAGCCCAAATTTCCATCTTCTTATGAGACCATAGTCTCATGTTTAACAAACAAATTTTGGGACCACCTCCCAGAAGCTACCTCGATCTAAGAGCCATATCATGGTGATGCAAGTGTCTGTGGACCTGTACTTGTATCACTCTTCCCTACCGCTACTCATGCAGGTTTTTGGGTCACCACCCAATAAGGAACATCATTTTTATTTTTGTAATATATAGTCGTCTACTTCATCCACCGCACCTTATGCGGATCTTTGGACCATTGTCCAGAAAATGAATTATTTCTCTTGCATGTATTTGGCATATAATTGCCTATGGACTTGCACTCACATCACATGTAGTCAAGTCCATCCACTGAAACTCACACACGGCTCTCCTAACCTCTATCTGAGAGCCACCTCGGTTTGCATGCCTCTACCACACCGACTCGTGTGCCTTTGTCGTGATCTATCCCGTGCATGTATTGGTATGTTTGAGAGCCATCTGCTCTGTCCATACTACATGGATGACCTATGGACCACTATCCACCATCTCGAATTGGGGCACCACCTGTTCCACCGCAATCGGTTAACCATATTAGATTTTAGTTTAAGCTCTTTTCTGACTCCTAAAAACAATGAAAAGATAGCCGAACGCAGTTGCTTCCTTTCCTGCTCATTAAAGGATAGGAAAGGGCATCTACATCGTCTCATTTACCTCCTTTTGCAGACCATGTAGACCATCAAATGAAAAGTACCACCTTAGCATATTCAATCCAAGACCATTCCCCTCTACATGCTTTTATGCTTTCTCAGGAAGAGGGGCCGCACTTTACAAAAAAGCTCACCATGGGTTATCATTAAGCTCTTTTCCAGCCTTCTCATCAAGAAAATATTGCCAAGCAAACTTGGTTTTGTTCATGCTCATAAAAGTATCTGAATGACCGTCCAGTCAGTATAGGTTTAACCTTTTCCGGCCTAATTGGACTACCAATGGTAAAGAAGTATCTCATCCCCTACAGGATGGGCGAGCTCTCCTATGTATACTTTTATCCTTTTTCAGGCACAAGAGACTACGAACAAAAAATAGCCCCCACTAGAGTCTTCTTTGTGCTTTGAGACTCTCTAAAATTGAAATCACCATCAAGCATTTAACTTCTTGGGCTCACCAAAAATCCATGAGATCATACAACAATGGTGTCTCTAGACACCACCTCATAGAAAATAGTTTGGTAGCATTCCCAATTTGGGTCACCTTTGTTCAGAGTACTCTACAATGTGTCTTCCTTGGATTTGATCAATATTAAAATTATCCACCTCCCCCAAGTATTTCTCATCTGCAGTGACATTCCCACTATTACATCTATGATCCCATTCCCATGAGTCAGTTTCATTTGCTTCCTGGTTCGCCTTGCCATCATACTATGAACAAAGGAAGTTTTAGTCTACCACACTCCCCCTTCCCTTGTTCAACTCTTTCCCTCCCCCCCCCCCTTCAGTGGGTCAGTCCTTAGATTTTCTCACATCTTTCGGTTATTTCCCTCCCGCCTCTAGTCAAGGAAACACCATTGCCTTGACTAGGGGCAGGTCTCCCTCTGTCAATGACAAAACACATATTCCAGAGGATAGACTCAGAGGTCCCTGTATCCTGGTTTCATTAACCTCATTGATGAGTTCCTTGAACCACTTGAGAGGAGTCCTTAGTGCCTCTCGGGATGGTTGTTTCTCACGTGCTCGACTCCAACTACATCATCGCACCATTAATATTTGTACAAGGTTTTTCCCGTGTAGTATTTGGTCGAAGACCCTGGATGTCACCTGACTCTAGCACATTGATGAGTCTATTCAAGGGACCTAAACAAGTTTATGTCCCTTGTGATTTTCGGGTTGTGTTGCAGACAATGTTCAGAAGCCCCAACAATGCTTCTATATAGACTTATGATTGAGGCAGCATACTTGTACCATAGAGACTCTGACTCTCAATCAGCAAGTCCATACAACTATGTACCATCCAGGGATGATTTTAAGGAACCATACTTATTTAAAAGTGTATAAATGTTGGCGAATCTTACCAATTCTTAAAACACCAACTATAAAATGTTTGGCGATATTTTTCAAAAAATATTTTAATTTCCAAGGATTTTATATCGTTTATATAATAAATTGGTGATTTTTAGGGTGAAAAAAGTTTACCCCATCAAAATTGGGCGAAACTTCAAAAATTGCAAAATGGCGAATCTTTTTTTGGAGAAAACCCCCTAAAAATAGCCCATGGGCTAAATTTTGCCCCTAAAATTATCCTTGCTACCGTCCCAGATCCAGTAGGCCATCAACCATGAATATATAGCATTCCATGAGAATGAAATGGGTCCAAAGTAGCAGTTCTTCATATCAGTATTGTATTCAGTCTCACATTGAGGAAACCACTATGTATCATCAGTTGTATATGATCGGCTCTTGTATTTTAGAGCATAGATCTAATTGTTCTTTTGGCATTGTCATGAGCATGGGGATGCCCGTCTCATCCATATACATGTCACACATGATTTGTATCTCACCCATTGATGGGAACCATATTAATACAAAAATCAAAAGCCACCATGCCCCAGCCCTGGAAGCACCACCTATCTGTAGCAAATCCTATGATGTCCGTTGGCCATATGATGAGCTCCTGCCCTCACACATCAAGGGGAAATATGTTAACCCAAAAAATCCCTCACTCAGCTCTACATGGCCTACACCACACGAGGACACCCATGCATGACCCTCATTTCACCCCATTAGACCCCCACACCCTAAAAAAGGATTAAGAATGAGCAAAAGGGCTTAAAAACCCCAAAAAGGAGCCTAAATAACTCTCCAAGGGGATAAAGCCTCCAAAAAGGGGCTAAAACCCCTCAAAGGAGCCTAAAACCCTAAAAGGAGCTAAAGTTAGGGTGGAAGGGGCTAAAATCCCAAAAAAGGGGCTAAAGTTCTGACCAAGGCTTAGAACCCTAAAAAATGCTATAAATAGAGGGGTGGGGGTCACTCTCAAAACATTCCTCCCTTGTATACTGTTATGCTCCCCGTGGATGCCTTGAGACCCTTTGTCTCTCAAGCCACCCACACTCCCTCTCCTCCACTATCCATTGAGCCATAGCTCCCCCATCCAAGAGAGGTGCTTCTTCAAGCCAGGGCATGGTGGCCCATTTCACCAAAGAGGAGGTATACCAGTATTCTTTTCATGCATTTTCTTTAGTGTTTTATATTATTTCCTAACCCATTCTTGTTTGCAGGTTTATTTCTAACATGTTTTTTCAGGTATTTTGTTTCTAATAGTTGTTTGCAGGTTGCTGGATCTAACCCTAACATTGTTTGCAGAGGGGTTTCCAGCCATTCCATTTCTTGCTTGTCCTTTACTTTCTATCTGTCTGTTTTTCTTGCATTTCACCTGCAGGAACCTACCCTTCCGTCCTATAGATGGAAGGTAGCCATTCCTACCCTGTAGCAAGGGAGAAATCCTTGCTACAGTAAGAATGCACTTATATACCTTTGAGGTACTGTTACTTATGGACTCAAATATGCCTCCAATGGTGGAGTGATGCTACTTGGTTATGCTGACTTTGACTAGGGTGGTACTATTGTGAACCGAAAGAGTACATTCAGATTTTTTTTTGGCTTGGGATCAACTATGATCACTTGGCCCAATAGGAAGCAGGGATCCATAGCCCAGAGTACTAGAGAAGTAGAGTATATTACAACTAGTACCACCTGTCGAGAATCTGTGTGGATTAGGAAGCTACTTTCTGGGTTCTTTGAGGAGAAGATTGAGACTACTTTCATTCGCTCTAACAATCAGAGTTGCATTAAGCTCTCAGAAAAACTTGTGTCTCATAAAAAATAGAAATACATTGAGATGAAATTCCACTACAACAGAGACATGGTATAGATAGGTGTCATAATACTTTCATGCATTGCTACTGATAGGTAGATAATAGATATGTTGACTAATCATTTGTCCTTAATGAAGTATAGGTACTTCCAATACATTCTTGGCATTGCATATAACGCCTCCATTTTTGAGAGGGAGTGTTAACGTTGTATCATCATGAATCATTCTCCAAGCTAATATTGTGTGCTGAGATTGGGCCTCATGTGTCGAGGTAGTTCATTAGGGATCCTAATTTGGAATCATGAAATTTGGAGTAGAATATTGAGTTGGAATCAATATTGACTAAGAATTATGTGCAAGTGTTAAGCCTCATGTGTTGAGTAAATTTCTCTATATGTCAAAGTGATGGTTTTATACAATCTTTCTTTTCAATACTAAGGTCTTGTGTGTCAAGACATATCCTCATGTGTTGAGGTGGTGCCTCATGTGTTGATGTATTTCTTTTCATGTTGAATCATGAATGGTGTATGATGTAATACTAACCATAGTATTAGATATGGATAATCTATTAAGTCTCTTCTAGATATTGGACACCTCTAGACTGAATTACTTTAGCATTTGACCACTTGGAATGATAGTAAAATAGGATGCTCACATTATTGAAAAAATATCCTTAGTATATTTGATACAATAAAGAAATTGAAGTTGTCACATGTGGACCATTCACATAAGACGAGATAAATATAAGATGTGATAAGAATAGAGACAACTCGATTTTATCACTTTAGTGATGATAAATACTTCAATTGAATAAGAGAGAACTCGAATTGTCAACTTCAATGATGTTAACAAGGAAGATTTCAATTAATTAAAGGAGAATTCAAATTGTTCACTTCAGTGATGTTTTCAAGAAGGACTTTAGTTAAAAGAGTTAACTAAGAGTTAACAAAGAAAATCTAGTTAACTAAGGTTTTTGCATGACGACACTTGAGTTAAACTAAAATACAACACTTAAGTAATTATGACACTTGAGTTACGACACTTGCATGATGATACCTGAGTTGGAATCCTAACTAAGTGATCTAACATCCAGTTGGAAGGCGATTTCATCTTCAAGTCAAAATAA
Source organism: Pseudotsuga menziesii (assembly GCA_001517045.1). Classification (NCBI taxonomy): domain Eukaryota; kingdom Viridiplantae; phylum Streptophyta; class Pinopsida; order Pinales; family Pinaceae; genus Pseudotsuga; species Pseudotsuga menziesii. Next base: position 123,288 of record LPNX010859178.1, on the reverse strand, counting down.
AAAATATATATTCCAACAATGAAAAGTATTGCACAATTGTTATGCATGCTTTTAGAGATCAAGGTGTATTGCAAATTCTCTCTTGAAGGAATTTGTGCATGTGACCAAAAAGTGCAAATTGGTTTTGTTATGGATGTTGTGCTGCATTCTTCTATTAATCTCTCTTCTCTCTTATTCTGATATTGCACCAGGGGTGCTTGGTATTTATATATGATATTGCAATAGGGGTGCTTGGTATTTCTCTCTGATATTGCACCAGGGGTGCTTGGTATTTCTCTCTGATATTGCACTAGGGGTAATTCATGTAATCTACTCATTATAAAGACATTCTCTGCTATCTATCAATATACTAAGGAATATTTTTCTAGGGGTTTATCCCTCAAGTTAGAGAGGGTTTCCCCAAGTTAAATATTTTGTCAATCTATGAATTCTTATGCTCTTGATTATTCATTGTTTTCAAGCACTACTATAATTACACAATTAAGATAAAAATCTCAGCAGGTAGGAATTTAGTGGGTTGGTTTTGTGGTCACCAATTCTCGTTGGTCACACTGCAAGGAAAAGGCCCTATAGTAGAGGTTATAGTGGCTCTTCCACTCAAAAGAGTCCAAATATCCATTTATAATGGAGGTCAATAGCGGAGGCGAGAGACCAAAGGTTTTAGTGGAGGTTTTTTGTCGGTGCGTTTAATTTAATTCGAACACACCGGTGTGTTTCCAACATAGATGCACAAGAAGCCATATACCATATTGCACTACGTCCAAAAAAACAATCAAGCAAAAAAAAAAAAATGATTCCAAACCGATGTGTTAAGTAAACCTAAACACCTCGATGCATTTTCAAAAAACTAAACGCCCTATAATATATTTTATTAAAAATTATAAAACCTCTTATTTTATTAAAATATTCATAATATTTTGTTTAGATTCCTATATGTGGTGCGATGTATAATACCAAACTCCTAGTATGTTACGTAGACACAAAAACACTGGTGTGTTAGATATTATGAGACACCCCAGTGGTTGTAATTTAACCGAAAGCAATGTTATATATTTTATTAAAAATACAAATGATTTAAAAGAATGTTAAATTTATAATATGGAATTTCTGGTGTGTTGCGTAGACATGAACGCACCAGTGCGTTCGATGATCAGACACACCCCTGTGCGTGTAAGTTAACCAAAAGAAATGACATGTATTTTATTAAAATAAAATATTATTTAAAAAAAATTATAACAGATGTGTGGTCATGATCTAAACAACCTCGGTTCATCTATTATTATCAGGTGCACTGAAACAAGGTTTTATAAAAAATTACCTAACCATCAAACTCATTTTTACCCCTCTACAATGTGTATGAGCCATCTGCACTGTTTCCATACATCCCCTACTGGATGCCCTATCACCTGTGCTCATTCCTCATTGGATGTGTACAAATTTCTCATTCCCATTGGCTATTAACTTGAGTTTGAATTTTTCTAAACTGTGGGAAAAAATTCAAATTCTCCATACATAACCAGGATGCCTCCCCGGCGTGTAGTTCAACACATAAATTAATTGTTATTTCATAATTTAAATTTTGAGGAGATTAATTTTTTCAATTGAGCAATTATTTATAATATTTTCTCAAAATTTGTGTGATGCATTCGATCCATTCAGCTCGCAGCAGACGTAGGTGCACTGTGTAAAATTTTACAGTAGAACCACTGGCAGGGTGAGTTGAACGTAATTAATGCATTGCATATACGGTGCATTATGATTTTGTAGTGCATTGAAGTAACATTCATTTTATTTTAATAATAATTAACTAAATCACTACGTGTTCCTATCATTGTAACACACCTTGTAATGTTCCATTTTGGAATTTTTTTATTAAATGACCAATTTTTCACATTTTCCCCAATTTCGACACTTCACTAGGTTTGATGTTTAGATATCCAAATTGACCTAAATTATCCCAAATATTATAAGAAGGTATATGAATGATATTATGAAATGAATATGATGTTTAGGTATGATTTATTACCCTCCAATTACTTCTTCAAACTTGTTTAATATTCTGGTCAAGGTAGTAGTCTTTACTAGCGAATTGGGACTCCAATCCCCCTTGGGTAAATGCTGGAAATGGTTTCTCAAATGCTCCCAAACTCACTCGAATTTCTGAACAGATGAAAATTATTTTTAAGGAAAATTTTTAATGTCTCATAGTCATCATTATTCACTTTATACAAGTTGTTATGACCCTCTCCCAAATAGCTACAAAATTACTAATTCGACCCTTGGAGAAATGGCACCCAGTCTTCTCCAAATGCAATTAAACTGAGTAAAATGACCTCGAATGATTAAGTGATGAAAATTAAACTTGTAATAATAATAAATCATAGTCCATTAATCATAGATATATCATATATACATTCTCCCATTTTAAATAATCAGCATTATCATAGCATACATCAATGTAGTCGGGAAATGGTCATTGTTTGCTCATTAGTAATCACTTTTCCATACAACCCTTTGATATTTTGACCTCAGAATTTCTGATAATGAAGAAAATATCATATTTATATTATTAAAATTAGTAACTTACAATTAAAATCTCTCCCAATTCGAAATCATTAGCATTACAATGGTTCACAACAAGATAGACGGGAAATGGCACTATTTCTTCATTGTTTAATATTTTTACATTAACTATTTTGGTGTTTCGACCTGATAGTATTATAACCTTGAAATACAAAGAATTTAATTAATAACATAAAATAATGGGTAATTAGAAGCTTCCCCAAAGAGATCAATAGCTCACCCACAGCGCAATCCCTCCATGAGCAAGAATATGCCATAAAAGTGGAAATGGTTGAGAGAAAGTGCTGCAATAGAAGGAACCACGAGCTTCCATATAGCTTAGACCTGAAAATAAAAATACATTAAATATCAATAAAATACCTTATTTTCCTCTCCAAACACCAACTTGGATTGGAATCTTTCACCCTCGAAATTGGCTAAGTCAAGAAAACTAGTCATCCGCTGGCTCTCACAATTCACAAATCACAATTTCTCAAATGAAAAAAAACCATTATATTGGTTTATTATTTTATTTTATAAACATCCTTAGCCTTGTAATATTACCAATCCATCCACAAAATCAATCCAATTCGAATTTGGGTGTGTGCTCAAGATTTTCCACGTGTCCTCCCTTTCCTAGCCTTCCATCTTCCCCCAATTTCAGTAGGAACCCATTGAGCTGCCCTAGCTCACAAGAAATCTCTCTTGGATTATATATTTGGACCTAACATGTCATATATGTCATATTTAATCCCTCATATCTTATTTGTGTCATAGGTGTCATAGCATCTTCATCATTGTTGTCATAGAGATAGGGAATCTAGTCCAAGTGTCTCACTAGCTCCAAAATGCCTCTTCCTCTTCCATGAGAGTTAATATTCCAATATAATTCGACCATAACTTATTAATTCCAATAATATTTACCTTCCAACTCATCCCAATACCCTTGTGCTTCTTATGGATTCGAAATGACAAGAGGAGGATTCCATGTGGCATAGAAAATCTAGCTTGTGTGGGTCCCACATTCTCCATATGTCTTCATGATCAGTTTCCACTTTGATTTTACCTTGTATTTATTTATTTATCTCCTTTATTAAATATTTATTCCATTCCAATTTTAAAACATCATTTATTGTCCCCCTTATTCCAAATCCCAAAACTTCCACCCCCAACCTAGGAAACAAGTAATTTTCATCCTTGGCAATTATTTGACCCTTAGCACCAATTTAAAAAACTCTCATGAATATGGAAAATGTGATTAGGCCATTGTGACCCAATGCAAAATTTGGGACATGAAAAATCCTCCCTTACCAATATTTCTTGTCCTCAAGCAATTTCAAACATGGGTGTTGAAGAACCTGCTTTCTATATGATTCTTTGAAGTTGCGCCTAAGTTGCCCAACTTTGAGTCTTTGAGATTAAATGAATATTTTAGAGAGGAACCACCATGCTTGCTTCTGGACTAATCTAATTAAAATAACTTTACTAAGTGGGGAATCCATCTCCCATACTGCTTGTTTCCCCAAAAATTTGAAATCAATGGGACTAAAAACTATCCCAGGTTCCCATTGCTTGTATTGCACTCCAACAATTAAGAATGCTCTCCAACCCATACCATTAGGAAAGAGAATTCTAGGATCCCATTTTCTTTTATGAATTATTCCAAACATCATGATTACATAATGTATATCATCAAAGTACATAACAACATAATAAAAATGTACATCAAGGAGGTGCCTCATCAAAAAATAATGAAAGTGCTTATACCTCCAAGTAAGTAGACCACCATTTTCAAAGTGCATACATGATTCAAGTGACCAATCAAATATTCTCCAATGACATAGGTGTTATAAAAATAGGACCGCAGAGCAATAACAGATATACAGTTAAATCAATAAACAAGATGAAAAAACACATTAAACATTACAGAGAGACACAGATATAACATGGTTCACCCAAACGATGGGCTACTCCCACAAACAAATTTTCTAGTCCTTTTATTTCAGTCCAGAAAGATGAAGGGATACACCCTGCAGCAAAACCGTTGCACTTCCTCTTCATGCTCTCACAGTCTCTCCTCCAGTAACATACAATTCCCACATCCAGTACCATATAGTACTCACATCCAGTACAATCAAGTACTTAGTAAAATTACAATGGAGCCTCCTCAATCCTTATAAAGGCTTAATCACATGCAATACCATGGGACAATACCATGGGCTACAACAAACCATGTGCCCAAACCATGTGCTAGACCTAACCACCTTTGACTCAATCTCGAGTCAAGGTTAACACATGCAATACCATGGGACAATCCCATGGGCTACAACAAACCATGTGCCCAAACCATGTGCTAGACCTAACCACCTTTGAGTCAATCTCAAGTCAAGGTTAACCCTAACAATCCCCCCTTTAAACTTGGCTTGGAGTAATCACCAAATCCCCTTAAGTATTTACTGAGGAATATTACATACACCCCCCTATCACCTAGGTCTATCTCCTGAATTTACCGGTGAGTTACCAGGGGTATGCATGCCTTACCAAGTCTTACAGCCATATGCCCATTTACATGCAAACTGCTCCATTACATTTTTATGTGCCTTCATGGTGACTAATCACAGCAACTCTACCGCTGCTACACTTGCTAGACCTTGGACTTAGCAAATTTCTTCTTTTCACCTTCATGCTTTAAGGCCAACAGAAACCGAGCAGGAACTTAGTTTCTCTCTAGTTACTGCCTTTATCAACATGTCTGCAGGATTCTGGCTAGTGTGAATCTTTTCCATTTTTAACAGTTCTTCATCTAGAACAGATCTTATGAAGTGGTACTTGAGTTCTATATGTTTAGTCCTTGAATGAAAGACTGAGTTCTTTGCAAGATGAATGGCACTCTGGCTGTCACTGTACAGCCTACTATTCTCCTGCTTCTTACCCAATTCTTCCATGAACCTCTGCAACCAAATCATCTCCTTACTAGCCTCTATAGCAGCAACATACTCTGCTTCCATTGTTGAAAGTGCAACAACCTGTTGCAGTTTTGAAATCCAACTTACCGTTGTTCCACCTATAGTGAACACATACCCTGTGGTGCTCCTCCTGCTATCTTTATCACCAGCCATATCTGCATCAACATATCCCTATAGAACAATGTCTGAACCTCCAAAACATAATGCATGAGAAGTGGTACCTCTCAAATACCTGAGAATCCACTGTACTAATTTCCAATGATCTTTACCTGGATTATTCATATACCTGCTCACAACTCCCACTGCATGTGCAATATCTTGTCTTGTGCACACCATGGCATACATCAAGCTCCCAACTGCTGATGAATAGGGAATCTTGGACATGTAATCTATCTCTTCCTATGTCTCTAGACACATATGCTTGCTTAGTTTGAAATGGCTTACCAAAGGTGTGCTGACTGGTTTTGCATTCTACATTCTAAACCTCTGCAATGCCTTTTCTATGTACTCACCTTGAGACAATGTCAATTTGCAATTTTTCCTGTCTCTTGTTATTCTCATACCAAGGATTTGCTTTGCAGCACCCAAATCCTTCATCGCAAATGATTTAGCTAGTTTTATTTTGAGCACATTTATATCCTGCATGTTAGACCCTACAACAAGCATGTCATCCACATACACTAAAAAGATAATATATCTTCTGTTATCTAGCCTCTTGAAATAAACACAGTGGTCAGAATGGCATCTATCATAACCTTGTTCTGTCATAAACTTATCAAATTTTAAATACCACTGCCTTGGAGCTTGCTTCAGGCCATACAAGCTCTTCTTCAACCTGCAAACCAAATTCTCCTTCCCTTTGACCTCATACCCTTGTGGCTGCTGCATATAAATCTCTTCCTCCAGATCCCCATGGAGAAAGGCTGTTTTTACATCTAATTGTTCAAGATGCAAATCTTCTACCGCCACTAGACTTAAAATAGTTCTAATTGAAGTCATTTTAACAACAAGAGAAAATATTTCATCAAAGTCTATACCTTTCTTTTGTGCAAACCCCTTTACAACAAGTCTATCCTTGTACCGCTTCTTTCCTCCATCTTCTTCATTCAACCTGTAAACCCATTTATTCTGCAATACCCTTTTTCCTGCAGGAAACTTAAATAGATCCCAAGTTTTCTTTCTTACCAATGAGTCCATCTCCTCATCCATGCCTTGCTCCCACTTCTTTATAGTTTCTACCTGCATTGCTTCTTCAAAACATTCTGGCTCACCAGAATTAGTCATCAACAGATAATACAGTGAAGGAGAGAATCGTTCAGGGGTTCTACTTAACCTGGTAGACCTTCTTACAGTTGCAGGAGTTTTAGGTACCTGCTGCTGCTCTTGATTTTATGGTGCCTTTGGAACTTCATTTTCTTTGATTTCATCAAGCACTGTGTACTCTGTGTTTTCCTTTTCTTCTTTCTTTCCCTGCAACTGATATTTGTACATGACCTTTTCATTGAATACTACATCTCTAATCCTAATGATTTTGTTATTTTTAAGATCCCATAAGTGATAACCAAAATCATCAACCCCGTATCCAATAAAGGTACATTTCTTGGATTTAGCCTCAAGCTTTGTTCTATCATATTTATCAATATGGACAAATGCTTCACAACCAAAAGTTCTCAGAAATGAGTATTTTACCTGTTTACCTGTCCATGCCTCCTCTAGAATTCCACCATCCAAAGCGCTTGAAGGCCCTCTGTTTATTAAATAAACAGTAGTGTTTACAGCATCAACCCAAAACTGTAAGGGCAACCCTGCATGCAATATCATACACCTTGCATGCTCCATGATCGTTCTGTTCATCCTTTTTGACACGCCATTTTCTTGTGGTGTTCTAGGGACTGTCTTCTCTCTACGAATCCCATTGTGTGAACAATAACTGTCAAACTCCTTGCTGCAGTACTCGCCTCCATTATCAGATCTGAGACATTTCAACCTTTTTCCTGTCTCATTCTCAGCCAAATATTTCCACTTCTTAAAAGTATCAAACACATCATATTTCTGTCTAATGCAATAAACCCAAGTTTTTCTAGTTGCATCATCAATAAAAGTAACATAATAACGAGAGCCACCAAGAGATTGTACCTGAGCTGGTCCCCATACATCTGTATGGACAAGCTCTAACTTTTCACTCTTCTTTTGTTTCCCAACCCTAAGAAATCTAACTCTCTTCTATTTTCCATAAACACAGTTCTCACAAAATTACAAACTTACTTGCTTCAAATATGGAAGCAGTTTCCTTGAGTGGAGAATCTGCATCCCCTGCTCACTCATGTGGCCAAGCCTATGATGCCACAATGCTGCACCGGTTTCTGTGGAAGCTACAGAAATATAATAATCAGTGTTATGAGGACATAAATATAACATACCTATCCTATTTCCTTTTGCAATTACCATTGATCCTTTAGTGACCTTCCACCACGTTTCTCCAAACGTAGATAAACAGCTGCCATCTCCCAACTGCCCTGTTGAGATCATATTTCTTTTCATAGCAGGAATGTGCCTTACATCCTTTAGCAACCAGTCATTTCCATTATTTAGTTTAATTCGTACCTTACCCTTTCCAACAATTTTACATGGTTCATCATCCCCCAATAACACATGCCCAAAATCACCTTGAACATAATCATAAAAGAATTTCCTATGGGGTGTAGCATGACATGAAGCCCCTGAATCTACTACCCAGTAATCACTAGTATTATCTAATGCAAGAATCAAAGCATCTTGTAACACATCACCTACTACATTTGCTTCCTGGGTAGTCTCTTGCTACCTCTCACCTTTCTTCTTTGGTGCTCTGCAGTCTTTCTTTAGATGTCCTTTCTTACCACAGTTCCAACATTCTATTTTTCTGAATCTGGACTTGGATCTTCCCTTTTTAGACTTGCCACGATTTCCTGGGCTCCTTCCTCTCTCTTTTTTTCTCCCTCTGCTATCCATGGTCAACGCATTACCTGATGTCTCACCTATGATTTTCCTTCGCATTTCCTCGCTAAGAATAACACTAACAACATCATCAAACTTAAGAGTGATTGAACTAGGGACAGAGTTACTTACAACCATGACCAAGCTATTCCAGCTTTCTGGCAATGAGCACAAGATTAGAAGAGCCCTAACCTCATCATCAAAGTTCACTTTTACAGAACTTAACTGACTGGTAAGTGTATTAAACTCATTTAAATGGTCAACAACAGATCCACT
>LPNX010859178.1:31432-112278 GCA_001517045.1 Pseudotsuga menziesii | reverse complement strand
TCTTGCAAATGAACCTCCTCATCTTCTTCCTTCTTGCTTGGACCAACTTCATGAAGCTCAAGTGGTGATGGGGAAGTTGATCTTGTTTCTTCTTCAACTCCTTCAAGGTATTCATTTTATTGTTTAATGGAATTTTGGATTGTAGAAACACTTTAAAAATTTATCTCTATGTCACCAACATAGAGGTGTGAGCACCCATCAGTAGGTACTCCTTCATAGTTCAAGCATCCATCAGTAGATGCTCTTTGTTTCATTTCCAAGGTAGATTTTGTCTCGAAATTTTATTCAATATTTTCAATATAAACTTCTTCATACTCATGTGATGCCTCTTCATATTTTTCTAGTCACTTGGTAGTGAATTTATATCCTCTTCATGTAATACTTATTCTACTTCACCTATTTCAGAAACAGGTGGTTCAGGGGTCTCCTCCTTTTGCTCCTTCAAGCAAGATGATGCATTTTTCCCCTTGGTTTTCTTAAGATCAATATGTTTTATACAACTTTTGATAGCCAAAAATTCAAATGGTTTCATAATATTCTTGTTCATGTCTTCAATTATATGTTCCATAATTTTTATATGCTCCTCGCCATCAAATGAGGTTCCGTTTTCATCCCTAGTCATAGTTTCCTCTTCAACAAAAGCACTTTTCGGGTTTCAATATATAATGGTGGTAACTAAATTTTGTCCTCATAAATATCATACCACATCAGGTTCCAATATAATTCTATGATACCACTTTAATTTCCCTTTTTGGAATTTTTTTATTAAATGACCAATATTTCACGTTTTCCCCAATTTTGACCCTTGACTAGTTTTGATGTCTAGATATCCAAATTAACCCAAATTATCCCAAATATTATAAGAAGGTATATGACTGATATTATGAAATGAATATTATTTTTAGGTATTATTTATTACCCTCCAATTACTTCTTCAAACTTTTTTAATATTCTTGTCAAGGTAGTAGTCTTTACTAGCAAATTGGGGCTCCAATCCCCCCTTGGGTAAATGCTAGAAAAGGCTTCTCAAATGCTCCCAAACTCACTCGAACTTATGAATAGAGGAAGAGAATGTTTAAGGGAAATTTTTAATGTCTCATATTCATCATTATTCAGTTTATACAAGCTGTTATGACCCTCTCCCAAATAGCTACAAAATCATTAATTCGACCCTTGGAGAAATGGCACCAAATCTTCTCCAAATGCAATTAAACTGAGTAAAATGACCTCAAATACTTATGTGATGAAAATAAAACTTGTAATAATAATAAATTACATTCCATTAATCATAAATATATCATATATACATTATCCCATTGGAAATAATCAGCATTATCATACCATACACCAATGTAGTGGGGAAATGGTCATTGTTTGCTCATTAATAATCACTTTTCCATACAACCCTTCGATATTTAGACCTGAGACTTTTGAGAATGAATAAAATATCATATTTATATTATTAAAATCAGTAATTTAAAATGAAAATATATCCCAATTTTAAATAATTAGCATTACAATGGTTCACAACAAGATAGAGGGGAAATGGCACTATTTCTTCATTGTTTAACATTTTTGCATGAAATATTTTGGTATTTTGACTCGATATTCTTATGAAATTGAAATACAGAGAATTTAAAACAGAACATAAACTAATGGGGAATTATAATCTTCCCCATAGATATCAATATCTCACCCAAAGCGCAATCCCTTCATGAGCAAGAATATGCCATAAAAACTGGAAATGGTTGAGAGAAAGTGATGCAATAGAAGGATCCATAAGATTCCCTTTAGCTTACACCTGAAAATAAAATTCCATTAAATCTCCATTAAATAATTTATTTTCCTCTCCAAACACCAACTTGGATGGGAATCTTTCACCCTCGAAATTGGCTAAGGAAAGAAAACTAGTCATCCACTAGCTCTCACAATTCACAAATGACAATTTCTTAAATGAAAAAAATCCCTTAGCTTGGTTGATTATTGTATTTTATAAATATAATTATCCTTATAAGTTTTCCAATCCATCCACAAACTCAATCCAATTCTAATTTGGGTGTGTGATTAAGATTTTCCATGTGTCCTCCCTTTCCTAGCCTTCCATCTTCCCCCAATTTGAGTAGGCACAGATTGAGATTCCCCAACTCACATGATCTCCCTATTGGATTTTTTATTTCTACTTGAAATTTAATATACTTCATATTTCATCCCACATATCTTATTTGTTTCGATGGTGTCATAGCATCTTCATCATTGTTGTCATTAGAGGAAATTTGGGGTCTAAAATGGGCCTTATAAGAAAACATGCCAAAATAAGTTTTTGTGAGTTGGAATTCAAGAACCAATAGAATTTCAATAAAATTAGTCAACCATAATGGTTGAATTGACATATTTGTCATAAAAAAAAACTACTTTTTTTGTTTGTATTTTCGACATATATCCCTGTGTTTTTACTCAAATTTCGATCGGGAGAGCTCGTTGAATGCAGAATTCGATTCTGCATCCAACGAGTACCCACACTGCATACTTTTGACGGACCTTGCTACCCCAAAAACAAGAAATACCTGAAAAAACGTGATCATCATCACGTTTTTCAAATATTTCTTGTTTTTGGGGTAGCGGGGTCCGTCAAAAGTATGCAGTGTGGGTACTCGTTGGATGCAGAATCAAATTCCACATCCAACAAGCTCTCCCGATCGAAATTTGAGTTAAAAAACAGGGAGATATGTCGAAAATACGAACACAAAAAGTAGTTTTTTTCTTTCTTCCTCCAAAATTAATCAATATTATTTTATTATTTTAACTATTATTTTATTATTTTAACTATTATTTTATTATTTTCCTTAGGAGGCCCATTTTAGACCCCAAAATTCCTCTAATGCATAGAGCTAGGAAATCTAGTCCAAGTGTCTCACTAGCTCCAAAATCCCTCTTCCTCTTCCATGGGAGTTACTCTTCCACCAAAATTCAAAATTAATTTATTCACTCCAATTAGATTGACCTTCCAACTCATCCAAAGACCCTTGGGCTTCTTATGGATTCCAAATGAAAAGAGGAGGATGCCATGTGGCATAGAAAATCTAGCTTATGTGGGTCCCATATTCTCCATGTGTCTTCATGATCAATTGCCACTTTTATTTTCCCTTTTATTTATTCATTTATCTCCTTTATTAAATATTTATTCCATTCTAATTTTCAAACATCATTTATTATCCCCCTTATTCCAAATCCCAAACCTTCCACCCCCAACCTAGGAAACTAGTAATTTTCCTCCTTGGAAATTATTTGACCCTTAGCATCAACTTGAAAAAATATCATGAATATGGTAAATGTGATTAGGCCATTGTGACCCAATGAAAAATACTCCCTTCCCAATATTTCTTTACCTCAATCAATTTCAAACATGGGCGTTGAAGAACCTGCTTTCTCTATGATTCTTTGAAGTTTACCATGAGTTTCCTAACTTTGAGTCTTTGAGATTCCATGAATATTTGGAGAGGAACCACCATGTTTGATGCTACACTACTCTGATTAAATCACTTTATTAAGTGGGTAATATATCTCCTATATTTCTTGTTTCCCCAAAAATTTGAAATCAATGGGACTAAAAACTATCCCAGGGTCCCATTGCTTGTATTGCACTCCAACAATTAAGAGTTCTCTCCAACCCATACCATTAGGAAAGAGAATTCTGGGATCCCATTTTCTTTTATGCATTCTTCCAAACATCATGAGTACATAATTCATATCATCAAATTACATAACAACATAATAAAAATGTACATCAAGGAGGTGCTTCATAAAAAAAACATGAAAGTGCTTATACCTTCAAGTAAGTAGACCACCATTTTCCAAGTGCATACAATAGTGACCAATCAAATATTCTCCAATGACATAGGTGAGGATCCCATGTCCTATAATGCTTCTCCAAAATTATGTGATATGGATCAAAATATTCTTCCATGTATTCTTTCATCCAAGAAGCAAATGAAGAATATCCACTCAAATCTGAACCAAATAATGAGCAAAAAAAACAAGGAGACTTAAAATGACTCAAATAAGTCTCACCCAATACATCAATTAATGAGATAATTGTAAATATATAACAAAGTATGTGTCTAGAAAAAAAAATGTTCTCCAATCATAAATCTATTCACCCCAGTGTTGGATGAAGTTCCTCCTACATCAAATGAACCAAGTGTTGAGCAAGAAAAACCATGTGTCTTCAAGTGACTCAAATGCATATCATAGGTGCATCCATGTATATTTTCATAATAATAAAGTAAAAAAGGATGCTTCTTAAAATGTGAATAATAATTTTCTCCAACCATGTCATCATAAAAATTAAATCTAGGAGTTCTATACTCCTCATGTGACACCATCAAAAAGAAGCCTTTAACCCATACTTCATTGAGACTAATGCTGCAAAACAAGGAGTCTAGGATGTAGGAGAATGAACTAACTCACCCAAATGATCAAAAATTTCAGAATTTTCATCATGGGAAGGATACATATGGGTAGTATCATGCAGCTCCTTCAAAAGTGTGAAACCTTTGTCATATATTGGTTCCAATGCAGAGGAATCATGACCTTCTTTAAAAATTGCATAACCTTCATCAAGAGACAATTCAAGTTCCTCTTCCACCACATCAAGTGTTTGTATCTCTTCAAGTTAATCTTTAGACACATTAAGCACATTCAATTTCCACATTTATAATTATCCACCATGTCATGAGAATCCTCCAAACAATCTACCATTTGACAATCTGAAACATAGGAGGAAAACCAAGTGTCTTGCAACTTTTCAAGAAGTTGCTCATTTTGAATTGTGAGATTATAAATATCTTTATTATTATTAAAGTAGGATTCATGTAAACATTCATTAATCTCAATGAATTTTTTCTATAAAAAATAAAAGACATGAAATTACCTTTGATGTTGCACATTGCTCTTTGAATCTTCTCCATGTCTTCAAGGAAGGATGGCTCCTCCAAGAAAGTAGCTCTCCAACAAGAATTTGATACCAATTCTTGAGTGTCATGGCGTATGCTTACAACCTCTTGGATATTATTTTCATTAATATTTAAGGACCCTTCAATAAAATGAGGCTCTTCAAAATGAACCTCCTCATCTTCTTCCTTCTTGCTTGGACCAACTTCATGAAGCTCCAGTGGTGATTGGGAAATTGATCTTGTTTCTTCTTCAACTCCTACAAGGTATTAATTTTCATGTTTAATGGAAGTTTGGATTGAAGAAACAATTTCAAAATTGATCTCTATGTCACCAGCATAGAGGTGTGAGCACCCATCAAAAGGTACTCCTTCATAGTTAAAGCATCCATCAGTAGATGTTCTTTGTTTCATTTCCAAGGTAGAATTTGTCTTGAAATGTTCTTCAATATTTTCAATATAAACTTCTTCATAATCATGTGATATATCTTCATATTTTTTGAGTCACTTAGGATTGAATTTCGATCCTCTTCATTTAATACTTATTCTACTTCACCTATTTCAAAACTAGGTTGTTCAGGGGTCTCCTCCTTTTACTCCTTCAAGCAAGATGATACATTTTGCCCCTTGGTTTTCTTAAGATAAATATGTTTTATCCAACTTTGGATAGCCAAAAATTAGAATGGTTTCATAATATTCTTGGTCATGTCTTCAACGATAGGTTCCATAATTTTTATATGCTCCTCACCATCATATGAGGTTCCCTTTTCATCCCTAGTCATAGTTTCCTCTTCAACAAAAGCACTTTTAGGGTTTCAATATCTAATGGCGGTACCTAAATTTTTTTCCTCATAAATATCATACCACATAATGTTTCAATATCATGCTATGATACCACTTTAATGTCCCTTTTTGGAATTTTTTGATTAAATGACCAATTTTTCACGTTTTCCCCAATTTCGACCCTTGACTAGTTTTGATGTCTAGATATCCAAATTGATGCAAATTATCCCAAATATTCTAAGAAGTTATATGAGTGATATTATGAAATGAATATTATGTTCAAGGATCATTTATTACCCTCCAATTACTTCTTCAAACTTGTTTAATATTCTGGTCAAGGTAGTAGTCTTTACTAGCAAATTGGGGCTCCAATCTCCCCTGGGTAAATGATGGAAATGGCTTCTCAAATGCTCCCAAAACCACTCGAATTTATGAAGAGAGGAAGAGTATGTTTAAGTGAAATTATTAAGGTCTCATATTTATCATTATTCAGTTTATAAAATCTGTTATGACCCTCTCCCAAATAGCTACAAAATCACTAATTTGACCCTTGGAGAAATGGCATCAAATCTTCTCCAAATGCAATAAAACCGAGTAAAATGACCTAGAATGCTTAAGTGATGAAGATAAAAGTTATAAAAATAATAAATTAAATTTCATTCATCATAAATATATCATATATAAATTCTCCCATTCGAAATAATCAGTATTATCATAGCATACATCAATGTAGTGGGGAAATGGTCATTGTTTGCTCATTAATAATGACTTTTCCATACAAACCTTTGATATTTTTAAATGAGACTTTATGAGAATGAATAGAATATCATAGTTATATTTATTAAAATCATTAATGGACAATTAAAATATCTCCCAGTTTGAAATAATTAGCATTACAATGGTTCACAACAAGATAGAGGGGAAATGACAATATTTCTTCATTGTTTAACATTTTTGCATGAAATATTTTGGTATTTAGACCTGAGAGTCTTCTGAAATTGAAATAAAGAGTATTTAAATCATAACATAAAATAATTGTGCATTATAATATTCCCCATAGATATTAATATATCACCCAAAGCGCAATCCCTCCATGAGAAAGAATATGCCATAAAAACTGGAAATGGTTGAGAGAAAGTGCTACAATAAAAGGAACCACAAAGCTGCCCTATAGCTTACACATGAAAATAAAACTCCATTAAATATCCATGAAAGAATTTATTTTCCTCTCCAAACACCAACTTGGATGAGAATATTTCACCCTCGAAATTGACTAAGGAAAGAAAACTAGTCATCCATTAGCTCTCACAATTCACAAATGACAATTTCTCAAATGAACAAAAGCCATTATATTGGTTTATTATTTTATTTTATAAATATCCTTATCCTTATAAGGTTACTAATCCATCCACAAACTCAATCCAATTCTAATTTGGGTGTATGATCAAGATTTTCCATGTGTCCTCCCTTTCCTAGCCTTCCATCTTCCCCCAATTTGAGTAGGAACCCATTGAGCTTCCCCATCTCACATGAGATTCCTATTGGATTCTATATTTCGACCTGACATGTCAGATATGTCATATTTCAGTGCTCATATCTTATTTGTTTCATTGGTGTCATAGCATCTTCATCATTGTTGTCATAGAGCTAGGAAATCTAGTCCAAGTGTCTCACTAGCTCCAAAATACCTCTTCCTCTTCCATGGGAGTTACTCTTCCACTAAAATTAGAACTTAACTGATTCATTCAAATTATATTGAAATTCCAACTCATCCCAAGACCCTTGGGCTTCTTATGGATTCCAAATGACAAGAGGAAGATGCCATGTGGCATAGAAAATCTAGCTTGTGTGGGTCCCACATTCTCCATGTGTCTTCATGATCAATTGGCACTTTTATTTTCCCTTGTATTTATTCATTTAGATCCTTTATTAAATATTTATGCCATTATAATGTTCAAACATCATTTATTATCCCCCTTATTCCAAATCCCAAAGCTTCCACCCCCAACCTAGGAAACTAGTAATTTTCCTCGACAATTATTTGACCCTTAGCATCAATTTGACAAACTCTCATGAATATGGTAAATGTAATTAGGCCATTGTGACCCAATGCAAAATTTGTGATATGACACATCGACCTTGTTGATGTATTTGTAGCTTCAGAATGTATTCACTTGTATATCTTATGTATTGTACCTTGATGTTTATTTCCGGAAGTATCTATAATGTAATTGAGTCATGTCATGCCCCGATGTTCCGATAAAGAGATTCAATAATGTAAAAAAGTCATGTAAATTCATAGAGGATAACCCTCCCTTTTGTTCAAGAGTTAAATTCCCCATAGTTGTGGGGCCCTAGGGTTATTAGACTCTCCTAGAGAAGTCGGTCCTAGGGGAGTTAATGTAAGTTAGGGTATTAGTCCCCACAATTTAGTTAATTATTAACCCTCTTTATTTATTGGAAGGAAAATTCCCCACAGTTGAGGGGAACTAGGGTTATTAGACTCTCCTAGAGAATTCGGCCCTGGTAAGTAATTGTTAAGTGAGGACGACATGTTGGAGTGTAAATAAAGTGGAAGAAAGAATATAAATAGAGAGTGAGACGCTCTATTTATTACACACTCACTCACTCATTGGGGTGCATGAGTGAGAGAGGAGAAGCTCTCTCAAGTGAGAGAGAGAGAACAATTGTTGGAGATCATTTTTTTGTCTTTGGGTTTTACTACTGCCATTAGTGCTCAATCTATCTCTGAGGAACTTGCAGGTTTTCTCCTTTATGGTTTCCCCGAGGAAAATTCTTTTTGTATCTTGTCTCTTGTGATTATTGTTGTGCATGTTATTCTATCAAATAAGATCCTAAGATCATATAGCTTAAATGATAAAATTCTAACATGGTATCAGAGTTAACCTGAGAAGAAGACACTGTGCAACTGTAGAAGCTAGGGATTTTTACTTTTTGGGTCTCTCTCCACAATCCATTAGCAAAAGGATGTTATGCTAACTCTCCATTGAAGGGTGCATCTTTCTGTCGAAGCAGAATTTGATCCCGGGCATTTTCAGTTTTTGGTGCAGGAAATTAGGGCTTTTTACAGAAGAGGATTTTTGGAGTGAGCCCGACATAGGATTTCTCTCCTCATAAAAATCAAATTTTGGAGACTTGGGTCGATATTTTTGGTTGGGTAAAACTCTGGGAAAGTCAAACCCTAGTTTGACCCCGAGCCTGAAAAACCCTAAAATACTGAAACTGGTAGTTTTGGTACATTCACTATATATTGCGATTGGTGAAGGATCAGGAGCTGAAAAATTCATAGGCTGAATATAAAATCCTTATGTACCCTGTGTAAAACGTTCAGCCTTAGATTCACTATATTCTCGGAGATATGTTTCCTCCAAATAAGGGTTACAACCTCTTCTGGGATTCATCCCTAAACATGACACCATGGAGAATTGCAATATCTCGAGCTACAAAGATCCAGATGAAATTGATAAATATTTTCCATATAGGGAAGGGACTATACATTTTGTGGTAAAAATTTTAGACCCCGAAGGTGAAACAATGACATGTGGCAGTCTATACAAGTTCTCTCTGCTGAACAGTCCTAAAATAAGTCACCTTGGGAAAAATATCATAAGTACTAATTTGTGAAACCAATCCTGGTCAAACCTATGGTGTTGTAAAGGGTACATAATAGGTTACCACAGTATGAAATTTTAGACATAGTGTAGTAGTAATTTCTAAGATATCGTATAAACAGTATCAGGCATTTCTGTAGAAGATATTGGAAAACTAGGGCTTCCTGTTTCGAGAGATTCCCTCCACTATTTTCATAATATGAGTACATTGGAAAACTCGCCTTGAAGAGGTCTATATTTCTATCCAATTAGATATAAAATATTTAATTTTTTGAAAATTAGGGTTTCTCTGACAAACCCTATATTAGCCAGCTCCAGAACTAGTATGGACACCTCAAATCGGTAAGATCTAATCCTTCGTTATTTACAGTTGAGGTTCTCATTTCAAGATGACTAATCACACCATATTAATGACAAGATTGGTGAGCCTGATAACTTCAAAGCATGGAAGTATAGGATCTCACTAGTTCTTGAAGGAAATGAATTGGACACCTACATAAGTAGAGAGGTTCCAGTTCTAGAGGAAGATGAGGCTAAAATCCTTACACGCGAAGAACTTGGTCAAGGCCAAGAATATCATTATTGATTCAAACATGGAACACCTTATACCATAAGTGTCTTCCCTAAAGACACCGAAAAATATGTTTGATTCCTTGACCAAGATATTTGAAGGGAAGAACATAAATCAGAAGATGACTTTGAGAAAATAGTTGAAGAATGTGAATATCCAAAATGCAGAGATCATGCAGTCATACTTTACAAGGGTCTCTCAAATCAAAGAACAACTTGAAGCAGTAGAAGAAGTGGAGAATGCAGAAGTTGGGATAACCACCTTTAATGGCCTCCCAGGATCATGGGATTCATTCATTCGAGGAATGTGTGCCTGAAGGAAGTGATTACTTTCAGTAGACTCTTGGAAGAGCACACACAAGAAGAAGATCGACTCATAATAAGAGAAAATAACATGGGAGCAACTGAAGATCAAGATTTCATGATTCAAAGAAGATACCTCAAGCGATGAGGAATATGAAGAACTCAATTCTTAAAGAACCTCTTATCGATATTATGCACTTGGATAAGAAATGATGTTGTTATGAATGAAGAAGATGGTGAAGCTGAAAGAAGGAGTCTACCCATGAAACAAATAAAGGTAAGTATTCAATTGTCAGTTCATGATATTGTTTTGTTATGCATTTGTTTATATTCAGTTGATGTATTATGCATGATAGAATGTTTGCATTAATGACAATATACTACTAATATGCATGTGATCGGTAAGTAGCTCATGGTGCTATACAACTCTCCATTGCTACTTATATAGAATGAAACCTCTTTGCTAACATATTGGATTAGTGCACAATCTCAATGTTTTCCTGGTAGAGATGGAAGGTATCTAGAAATTTTCCGTGAGATATGGATGAATGTTGTATTGGCTAAAATAGTTGCATGATTATATCTTTATGCATAAGAATTTACCATTATGAAATGTTTCTAATCATACAACTGGTGCATTTGACTTGTAGGAAAAATCACGTACAGTCACCTACAAGAAAAGAAGGATGAGACATGTTCCTAAGAACAAGTGACAACAATTCAAGAAAGAATCCAAGATGAAGAATAAAATGACGATACTTTCAAAGAAATAAAGAGGCCTCGGAGACACTCCATTTATGTTACACTGTTGAGTGACATCATTGATGCAGAGCCTTCCAGCTATGAAGAAGTAGCCGAGAAGAAAAGGAAGGAGAGTACCAGTTCAAGAAGAATGATGTCTAGGATGCAGCATCGAGACCTGAAGGGAATTCTATAGTATCTTCCATATTGATCTGCAAGATATATCATGTAGTACATGGCAACATCGTGGGATACAAGGCAATATTCGTAGCACGACACTTCTCATGGAAAGAAGGCATAGACTACGGAGAGAAATTTGTAGCCACTAGAAGTTAAGAGACATGACAGGTAGAATCATGTGTGCAAATGAAAGAAGGCCTTGTACAAGCTCAAAAGAAACCCATGGGATAACACATAAATGAGGATCTTGATGAATATCTTAACCTTCACTATAAGGTTGAAGATGCAAGCCTATAGAGGATGGAAAGCTCATAGATGGGTGTAAGAAGAACTTCTGAAAAGCTTCAAGATAGAGGATCTTGGTATCCAGTGACCCTAGATGGATACATAGAATATTAGTAGTAGAGGAAGCTACTTTTCAGTCCGATACAAAATGTTTCAATGAATAGAGCATGATCAACAGAGGGAGTATGATGCTCCGCTTCAGAGGGAGTGACTATAGAAGATCCTGAGGTTCGACATGATACAACAGGATGGATAGCTTACTGATGACTCTATGATTTACTAATAGTAAAGAGGATTCCAACCTTTGCTTCAAGGTTGAAGGCAAAAGACCAATGATGCTCCTGTTATATGTCAATGACTTGTTCTTGACAGAAAAGAGGAACTCACTAAAGTTGCAAGAAGGAGAATTGTTGTCAATTTCAAGATGAAGTACTTGGATATGATGCACTACTTTCTAAGCATGGAGGTGTGGCAGAATGTGGATGGAATCTTACATGGAAAAGGGAAGTATGCATTGGACATCCTGAAGAGGTTCGAGGTGATGGAATGTAAGGCCATGACTACACCTATGGCATCAAACCTGAAGCTATTGAGTGATGCTTCATCAGAGACGGTTGATGCCACAATGTATCATCAGATGATTTGTTCCTTGATGTACCTGATGAATACGAGACCAGATATTTTCTTTGTTGTGAACACATTGAGACCTGTTCACTTGATGACTACAAAGCATGTAGTGAGGTACCTGAATGGTATAGTTGAGTATGTGCTCAAGTATGATGCGAATCAGAAGATTAACCTGGAGGGTTATGTGGATTCGGATTGGGCAGTGCCATTGATAGGAAAAGCACTTTGAGGTGCTGCTTCAGTATGAGATCAGGTGTGATCTCTTGGTTTAGCAAGAAGCAGCCCTCCATGGCACTAAGTACAACCAAAAGAGGAGCAGTGAATCTCTAGAATGTGATTCAAATTGATATCTCTCAAAATAGGGTGTTCTAGCATATTTGGTGAGACAGGTTGTCTGAGAATAAAATCCCGGTGAAGCTCGTAGGTGGCTCAGACGTAAACGGTCCTATAGGTTGTCCTCGGATGTAATCGGTCCTGGTGAAGCTCATAGGTTATACTTGGACATAATCATCCCTGATGTGATTCTATGCTAGAAATGACCAGATTGAAGTTTGAGTACTTCAGGGAAAAGCTTGGTGTTCTCTAGATCGAGGTTCCCTCCAAGGGGAGGTGATGAGTCCGAGAGACTTTCTAACATGGAAGGATTGGTTCCTTCCATGATTAGATGTAAGTGCAGAGCCATTCTGATGTGACTGAGGGATGTGTTCCCACATGATCACATGTAAGTGCAGATCCATTCTGATATGACTACAGGATGTGTTCCCACATGATCAGATGTAAGCGCAGATCCTTTCTTACATGGTTGTTGGATGTGTTCCTCCCATGTTAAGATATAAGTGTTGATATTTTCTGACATGGTTGTTGGATGTGTTCCTCCCATGGTCAGATGTGTGTGCTGAGCCTTTCTGACATGGTTGTTGGATTTGTTTCTCCCATGGTCATATATAAGTTTTGATCCTTTCTTACATGGTTGTTGGATGTGTTCCTCCCATGGTAAGATATAAGTGTTGATCCTTTCTTACATGATCATTGGATGTGTTCCTCTCATGGTAAGATATAAGTGCTAAAGCCTTTCTGACATGGTTTCTGGATGTGTTCCTCCCATGGTCATATGCGAGTGCTCAGTGTGCCTTTCTAACATGGTTATTGGATATCTTCGTCCCATGGTCAGATGTAAGTTCTTGGCGGGCCGTTATGACTAAGGGTAAGATATAAGCACTGAAGAATACCTACATGGAGGCTAGGCCTACAACCAGCATGAAAAAGGGTTAGCTCTGTAAAACTTCCTATGACAAGAAGAATTGAGCTATAGCACCAGTGATGATGACCAAGTGATGATCCAGATTCAGTGATGA
The DNA here is from genome assembly GCA_001517045.1 of Pseudotsuga menziesii. Classification (NCBI taxonomy): domain Eukaryota; kingdom Viridiplantae; phylum Streptophyta; class Pinopsida; order Pinales; family Pinaceae; genus Pseudotsuga; species Pseudotsuga menziesii. Next base: position 98,853 of record LPNX010859178.1, on the reverse strand, counting down.
TCTAGATCTAGTGATGATCCATATCCAGTGATGATCCAAATCCAGTGATGATCCAAATCTAGAGATGAAGATGAATTGAAGATGAAGATAACTTGATGATGATTTGATGATCCATACTTGATGTTTATCTAGTGATGATGATCCGATGATCCATACTTGATGTTGATCCAAAGAAGAAGACTTGTACTGATGAATTGTGTCAAGAGAATACCTTCCTAGTTAAGAGGGAGTGTTGATGAATTTATAACTTGGGAATGTATTCACTTGTATATATTATGTATTGTACCCCGATGTTTATTTCGAGGAAGTATATGTAATGTAATTGAGTCATTTCATGCTCCGATGTTCCGATCAACAGATTCAACAATGTAAACAAGTGATGTAAAGTCATAGTGGGTAACCCTCCCTTTTGTTCAAGGATTAAAGTCCTCACAGTTGTGGGGCCCTGGGGTTATTAGACTGTCCTAGAGAAGTCGGCCCTAGGTGAGTTAATGTAAGTCGGGGAAATAGTCCCCACAATTGAGTTAATGATTAACCCTCCTTGTTGATCGGAGGGAAAAGTCCCCACAGTTGAGGGGGACTACGGTTATTAGACTCTCCTAGAGAAGTCAGCCCTGGTAAGTAATTGTTAAGTGAGGCTGACATGTTGGAGTGGAAATAAAGTGAACAAAAGAATATAAATAGAGAGTGAGACTCTCTATTTATTACACACACACTCACTCACTAGGGTGCATGAGTGAGAGAGGATAAGCTCTCTCAAGTGAGAGAGAGAGAACAACTTTTGGAGATCATTTTCTATCTTTTGGTTTTACTGCTGCCATTGGTGCTCATTCTATCTCTGAGGAAGTTGCAGGGTTTTCTCCTTTATGGTTTCCCTGAGGAAAATTCTTTTTGTCTCTTGTCTCTTGTGATTATTGTTCTGCATGTTATTCTCTTAGATAAGATCCTAATATCATATAGATTAAATGATAAAAATCTAACAAACCTTGCGGTACCCATATGTGTATAGATCGCACTGATGTATATTAAATAAAATTTATTAAAATTAAATAATCGGTGCTTTTTGGTAAAATGACACACTAATATTGGTGTTTTAACATCATTCTAACACACCACTTTAGGAAATTAAGCATTTAGAAACCCACTACACTCATAATCCCATGGTTCTCATAGTTCACATTAGTGCAAGGTACTCGGTGCTCTGACATGTAGTATGTGTACCATGGACACATTCCTTATCGACTTTAAAATAACATAAACAAAAATTCTTCTGGTTAAATATAGCGCACCAAGTTATGGTACCTTGAAGACCAAAATTTTTAAACACACCAATGCATTTTTAATCAAACACATCGGCTTGACAATAGAATTTTCAAAAACTACAAAAATACATTCACAATGCGGTATGATACAATATCCGCACCATGTTACCCAGTGCACTGAGTTTGAATGAGCGTACTTAAAACTTCTGTACAATATATGGATGGTGCACCCATTAAACATAACCTCACCACAACTTGTAAGCCCTATTTACAAGGCGATGATGTGTCCAAAATGTATTAGGAATCTGGTTTAAAAACTTAAATAATTGGAAACGATGCGCTATGCTACAAGATCTGCACTGAGTTACCCATTGTGTTGATCATTAAATGATGCATTGATAATGCAGGAAATGAAAGAAACTCAATACATCCATGGTACGATTTGTATAAAAATGCATTGTTTCTGGTGAAATTTGTATATAAACACACTGTTTGCAATGTTGTTTGTGTATAAAAGCACCATTTACAGTGCACCTCTATTTTTGGGGTGCACTGCTTCTAAAATTTTATTGTTTTGAGAGAAAAATGTATGATTGATGTTATTAAATAGGATTTTAATGTTGATTTTACAACATCAGGAGTCATTCTTCTAGACTGGCATGGTATCAAGTTAGGACATTGTGTTGTATCAAGTCCTATCTATGTCCTCATATGATTGAGGTGGTGATTTTGTATTTTAAATCTTGTGAGTAATATCAAGTCAAGTATTCTCATAGAAGGTACCCTATGAGACTGGATCTCTAATTGTAGAGATGATATTTTGTTGTATCGAGATTGAAGTATTTTATTGTATCAATACTATGGACCTCCATTTTTTAAGGTGGTTATACTATGTGATGCATTTCTAGTCATGGGCAGTGAGTGCTAGAAGTCTCCTTTAGGTCTAAGCTACCCCTAGAGTGAATTACTTTAGCAATATATGACTATATGGATCGGGTTAATACATATTATCATCGGTAGTTATGGAATAGTTCTTATGAGTATAATATAATAAGATAGAAAAATAATACACATATAGACCATGCATTAGTTATTTAATGATAATGAGATAAAGCATAAAGAAAAATAATTCAGATTTCCCATGCAAATGTCTAAGTGAACTCAAGTTATAAAGATTCAGTAAAATATGAATTCCTCAATAAATTACTCAGTCAAAGCATCAGTTGTTCCATTAATAAATGTAATCGGTTAAGTAAAGAAGATATTAATTTTCATGAGTCAACATGCATTAGTTAACTAAAGAGATCCATGAAAAAGTTAATAATTGGAATTGTGCATGGATGTCACTAAGAGTGAAGCACCAATGACACTTAAGTTATCTTATTAACTAAGTGATCAACAATCAGTTAAAGATTGAGTTCAATTCAAGTCAATTAAGATTCAATTCAAATAAATTTAACGTTGAGTTCAAGTAAGTTAACATTTAGTTCAAGTAAAGTTAACATTCATTTCAAGTTAGTTAACATTAAGTTCAAGTAAGTTAACATTAATTAAAGCTAGTTAACATTCAGTTCAAGTAAAGTTAGCATTTATTTCAAGTCAGTTAACATTCAGTTCAAGTCAGTTCACTTTCAGTTCAATATAGTGAACATTCAATTAAAGCTACTTGAGGAAAGGAAGGGTGCTAATGTTTGCATTGAGGGATTTCTAGTTATATCCTCCTTGTGAATACACTATGTGGTGCTCTCAGTGTGTTTACTGAGCCTCCTATGTGATACCTTCTGTTACACCTAATTCTTGTCAACATCATGTTATGAGATGGGTATCCTATTGATGGCTCAAATCCCTTAGATATTGAAGTGAAAAGATGAAAGAAGGATGTCATTTATTTGTGTTTTTTCCCTAAAACTGAGCCACCACCATGCCTTGACCTTATGCAACAAGCGGTACCCATGAAAACGACACACCTTGTCCATTGGAAAGGAGAAATGCCACCACATGTTTCCTTCTTGCAACAAGTGATACCCCCTTTCATTGCTTGTTTCCCTCATGCAAAGTGCGGTGCTTAACTTAAAAAGGAAAAAATAGAAGTTTTGAGAGGTTTCTCAAAGATTCCTTCATGGAACCTCATCCCTAACAATATGGACAAGTGGAAATTGAGATCCCCTATCCTTGGGATGGTCCCTCAACCTTCTCCTTTGAATCCTCAACCCATTCTATCCACTATGGACTTTAAATATGGGCTTACCCCTCATGGAAAAGAGAAATATTGGGTGATAACATCCAAACTCTGTCCAAATAATCTCAAACTTACTTGAGTCATTAGAGGTAAGGTGAAGCTTGAGGAAAGGCCCCATTGTGAAGAGATTCCAACACCAAGGCTTGGTTGTGATCTCTCCCTCACTATTTATTAATGCAAAGATCATTTTCTTTACCATAAACATTATGTATCTCGTTACTATGCTTTGTTTATTTTTTATCTCCTTGGTCATTTACATAGGATTGTAGATTATATTGTTACTCTCATATGGTTTTGTCCTTTTATGTCTATTGTAGTTTAATTCACCGTGTAGCTCAAGCATAACAAGTTTAGACTGTCGGATCCACCCGTTAAAATGTACAAGAGTAGTTAATTTAAGTAGTCTAGATTTCTAGGGAAAGTTCCTTTGTTCTGTAGTGTGTTTTGTTCAAGATTTGAATCATTCAGACTAGGGAAACAACCTTTCTACACATTGGCTGAGATTTTTTGCTAACACCTTCCGCATGCTAGGGTTTTTGGCTTGTTATTAATATGCTAGGAATATGGCAAGTTCAATATAGTTACATACATTTGTTTTTCCAGGGTTACATTGGATCTCTCTTCTCCACTTCCATAGTGATATCTATTATCGAGCAATATGATGTTGTAAACCATTCTCTGCAAATATATCTATCATACTCAAATAATTGTTGGGTTTTCCATGATCCATGTTTGGAGGATTTTCCAAGGATATATATATTGTCTCTCATGGTTGATTGATTTATGTGTTTGATATATTTGTGAGATTTACATGTAGCTAGTATATTTACGTGGTTGATATATTTATGAGATTTACATGTGGCTGATATATCCACATGCGGCGGATTTATGGAATTCATACATGCTGAAAATGTTTAATAAAAGTTTTAAAGTTCAATCATCTCAAATATTTCTCAAAAATCAACATGGTATTAGAGCATAGCACATGAAAGATATGAGTTTTTTGCAATAAGATAATCCTACATAGACCTTGAAGTGTTGAGTGAAAATATTGCAACCATGACATCAATATTCATTTGATCAAAAGACCGCCTTGAAGGTACTTCCAAATTCAACACATGGAAGGAAATGGTGTTGAATGTTCTTAAAGAGAATGATCTTGAGTCATTCGTGACCACTATGGTAGAGGATCATACCACCAATGAAGGGTGAATCAACTTCAAAAATAATCAAGCAAAGGCCAAGCATATCATCTTTGATTCAGTTAAGGATTGTCTCATATATATGATCATTCTATTGAATGAAGACACATGGGGGATGAGGTGATCCTTGATTGGATCTGCAATGATTCTCTTGGCTTTAACCAAGTTCTTCTTATGAGCATCCTTAGCTTCATCTCCCTCTAGTTCAGGAAATTTTTCAATGATGTACTGATCTAAATCATTTTCTTCTAGGATCATGGAGATTCTGTACTTCCATGCTCGTAAGTTATCATCCCCTCCAAGATTGTCCTCAAGATAAGTACGGTGAGTCATCTTTTCAAATGAGAACCTCAAATGCAAATAGTAAATATTTATGTCTTACTGATTTGAGGTGTCTGACCTGGTTCCAGAGCTTGCTAACCTAGGGTTTATCAAAGAAACCCTAATTTTCCAAACTTGGAGTTTGGGAATTCTGTTTAGATCAAAATATGCACCTCCTTGAGGCAATTTACTCAGCAGGGTCCCTTTCTAAAGACTAAAGTAGGAATCCTTTGAAACTTAATGCCCTAGTTTCTCCTGGCACTAGTGATAGGGTTAAAATTGAAACTTCTTCAAATCTGAAACTTCTTCCACCAAAAGTTACACCCAAATTGAGGCGAGTTATCCTATCCCTATTTTCTTGATGATATGTGGAGAGAACACCTTGAACTAGGAATCCCTAGTTTCCGTTGCTTCATAGTGCCTTCTTTAAGATAGGCTCTGATACCATCTTATTTTTTCTAGATCTTATTAGCTTAGTTAGGATATTTGTCTGAAAGAATAACAAGTACAACAAGATGCATAATATAGAATAGATACACAAGAAACAAAAAATTTCATCGGGGAACCCATAAAGGAGAAAACCTTGCAAACTTCCTCATAATAGTACAGTCCTAAATACTATATCATAATTTGAACAAAAATAGTAATAAGAAGTCTCCAATGAGAATCTATCTCTCCTCCCTTCTCTCTCTGTCTCTCTCATGCAAACTTGAGTGAGTGTGAGGTGTGTATAAATGAGGGAGGGAAGCTCCCTATTTATTTTTATCAAGTGACTGGCCCTTTACATGAGTGGGGCCAACCTCTTACCCTAACAGGGTCAAATTTTCCTAGAGAGACTCCAAATACACATTACATGATGTTACAGTAGGGACTTTTTCCCCGAATTACAATGAAGGTTGTACCTCAAGGTCTATATACAATAAAGACATCTTGTAAGGAGGAAAACACATCTCCAATGGGGGTACAAAAAAATCCAATGATAATATACATCAGAATATCTTCCAAAGTTACAAATACATAAACACTCCCTCTTAACTAGGAAGGTATTCTCTCTCTTCCACAGTCATCAACACATATGGTACAATCATCATAATAGTTGTTTCCATCATCATCATATTATCAATCATTGAACGATATTATCTGTCATCAGAAGTTTCTATAGAGCCAACCCTTTTTCATGTTGGGTGTAGGACCATTCCTCATCCAGGTCTTCACCACATCTTGAGCAATCCATCACGTAGGTACAATCCGGGACCTTATTTACATTTCCAAGACAATAATATGTGTTTCCTACCTTTATATTTATGTATCCATATCATCTCTTTTGTCTTGCACACAACAAAAAAAGCACACAGAGCACAACCCAAATGTAGACCACCTATGCTCTATCACCATAGGACTAAGATATGATATTTCACGTCATCAAGAAAAAATATAGCTTCTACTATGAAAGAATCACATAGGAGAACACTCAGTTCATTACACCTCTCTATGACACTTGCATTCTACCAGTAAAGCAGAACCATCTAGGTGTACCTCAAGTGCCTTGTGACCTGATCATATCCAACATGGGAACACACATATATAGATATATATGTAAGGACTAATTATGACCAAACAACCTGCTATATTAGGGATTTTACGTTCCAGGTCAACCTCAAGGACTTATTACATCTGAAAAACCTGTATCCAGGATATTTTCCATTCAGGAAATATTTGGGGTGTATTACATTCGAGTAATCTGCGTACCATACTAGGGTCGATATTTAAACTTGGACAACCCACAAGACTTATTACATTTGAATGGCCTGTGTACTACGCCAGGGATCATATTTACATTTGTATAACCTGTATCGGGACTAATTATGTCTGGGTAACTTGTGTATCATGCCAGGGCTTGTATTTACACTCAGACAACCTACATGATTGATTATGTTCGAGAAACCTGCTACACTAGTGTATTTTCTGCTAAGACAACCTGTCTCATTTCCCATATGAGATATCATGCATCTATTCCTGCTGGTCTCTCTCTATTTCTAACATAGAAACATATCAATATTGATTACATCCAAGGATAACCTGCGAGCTTCTGCATGACTTATTACATCCAAGAACAACCTACATGACTGATTATGTATCATTAACCTATGATCTTCACCATGATTTTAATCTCATACAACCTATCTTTCCAGCTATGCTAGAATACATCACTCCCTATTTTGAGGGTTCTCATTCTAGATCACACCAAGTATTTCTCTGAAGTACTCAAACTTCACTCTGGCTAGAGGCTTAGTCAACACATCGATTATCAGCTCGTCTATTGCCAAGTACTAGAGATTCATTTCTCCTCTATGCACCATATCCCTAATATACTGTAACTTGATCTCTATGTTATTCTACTTATCATGGAACACAGGGTTCTCCAAAAAATTTACCAACTCTAATTACCACAGAAGATATAAGTCACATCCAACTGGAGATCAAATAATTCAAACAGTAGTTTTCGTACCCACATTGCCTCGCAACTAGCTAAGAAAGAAACAACATACTCTGCCTCAGATGTACTCAGTGCCATGCATGATTGTTTCCTGCTAAACCAGGAGATCATGCCAGATACCAAACTGAAGCAGCAAACCGAAGTGTTTTTCCTATCATTGGTGCTACCTTCCCATCCAAATCAACATAATTATGTAGATATGATTATTATGATTCACATCATACTTCACCCCATAATCCATTGTACCTTTTAGGTACCTCAATACATGCTTTGCAGCTATCAGGTGAACATGTATCAGATCCGTTAGGAACTAGCTCAGGGTGTTCACAACAAAGCATATGTTGGGTATCATATTCATCAAATACATCAATGAGAAAATCATCTAATGATTCATCATGGAATTAGATGAAGAATCACTTAGAATCTTCAATTTTGATGCCATAGGTGTGGCTATCTCCTTGCAGTCCAACATTCTGAATCTCTTCAGAATCTCAATTGCATACTTTCCTTGACCAAGGAAAATACCATCTACACTCTACCACACCTCCATGCCTAAGAAGTACTCCATCATACCTAGGTATTTCATCTCAAACACTGTAGTAAGTCTCCTCCTTCCATCTTTAATGACTTTATCCTCACCTGTCAGAACATGTCATCGGCATATAGTAGGAGCATCACTGGTATTCTTCCTTGAAACTTGAAGTAAATTTTGGAATCCAATTTACTCTTGGTAAATCCTAGACTCATCAAAAATCTATCCATGATGACATCCCATGTCCTAGGTGCTTGTTTCAATCCATACAAGGCCTTATTCAATTTTCACACATGAGTATGACATGTGTCTCAAATCCTAGTGGCTATTCCATGTACACTTCCTCCTCAACTACACCATTCAAGAAATCTGTATTGAAATCCATCTGGTTAATCTTCCATTTCATAACTACAACGAATGCAATTATGGTCCTAATGGAAGTGTACTTTGCCACAGGTGCAAATGTATCTTCGTAATCTATGCCTTCTTTCTGTGAGAAGCCTCGTACTATGAATCTTGCCTTGTATTTTTTTATTTTTCCATCTGTAGTATGCTTGATCTTATAGATCCACTTAGAAGTTACGATAGACTTCTTTTTCGGTCTCAGAACTATCTCCCAGACATCATTCTTCATAATCAATTGATACTCCTTAATCATGGAATTCTTACATTCTTTCTTTTCTGCAACCTCTCCATAGGTAGAAGGTTCTCTATCAATGATGTCACATAGCATGGCTACGTAGCTATTGTAGGGATTTTCCCTTTTTCTTTCTCTATGTATTCCTTCTGGAGAACCACATCTTCTGCTTCTTGTATGATATCTCGTTCCCATGCTAGTTTCCTCTTGTGGGAGTCCTTCTCAAGGATTGTCTCTATCGGCTCTTGTGGTTCTTCCATGTCATGATATTCATGGTATTCTTGGAATTTCTTCTGCAATTTCCATACCTCGGTCTCTCATTTCTTCAGGTTCCTCGAGCTCTTGAATAGGTATCCTCCTGGATATGAAGTATGTTGAGTCTTCATCAAATGTTACATCTTTAATTATGTAGATCTTCTTGAATACTAGGAAATATATTCAATATTCCTTTGATGTATCACTGTATCCTACGAATATACCCTTCCTCCTAGAAGGATTGAGCTTGGTCCTCTTCTCCTTTGGGATATGTATGTACATTGGGAAACCAAATATTCTCAGATGGCTAACTTCTAGTTTCTCTCCTGATAAAACCTCTTCTAGATTCTTGTTATCAAGTCCTCAATGAGGAGTATGGTTTTGTACATACACAACTGTTCTTGTCACCTCCTCCCAAAGATTCATAGGAAGATTCATACACTACTTCCATGATGATTCAGTTCTTTCATTCCACAACCCCATTCTGTTGAGGATTTGTTGCATTTGCAACTATTTTCCCCAAATCATCAAATTTTGGACCCCCTTGTTAATTTTAGCATTGCTTTGGATCTTTTGGATCCATGAACTCTTTTGTATTGCTTTAATTTCAGAATATTTTGAGGTTAACTCTCTTCCTACTTTCGAAAAGTTTCTTATGTTTGAAATTGCTGTGGGTTGCGGAATTTAGAGTCTGGTTTGCTGCCCTTTGAGCTGCGTTTTCTTTTTGGAAGCCTGCTTCTCATGCTAGCCACTATTTCAGAGGTCATTTAAACAACTTATCGGAACCATGTTTCCTTAGGGAGCCTCCATTGCATAAATCGAACGATGATCTTAACTTCTTTGTTGTCATGTCATTTTGTTTGAATTGTTTATATTATCGGAGGCTGTAGTCTGTTTATCTTCCACCCTTGCAGCTCCCAAACGAACTAGGTACCCGCCATACAATTGCTCTGCCCATCGATGCTTTGTCGGTTCTTCGTCGCTTCGTCTTTTGGATCAGAGGCCGTAGTCTTTCCTACTCCACCCTTGCGGTGGTGCAACACACTAAGTGTCCGACTTTGATGTCTTTTCGCTCACTGACTGGGAACTCTTCCGCGTAGAATTTGAGTTTAGCTCTTCCGACTCTGATAAAATTAATGGTCTAATGGATCCCATTGCCTATTTGAGATCTGCTGATGCGGCTGTGGGTGAGACTACTCGGCCGATGTTGTAGTGTTTTAAGCCATCGATAAGTTTTGCTTTTCCCATCGTTTTGTGAATTTTAAACCCCTATATGGGCAGCAATGATTTTGATGCTTATTAAGATTTTCACAATGAGAGTGCATTGTTGGGCCTTCTATGATGACTAGCCGGTTTGTTAATGAATTTTGATTTAAAATATGCGATCCTAACTAATAATAAATGTCATTTAATTGCAGACAGACCCAAGATATTTTTTCATATTACCACTGCGCGAAGGTATAGCTAGGAGACAAGCAGTGGAGAGGGAGCTGGGTAGTGTTAGGTAGAGTTCGTACCGGAACCGATGGGATCTCAAGGAGGACAAACGAAAGACAAGGTAGAATTAATGGTGACAAAATCCCAGGCCTTAAAAGATCTGTCAGTTACCAAGCGGATCCCGCTTTGTTGAGTACTCTAAAACGTAACACATGAAGTAAATCATGAGTACTCGCAAAAAAGACAAAATGGGGATATTAAACGGTTTGAGGAACCCAAAGGTCATAGGGGGTAGGAAGCCCAAGTGGTTAGCTGTTTTGGTTTAAATATAGGAAATTTAGAATTTACAGGGGCTTTTTCCCTGGAAAAAACTTGTGAACTATTGTTTGTAAGAGGAACTAGTTCATTTTACAATAAGAAATTGCAAATTTTGCCTGTTGGAGAAGGTGCTATGTGGAATGTTTCAATGTGATAAAATGAACAATGTTGAAGGGGAACTATTTCATTTTCGACTGTGTTTCATTGACTGTGAGAGCCTTCTAACTTTCTAAACCTATGTTCTTTCCTGAATGTTCTCTAGTATATTCTGTGATATTTTCCACTCTGAGTAATGGGAGTTTTTAACTGTTGATGAGCTATCTTGTCGTGTATACTTTTATGCATGCTTATATGTTTGGTTCTAGGAATAGCTATCTGTGATTTGCCGTAACACGTGAATAGTATTACATTACTCATGAATTAATGTCTAGCTCTCGAGAGATAGCCTAGTTAGTATTATTTTCTTGCTGTGTGTGTGATTTAGATGCTTGAGAGTTTAAGATGAGAGGTAAGAACCTGTGCATCACATTGTGAATTCTCCTTGAATTCTTTATTACTTTGCATGTTAAATAGGCACTTGCATATCATCCTTTAAGTAAAAAATACAAAAATATATACGGTGGATCGGGACACAACCGGTAAAACCTTTTATTTTTGCTACTTGACCTACGGTAACCGGATGGATTCCCTACACCAAACAGTCACAGGCTAATTGGGAACATTTACTGGGGAGAATCCCTTGCTGTTGTCGCCTGCAATTTTCCAGGCCTCAACAGGATTGTATGGAGTTATCAAATCCCTCTTAATCCTAGATTCTCTACACAGTTCCTTGAATTCTTCTGAGGCGAATTCTCCACCATTATCTGACCACAGAGTCTTGATTTTCCTTTTAGTTTGGTTCTCAACCAAGAATTTATATTCCTTGAAATTACATAATACTTTATTTTTCCCTTTCAATAAATATATCCAAGTATTACCTGAGAAATCATCTATAAAGGAAACATAGTACACATACCCTCTTAATGAGATAGAAGACATGGGTCCGCATACATCTGAGTGTACTATCTCCAGTATTACTTTAGCCTTTCTATCACTATCGATAAATGTCTTATTCACATTCTTTCCTTGTGCACATCCTTTGCAAACTCGTTCATGATATTTTTGGATCTATGGAAGTCTAGAGACTCCTTTGCTTGTTATTGATAGTGCTTTGTAGTGCACATGTGAAATCCTTTTGTGCCATAGTTCACTTGGTTCAATTGACTCATGAACCAATGCTTGTTTAGGATGTTCTTTTATTTTGAACAAGCCTTCGTCTTCTTCTCCAATAACTGTTGCATCATCTATTGTCTTCCCTTTAGGACACATTAGAACTTGGCCATCAATAAAGGAAACTCTCATTCCCTTTGCATCTAGTGTAGAGACGGAGAGAATATTCTTCTTCAATATTGGAAGATATAGCACATCCTTCATCTTTAAATGTTTCCCAGAGACTAGCTTGTATGAAGATTCTCCACTCCCTTTTATAAGCTATTGGTAATCATCCCCAAGTTTCACCTTGTGAGGTGACTCATGATAAGACATATTGACGAATTATTGCTTGTATCCCGTGATGTGTTTAGAAGATCCACTATCCACAAGCCAATCATTTCTTCCATGTGAGATAGTTCTAGTAAGTGCTGATATTAGCACATACTCTTCATCTGAATCATCCTTCTCTTTTCTAAATTTTTGTTTGTTGGTTCATTTTCTTCGACAACATGAGCATGGTGTATCTTTTTCCTGATGGGACAATCTCTTGAAAAGTGTCCCTTTTCATCAGAAGTATAGCATCTAACATTGGAAATATATCTCTTGATCTTCTTTTGTTTCTTTTCCTTCTTGTTGTTATGATGATATTTATCCTTCTTCTTATATTTCTTCTTGGTATGATTTGTGAGAGTTTGATCTTCTGTTGCTCCCATATTCTCTTCTCTTGTTATAAGTCAAGCTTCTTCTTGTGTGCATTCTTCTCGGAGTTGGATGAAAGAGATCAACTTCCTTCTTGCACAGATTCCTTGAATGAATGAGTCCCATGATCTAGGGAGACCATTCAAGGTAGTCATCACTATTTATCATTCTTCAACATTCTCTTCAACTGCTTAAAGTTGTTCCTTGATTTGAGAAACCCTTGTGAAGTAAGACTGTATAGTCTGCGAGTTCTATATATTTACATTCTTCAACTGGTTACTCAAAGTATTCTTCTAGATGATGTTAGTTCCTTTGAACATATTTTTCAGAGCATTAAATAATTCCTTTACTATCTTGAATGAAGACACATGGGGGATGAGGTGATCCTTGATTGAATCTACAATGATTCTCTTGTATTTAACCAAGTTCTTCTTATGAGTATCCTTAGCCTCCTCTCCCTCTAGTTGAGAAACTTCTCTGCTAATGTATTGATCCAAATAATTTTCTTAAAGGACCAGGGAGATTCAATACTTCCATGCTCGGAAGTTACCATCCCCTCCAATATTTTTCTCAGGATGAGTATGGTGAGTCATATTTTCAGTTGAGAACCTCAAATGGAAATAACAAATATTTATATCTTACCGATTTGAGGTGTCCAACCTGGTTCTGGAGTTGAATGTCCTAGGGTTTGTTAGAGAAACCATAATTTTCCAAACTTGGAGTTTTGGAATTCCTTTTAGACAAAAAAATGTGCCTAATTGAGGCAAGTTGCTCAGCAGGGTCCCTTTATAAATACTAATGTGGGAAGCCTCCAAAAGTTGATGCCCTAGTTTCTTCCGGCACTAGTGACAAGGTCAAAATTGAAACTTCTTCAAATCCGAAACTGCTTCCACCAAAATATGCACCCTACTGAGGCGAGTTAGTGTGACCCTATTTTCTTGATGATATAGGGAGAGAACAACATGAACTAGGAATCCCTATTTTCGCTACTGTACAATTCCTTCTTTCATAGAGGCTCCGATACCATGTTAGTTTTTCTAGATCTTATTAGCTTAATTAGGATATTTTTCTGAAATAATAACAAGTAAAAAAAGATGCATAAGATAGAATAGATACACAAGACACAAATATTTTCACCAGTGAAACCATAAAGGAGAAAACCCTGCAAACTTCCTCAGAATAGCATATTCACAAAGACTATATCATAAGATGAAAAAAACTAGTAATAAGAAGCCTCAAGCAGCTATCTATCTCTCCTCCCTTATCTCTCTCTCTCTCATGTGAACTTGAGTTAGTGTGAGGTGTGTATAAATGAGGGAGAGAACCTCCCTATTTATACCAATCAAGTGACTAACCTTTTACATGACTGGGGCCAACCTCTTACCCTAATAGGTTTGACTTATCCTAGAGAAACTACAAATACACATTACATGATGTTACACTGGGGACTATTGACCTGAATTACAATGGAGGTTGTACCTCAAGGTATATACACAATAAAGACATCCCGCAAGGAGGAAAACACATATCCGATGGGGGTACAATAACATACAATTATAATATACATCAGACTATCTTTCAAAGTTACCAATACATCAGTAGGGGAAAGCTAGATTTGTTAGCTCCTCAAAAAACCAATGGAACTGGTTAAATTAAACTCTTGTTATGTGAAAACCATGTATCATACTCATATCTGGAAGGAATCTATATGTAATAATCTTGGATGATTCTTAAGTTTATATGTGTAACAGTCATTAGATAATATTTTCTTTTGTTGAAAAAATGTTCAGTAGATTTCCTGAAAGGATTCAAGAACAATGGATTATAAATCTATGATCACACACATAAAGATAAATCTGATTCTTGTTTAGATTTGTAGGATCTCATCTATGTTAGATATATCTATATAGGTCCTAGGATCAATTATATTCTTTATGAGAGTTACATAGACATGTACAACAAAGCATGTGTTGTGTTACCTACTTGGTACAAGAGTATGTGGATTCAGATATGTCTTAGTAAGTGAAAGTAAGTTTGATGGATATATGGATTGTTACTACTACATTGTTTATGAAACATCACATCAAATATGTTTCCCAGATAGAGAATATTGTAAAGTAGTAACACTTTACAAACTTCCTAGTTATTTATATCCGAGACATGGTGCATAAAGGAGTTGTGTAACTCTTTTACATATCCATGGATGAGAAAAATTGCCAACATATTTACTAATCCTGTGTCCAAAACAAGCTTGGTATAGTATAAAAAGACTCCTCTAGTTGAAGAGGGAGTATTTATGTATCTTCATAGGAAGCAACATTTAAAATTCCCCAAACTAGTTAGTCATGGTACATTCCTCAGTCATCCATGGGATATGATATATTAAGGAGAAAATCCACATGAGAAGAGACATGGTCAAAGTATTGGAGACTATTGGATACTCAAGAAGAGTTATAATCTAGACTGTAAGAAAACAATTAAACCTCTTAGAGAGATATCCATACAATTGGCTATGTGGGGTACTATGATATGAAATCACTATGAAAGAGATCAGGCCTTGAAGAACATCACAAAGAATGGAAATCTAACTAAGAATTTCTTCAGATGGTAGAAGATTCTTGAAGTCAACAAATGTTGAAAATTGAAAGAAAAGAAAATATTTTATTTCTATATTATAATTACACATTCAATGTGTTGTTTATGATGGATATGAAATCCATAGTTTCTAGTTTAGATAATTTGCATTCTGGATCGGATCTAGATGATGCTACTTTGAATAAGTAGTTGGTTGGTCTCTTAAAGTACGTAGTAGACCTATTGTATTTTTAGGCTTATGGATAAGCATATGTTTGAGTATATTTGAGGTACATTAGAATAGGTTATTTATTGTATTTTGATACATATTAGACCTATTACATAGCATGGGATTAGCTATGTGTATTTTAGTTAGTACTACATAAGATAAATGTATTTTGTAGATAGTAATACCTGGTGAGGAGTAGTGTAGATTTGGATGCTACCTACTTGGGTGAAAAAATTGAATCCTACAGTTATTAGGTGTTAATAGTTAAGCTTTCAGAAAACCATATGTGTTATGATATAACACATTAAGATGAAGTTTTACTTCATCAAATTCATGGGCATGTAAAATAAAATTTTACTATTTAGCTACTCATGAATAGATTGTGAATTTATGGACAAGTCGTTGTTAGTGAAAAAGTTGGGATACTTCCGAGATAAATCTTGGTATGGTAGGAAATTCCTAGTAAAGCAGAGAAGTCATTCTCCAAGACTTATGTGGCATCAAGTCATGACATTGTGTTGAATAAATTCCTATTTATGTACTCATATGATTGAGGTGGTGATGTTGTATTGTAAATATTTTGAGTAATATCAAGATAAGTCTTGTGAGTAATATCAATATGAGTCTTGTGAGTAATATCAAGACTAGACTTGTGAGTAATATTAAGTCAAGTATTCTCATAGAAGGTACCCTATGATAATGGATCTCGAATTACGGAGATGATATTGTGTTGTATCAAGATTGAAGTCTTTTTTTGTATCAATACAGTGGACCTCCATTTGTTAAGGTGGTTATACTATCTGATATATTTCTAGTCATGGTCACTGAGTGCTATAAGTATCCTTCAAGGCTTAACTACCCCTAGAGTGAATTATTTTAGGATTTTCCTATATGGTCCAGGGTAATACATATGATAATCAATATGTATGGAATAATTCTGATGAGCATGATATTATAATATGGATAACTAATACACATATGGAACATGAATTAATTATTTAATGATAAAAAGATAAATCGTAGAGAAAGAGAATTCAAATTTCCCATGCAAATGTATTAGTGAACTCAAGTTATAAAGATTCAATAAAATATGAATTCCTCAATCAATGCATTAGTAAAAGCATCAATTGAAACATTAATGAATGTAATCAGTTAAGTAAAGAAGAGCTTAATGTTCATCAATTAACATGCATCAGTTAACTAAAGAGATCCATGCAAAAGCTAATAATAGAAATTGTGCATGGATGTCACTAAGAGTGAAGCACTGAAGACACTTAAGTTAGCTTGTTAACTAAGTGATCAATAATTAGTTAAATAATGAGTTCATTTCGCATTTAGTTAATATTCGGTTCAAGTCAGTTAAGATTCAGTTCAAGTAAAGTTAACATTCAGTTCAAGTTAGTTAACATTCAATTAAAGTCAGTTAACATTCAGTTCAATTTAGTTAACATTCAGCTCAAGTCAGTGAACATTTAGTTCAAGTAAGTTTACATTTAGTTCAAGTAAAGTTAAGATTCAGTTCGAGTAAGATAACATTCAGTTCAATTTAGTTAACATTCACGTCAAGTAAAGTTGACATTTAGTTCAAGTAAGTTAACATTTAGTTCAAGTCAGTTAACATTTAGTTCAATTTAGTTAAAATTGAATTCAAGTCAGTTCACTTTTAGTTCAAGCCAATGAATATTAAGTTAAAGCTAATTGACGAAAGGAAGGGCACTCATGTTTGCATGGAGTGAGTTCTAGTTAGATCCTCCTTGCAATGCACTATGTGATTCTCTTAGTGTGTTTACTGAGCCTCCTATGTGCTACCTTCTCCATCCTAGGGTTTTTGGCTTGTTATTAATATGCTAGGAATATGACAAGTTCAATACAATTGCATAAACTTGTTTTTCCAAGGTTACATTGGATATCTCTTCTCTACTACTATGGTGATATATCTTATCGGGAAATATGTTAAATTTTTATCATTTAGACAGTATTATATTAGGATTTTTAACTGAGAGAATAACAGGCACAACAATCAAACATAAGAGACAATAGACACAAATATTTTCCTCAGGGAAACCATAAAGGAGAAAACCATGAAACTTCCTCAGAGATAGAATCAACACCAAAAGTAAAACCCAAAAATAGTAAGATGATCTCTCAATAGCAGTAGTCTCTCTCTCTCTTGTCCCATATTCTTCTTTCTCTCTCAGTTATGCGCTACAACTGAGTGTGAGTGAATGTGTGATAAATAGAGAGGCTCACTCTCTATTTATACTAATTCTCGACATAACAATAACTCACTAGTGTAGACTTCTCTAGGAGAGTCTAATAACCCTAGGGCCCCATAACTGTGGGGAATTTAACCCTTGATCAATAAGGAGGGTTACCCTCTATGAATTTGCATGACTTGTTTACATTATTGAATATCCCGATAGTAACATCGGGGCATGACATGACTCAATTACATTACAAATACTTCTTGGAATAAACATCAGGGTACAATACATAAAATATACAAGTGAATACATTCCAAAGTTACAAATACATCAACACTCCCTATTAACTAGGAAGGTATTCTCTCGACATAATTTATCAGCAGAAGTCTTATTCTCTATATCACCTAGATCATCATCGATTTATCTTCATCTTCAAGTCATCTTCATCTCTGGATCTGGATCATCACTGGATCTGGATCATCACTAGGTCATCATCACTGGTTCTATCTCTCAATTCTTCTCGTCATAGGAATTTCTACAGAGCCATCCCTTTTTCATGCTAGTTGTAGGCATATCCTCCATGTAGGTCTTCTTCAGCTCTTATATCTAACCCTTATTCAAAATGGCCCTCCCAACACTTACATCTAACCATGGGAGGAACACATCCAACATCAATGTTAGAAAGGCACGCCCAACACTCACATCTGACCATGGGAGAAACACATACAACAATCATGTCATAAAGGCCTGACACTCACATCTGACCATGGGAGGAACACATCCAAAATCCATGTCAGAAATGCTTTAGCACTTATATCTTACCATGGGAGGAACACATCCAACGACCATGTAAGAAAGGATCAGAACTTATATCTTACCATGGGAGGAACACATCCAACAACCATGTAAGAAAGGCTTAGCACTTATATCTGACCATGGGAGGAACACATCCAACAACCATGTCAGAAAGGATCATCACTCACATATGACCATGGGAGGAACACATCCAACAACCATGTCAAAAAGGCTTAGCACTTATATCTTATCATGGGAGGAACACATCCAACAACCATGTAAGAAAGGCTCTTCAATTACATTTGATAATGTAAGAACACATCCCTTAGTCACATCAGAATGGATATGCACTTACATCTGATCATGTGGGAACACATCCCTCAATCACATCATAATGGATCCTACACTTATATCTGATCATGTGGGAACACATCCCTCAATCACATCAGAATGGCTCCTACACTTATATCTGACCATGGAAGGAACCAATCCTACCATGTCATAAAGGCTCTCAAACTCATCACCTTGCCTTGGAGGGAACCTCAATCTATAAAAAACCAAGCTTCTCCCTAAAGCACTCAAACTTCACTCTAGCTAATGGCTTGGTCAACATATCAGCTCTCTGCTCACCCGTCACAACATACTGGAGCTTCACTACTCCTCTCTGCACCATATCCCTGATATAGTGATATTTGATCTCGATATGCTTCGACTTATCATGGAACATTGGGTTCTTAGACAACTTCACACAACTCTGGTTATCGAAATATATACAAGTAGCATCTAACTAGAGATCAAACAAATCATATAGTAGCTTCCTCAACCATACTACCTCACAACTAGCTGAAAAAGCTGTGACATACTCTGATTTAGCTGTACTCAGTGCCATGCAAGACTCTTTCCTGCTAAACCAAGAGATCACACCTGATCCCATCCTGAAGTAGCATCTTGAAGTGCTCTTCCTATCGATGGCACTGCCTGCCCAATCTGAATCAACATAACCTTCCATGTTAATCTTTTGATCCTCCTCATACTTGAGTCCATAATCAACTATGCCATTCAGGTACCTCAGAATATGCTTTGCAGTAATCAGGTGAACATCTTTAGGATCTGTTAGGAACTATCTCAATGTGTTCACAGCAAATCAAATATCTAGTCTCGTATTTTTCAGGTACATCAAGGACCCAATTATCTGATGATACATCGTAGCATCAACTGAATCTAATGAAGCATCACTTAAAATATTTAGGTTTGATGCCATAGGTGTGGTCATGTCCTTGTAGTCCATCATCCTGAACCTCTTCAGGATCTCTACTGCATCCCTTTTCCTAGGGAGATTCCATCTGCATTCTACCACACCTCCATGCCTAGAAAGTAGTGCATCATGCCCAAGTCCTTCATCTCAAACTTGAAAGCAAGCTTCTGCTTTGTATCAACAATCAACCTATCCACACCTATTACAAACATATCATCTACATACAGTAGGAGTATTATTAGATTCCCTTCTTCGACCTTCTAGTAAAGGTTGGAATCTGCTTTACTCTTGGTAAATCCCAAATTGGATAGGAAGCTATCAATTCTTCCATACCATGTATTGGGTGTCTGTTTTAAACTGTATGGGGATTTCTTCAATTTACACACATGAGTCTCCTTTTCATGTGTCTCAAAACCGAGTGGTTGCTCCACATACACTTCCTCTTCTACTACACCATTCAAGAAAGCAGTCTTGACATCCATCTAGTGTATCTTCCATTTCATCACTGCAGCCAGAGAAAGTAATGATATGATGGAAGTGTATCTGGCTACAGGTACAAAAGTTTATTCATAATCTATTCCTTCTTTCTAGGATAATCCATGAGCCACAAATCTTGCTTTATATTTCTCTATGCTGCCATCTGCAGCAGGCTTGATCTTGTAGATCCACTTGGAATTCACGACAGACTTCCCTTCTGGTATAGGGATAACATCCTAGACATCAGTATTCATGATCGACTGGTACTTCTCTATCATAGCATCCTTCCATTATTTCTTCTCTATCGCTTATTCATAGTTGGAAGGTTCTTTATCAGTGATGTCACATAATAGTGCTACATAACTGGAGCAGGACCTGGTTATTTTCCTCTCTCTATGCATTTCTTCTGGAGACCCATATCTTTCTGCACCTTAGATAGTCTCTCGTACCCATGTAGGTTTCCTCTTGTGAGGATTCTTCTCTTTGGGTGGATCTACAGGTTCCTGGGGTTCTTCTATTTCTTGATCTTCATCTTTATTTGTATCATTCATAGTTGTATCTTGAATTCTGGGTACTTCTGTTTATTTAGAGTCTTCAACTGGTCTCTTTTTGGATTTGTTGTAAGCTGAATCTTTGTCGAATGTTACGTCTCTGCTAATGTCAATCTTCTTGAATCCTGGGAATTATATTCTGTAAGATTTCGAGCTTTCACTGTATCCCACAAAGATACCCTTCTTTACAGAAGGATCTAACTTTGACATCTTTTCTTTTGGAATGTGTATGTACACTAGACATCCAAATATTCCGAGATGGCTGATTTTTGGTTTCTTAACGGAAAATACTTCTTTAGGTGTCTTATTCTCAAGTACTCTGTGTGGAGTACAGTTCTGTACATACACCATTGTCCTAGAAGCTTCTTCCAATAGATGCATGGGAATATCTTGATCATGAAGCATTGCCCTTGTAGATTCCATGATCGTTCTATTCTTCCTTTCTGCAACCCCATTCTGATGTGGATTATATAGAGTGGTTAACTCCCTCTTAATTCATGAATCTCTACATAAATCTTTGAATTCATTTGATGTGAATTCTCCACCATTGTATGATTGAAAGGTCTTGATATTATTTTCTGTGTGGTTCTCTATCAAGGCTTTGAATTCCTTGAAGTTGTTGAATACTTCATCTTTGTTCTTCAAGAAGTATATCCATGTCTTCCTAGAAATTTCGTCAATGAAAGAAACATAGTATACATACCCACTTAAAGAACTGGATGACATTGAACCATATACATTAGAGTGGATGATTTCCAAGATTCCTTTTGTCTTGCTCTCGCTACTTGGAAATATCTTCTTTGTATTCTTTCCTTTCAAACATCCTTTGCATACACCGTCATGTTTTGTCTGTATTTCTAGAATACCTTGAAAATCTTTTATTGCAAGTGGTAGTGCTCTGTAGTGCACGTGTACAAGCCTTCTATGCCAAAGTTCATTTGGCTCTACTGAGTTATGAACCAATGCTTATTTTGGTTGGCCCTTCAATTTGTATAGGCCTCCTTCTTGTTCCCCAATCACTACTGCATCATCAATAGTCTTTCCCTTTGGCCACATAAGAACTTGGCCATATAAAAATGAAATCATTATGCCTTTTGCATCCAATGTTGATATGGAGAGGAGGTTCTTCTTCAATCCTGGGAAAAACAAGACATCCTTCATCTTCATATACTTTCTAGAGTCTAGCTTATAGGAGGATTCACCACTACCTTTTATTGGATACCGGTAGTCATACCCAAGTTTCACTTTGTGAGGTGACTCATGTTTAGACAATTTCACAAAGGATTCTTTGAATCCCGTCATATGTTTGGAAGCCCCACTGTCTATAATCCAATCATTGCTTCCATGTGTGATAGTTCCTGTGAGGGAAGAAATCAGAACATATTCTTCATCACTTGAAGAATCATCACTTTCTTGTTTGATTTTCTTTGTGGAAGGTCCATCATCCTCTATAGCATGAGCATGATGCCTTCTCTTATTTCCCTTCTTCTTGTGAGAGCCATTTTTGTTTCTAGGACAATCTCTGCCAAAGTGTCCTCTTTCATCACATGTATAGCATTTGAATTTAGGTAAATTTCTGCTAGATCTTCTAGGGTTATATTTCTGGTGGGAGTGCTTACCTTTGTGATAGTCTGTTCTGCTTTTCTTGGATTGTACTATTAGAGCTTGATCTTCACTTCCCATCTGTTCTTCTCGGGCTATTATTCGAGATTATTCTTGTGAGCATTCTTCCCACAACCTACTAAACTTGACTATCTTCTTTCTTGCACAAATCCCTTGAATGAAGGAGTCCCATGATCTAGGGAGACCATTCAAGGTAGTAATCACAAATTTTGCATTCTCTACTTCATCATCCACTACTTCAAGTTATTATTTGGTCTGGGATACCCTTTTGAAGTATGATTGTATGGTTTTCGTATTCTAGATCTTCACATTCTTCAACTGTTTCCTCAAAGTCATCTTTCAATTTATGTTCTTTCCTTCAAAGAGTTTGGTCAGGCCATCAAACATTGCTTTAGGTGTCTTTTGGGAGGACACCTATGGTATGAGGTGATCCTTGATTGAATCAGCAATAATTCTCTTAGCTATGATCAATTTCTTTTTTGTAAGGCCTTAGCCTCATCTCCCTCTAGAACTGGAACCTCTTCACTGATGTAAGAGTCCAACTCATTTTCTTCTATGACCAGGGAGATCCTATACTTCCAGACTCGGAAGTTATCAGCTCCCTCAATATTTTCATTAATCTTGGTATGATGAGACATCTTAATTGAGAACCTCAAATGGAAATACAAAATATTTAGATCTTGCCAATTTGAGAAGTTGAAAATTGGATCTGGAGCTGCTCTTTTGTAGTGCTCGTTTTCTGGTTCCAGGGAATATTAGGGTTTGAATTTCCCAGAGTTATACCCAACCAAAAAACTTGATTCTTCTCTCTAAACTTTGATTTTGAGCAGGAGAGAAATCCTATCCTGGGCTCACTCAAAAATTTCCCTTCAGTGAAAAGCCCTAATTTCCCGATGTAGTGGTAGGTCAAAAACTGAAAATGCTCAGAATCAGATTCTGCTTCGACAAAAAGATGCACCCTTCAATGGAGGTTCAAAATAGCCTCCTTTTGTTGATGGATTGTGGAGAGAGACCCAAAAAATAAGAATCCCTAGTTTCCACAACTGCATAGTGTCTTCTTCTCAGGTTAGCTCTGATACCATGATATATTTTTATCATTTAGACAGTATTATCTTAGGATCTTTAACTGAGATAATAACAAGCACAACAATAAAACCTAAGAGACAATAGACACAAAGATTTTTCTCGAGGAAACCATAAAGGAGAAAACCCCGCAACTTCCTCAGAGATAGAATCATCACCAAAAGTAAAACCCAAAAATAATAAGATGATCTCCCGATAGCAGT
Organism: Pseudotsuga menziesii; assembly: GCA_001517045.1. NCBI lineage: Eukaryota > Viridiplantae > Streptophyta > Pinopsida > Pinales > Pinaceae > Pseudotsuga > Pseudotsuga menziesii. Next base: position 75,209 of record LPNX010859178.1, on the reverse strand, counting down.
AGTATCTCTCTCTCTTGTCCCAGCTTCTTCTTTCTCTCTCTGTTATGTGCTACGACTGAGTGTGAGTGAATGTGTGATAAATAGAGAGGCCCACTCTCTATTTATACTAATTCCCGACTTGACAATAACTCACTAGGGCCGAATTCTATAGGAGAGTCTAATAACCCTAGGGCCCCACAACTGTGGGGACTTTAACCCTTGATCAATAAGGATGGTTACCCCCTATGACTTTACATGATGTGTTTACATTATTGAATCTCCCAATAGGAACATCAGGGCATGAATGATGACATGACTCAATTACATTACAAATACTTCCCAGAATAAACATCGGGGTACAATACATAAAATATACAAGTGAATACATTTTGAAGTTACAAATACATCAAAAAAATATGCTTATGTGTTGTAAACCATTCTCTGCAAATATATCTATCATACTCAAAGAATTGATCGGTTTTTCATCCTCCATGTTTGAAGGGTTTTCCTAGGTTATATCTTGTCTCTCATGGTTGATTGATTTATGTGGCTGATATATTTGTGAGATTTACATGTGTCAGATATATTTATATGGTTGATATATTTATGAGATTCAGATGTGACTGATATATTCATATGTGGCTGATTTATGAAATTCATAAGTGCTGAAGTTGTTTGATAATTTTTTATAAGTTCAAGCATATCTGATTTTTCTCAATATTCAAACATTAATTGAATGAAATATTACATGTTTTTAGATATCTGTATATAACACCGATTCATTTTACATGTGAAACAAAGACATGAGTGGCAACAAGATGCTCGATAGGAGTGTGCACATATTGATAAATTCAACATGGTCAGAGACTGGATGGATAGAGAGAGGTAGAGAGAGGTATTTGTACCCTGGGACCATTATTGTTGCTACTCAATATCTCTTGAGGGTTGTTGGCCTCTTGAAGTTATATCAATAGGCTACATCCCTCAAGGGAAACTCGACATTATTAACATTATTGCATCATCTGAAGCTAGTATAAGCATAGAAAATAATTTAATTTTGGTCTCAATCGGTGGTTCTAGCCCATTGAGGAGGACATCTATTTTATCATTGAGATATCCAGGAGAGGGGGGGATTTTCCTCAGTTCCTTGATGTCCCATCCAATGATGCAACAAATATTCAGTTAGCTTACTCTCTGTGATATATCAGTGACGAGACCATCCATCCATTTGTTTTTCAGGTGAGTAGTGGGAAGCTCAGGATCTCTGCTTTTGGTCGAGAGGAGGTTAGGTTCTTATCTCTTTTGATTACAATGCTGGAACACTCCATTAGTAATGGGAAAAAAATTAGTTCCCTCTATTGTATTATGTTGATTCTCTTTTTTTTTGTTGGTTAAGTGCCCTATGACTTGTTGGGAGAACCTTTGGTCTAAGAAACCACAATCCAGGGGCATCTAAGCCATCAAAATAACCCAGGGATTGCTCTCGGCTTGGCCACACCAACCCTTAGAATGGTTGGATTTAAATGTCTCCTTCTAGGAGCAACGAGTTTTGATCCTGGGCCTCCAAGCAAATGAAATCCCTCTCGACTGTTTGCTCTACCAGAATTTGATAGTATTATGTTGACTCTTTAGTGCAGAGACCTAGATGCATTTTTTTGATACATCTTTTTTATGCTTTGGATAAATGTCATGTGTTCATTGATGGGAGGTTCAACATCCCTTTCTGTTCAGATATTTTTTTATCATTTTTTTTAGAAGTATCTGGCCTCCAGGCAATTATAGGTCGATGACAGAGATGTGTATACACATGTGGGGGAAGATGATTCCCAGGAAGGGGTATACGGTATTCCTGACTAGGATCATGTTAGATGTGATCAATATTCTAGGAAGTGAAGAGAACCATCCACTAGACATTGTGCCATATCCATATCCATATTAATGCAAATGAATATCTTATAAATATTAATTGTTTAATGAAATTGTCTAATTATTATTGTGTACTATATATTTTGCATACATTGGCACATTCAATGGTGAGTTCGGGACTCCTCCTCCTGCTCAGGAGGATGAGAATATGGAGGATCCTGATTAGGCCAGACAATATTTATCTGGTAGAAATCAGAGCTACAATCCACACAAACTGCAAGATAGGTATCACCAGGATGTGGTAGACAGATTGGCGATATTGTTGGCACATGAGAGGGTTCAACCTGTATGGGTTCACAACATTGTTTGATAACCTCACCTTGTGGAAATATGGATGATTGTTCTTCATGAGATGAGGCTGTCTATGTATAATTTGTTGGTGTATGCATTATTTAGACTCTAGGAGGAATCACCATCAACCTCCCCCTCCACCTACTCCACCTCCACCTCCTCCTCCATCATATTCGAAATCTACTAGTCCACCTCCTCCTCCATCATCTTCGACATCTACTACTCCACCTATTCCTCCATCATATTCAACATCTACTACTCCACCTCCACCTCCATCATATTCAATATCTACTACTCCACCTCCTCCTCCATCATCTTTATCGACATCTCATCCACATCCTCCTTCATCTCCTCTACTCCTACTGAACCTACTTCATCATCTCCTCTACTCTTGCTTGAACAACTCTTTGATCCTACTGATCAACCCGACTATCCACCATTTCCTACTTCAATAATTTATATTTTAGAGATTATTAGAGGGGTTCATATGCTTTATCTTGATGGACATATCCCTCATTCTCTCCAATCTATTTTTCTTCATGGTAGAGGTATTGATGCCTTTGGTTCTATTGGTGGAGGTTTTGATGCCTCTAGCTTTATCGACACAGGTGCTGATATTGCCTCTGGATCTATTGGTGCAGGTTATGATGCATCTAGATATGATTGGATAGATATTAATGATCCCTCTACAAGCAAAGGTGGATCGGATATTTCATAGAAATTATTGGATTGGATATATATATATATATTTTTTTCCATATCGTATCATCAGTTTGATGTTATAGATGATGAAATCTGTATATATACTGCATTTGTCATGTTTATGTTGATGTTTATTTATATGTACTTGATGGTGATGTATATGTTAGCTCATGTTAGATGATGTTTGTTAGATATGTGTGATGGTTATGCATGTTATAATATAATGTGGCTTCTCTTATGTTAGATGATGGAAATGTAATTTTTATGATGTTACACTAATGGTTATGTTTATTTGTATGTTTATGATGGTATATCAATGATTTTTATGTTTTATGTTAGATGGTGAAAATGATGATGATGATGGTATTCTTATGTTTATCATGTTGTGAAAATGATGATGATGGTACATTTATGTTTATGGTTAATATGGTTATGCTTATCATGGTGCGATGATGTTTATGGTTATGTTTATGATGGCATGATCATGATTATGTTTAGATTTATTGTTGTATGATAATGTTTATGTTTATGTTTGTTAAGTGGTTATATGATAATATATATTTAATATTATAAATTAGGATATTTATTAATGTTATGTGACTGATTGATCATGTGTTTAAAATAATGATTGTTAGATGGTGACAATGATAATGATGGTATGCTTATATTTATGTCATTAAAATGATGATGATGGTATGTCTATGTTTATGTTTATGGTTATGTTTATGATTGTACGATCATGATGTTTATGTTTATATATGTTTGTTAGGTGTTGAAAATGATGATGATTGTATGCTTATGTAAAAGAACTTTGTGCTATTCAAAATGTAGGTCTTTAAATCACTAACTATTTTACTCGATAAAAACATCAGAGTTTGGATTGTAAATATGTTACAAAGTAAGTTGTTTTCTGAATTAACAAGTTTTGAAAGCATTGAAAAATTTCAAAGTTTTCAAAAATTTAGCATCATTTCGACCATTTTTTCATATTAAATAATTCTAGCCTAAATTTTGTATACAATTTGAAGTATGGCTAGTTGTGAGGTCATCATAAACGTGAAAATATGGATTGGAGTAATGGTATTTGAAAATGTTGAAAAATGTTTCAAGTAGTTTAATATAGGTTAATTTTTTTATTTTTACATAATATAATTGATTTAAAATTATCATTGAGTTAAATATTTTTTTGAATTTTATACTGATAATGGATGAAGTTGTGGCAACTCTATGATTTATGAATATTTTTGTATAATAGTCATAGTGTCATGTTTATAATTTTTGTATAGTTTGCATTCATAGTATTATGTTTATTTAATAACATATCTTTTTTATTTGGTTTTCTATTTGTTTTCATATCATTTGTATGGATATTATAATTTATTCTAATTATTTTCTTAATAATGTAGAAAAATTTGTCGTAATGTTATATATCTGTATGTATGTATGTGTTGAGCATTATGGAATAATATATAATGATTCCTAATAAGTAAATAAAGTCTTCATCATATAATGTTCTATACAACTTAATTATTCAAATGATAAACATAAATGAATCATTTTTTATAACTGTAACCAAACATCATGACAAAAAGTCAAGTATTACCATGTAATATTAGTATAATATATAGCTATGAACATAATAAAAAAATGTAAATATCAACATCAATACAAATTATCAATATATCATTCAATATTTTTATTTTTTTATTATAACTTACTTTACAATGACAAATATAAAATCTCTATTAGCAAGTAAAACAAAGACTTAATTAAAAAAACACCATTTTATCTCAAGCCAAAAGTTGCATTCTCCAAACTTATTATTATTAATCATGATATTCAACATATAATATGACATTATTCCACATAGATGGGAACACATTTTATACCTTCTAAAACATTTAGGTGAAGGAACACTTCACTATAGTGACTTGGCCACACATATGGCTCTTATTTGCTAAAAGTTTAGTTGAGTCAATTGAAAGGAAATTGTATCTTCACATATCCTTCCGTAATACCTTGATTTTGACTCCTCTCATGTATTGAATCAAATTTTGTAAATGTTGGAAATATGTTAATGATATTGATGTTGACTTGTTCATGATGATATTGAGGATTTGATAACAATGTCATTGATATTGATATATTATGTTGAATTGATGATATCGACAGTATGGACAACATGATAATGATATCTTGATATTAATAATGCTAATAATATTGTTATGATGATGTTGAATTGACGGAATTAAACATATTTTTGATATCGATGATTATGATGATATTGATATGATGTAGATAATGATCTAGGGACATACAGTTGATTTGATAATATTAATGATATTGATGACATCGATTACAAATGATTCACGATAATTTATAGTGTTGGCTATTAAAATGGTTAACATGTATGATAATTTAATGTCAATATTAAATTGATTATGATTATTTGGATGAAGGTTCAATTAGTGTGATAGAATCAATGAATGTCTTAATTTTTCATTGTATTGTATATGGGAATTATTTAAGATCGTGGTGTTAAATATTAGTAGAATACTTCAATGGCCCTCCGTGGTGTAACTTGAATGAAAAAAATGAGGATCGGTTGTGATTAATATATAATTAGCATTAGTTTGTGGATGATCAAATATATTGTTCAAATTATTGCAATTATTTGCATTATAACTTATGTACTTAACCAACTAAAAAATTTTAAACACTACATACAGTAATCAACTTTGCATTTCCACCGCCATAAGATGAAAAATAAACAATATAATTAGACCATTCCTGATAACAATAATAATAACATAAATCAATCTATAAATGATGAAATAAAACATGTAAATATCACTCTTCGTTGCCATCACCCTCATTATCTTCCTCGGTTGGAATGATATCACTGTTTTTCTCATAAAAATGTTTATATCTAGGGTCATGTCTTAATATGAACCACCAATCTCTATCTAACACATGTGGGTGAAAGAACACTTGGTTGCAATGTTTTGAAAAAACATAAGGCTCCTTAATTTCATCCCACATAATTATAGAGTGGATAAATATCAACCCACTATCATGATCTTCCTATAAAATGTGTCCCGCCACCTGCACCTAAAAATAACACATTGGAAATATGATAAGTCCACTTGAATGATCTCATGTATCTTTCTGGCACAACCCAACATCCCTCCTATCAGGTTTTGATCATGGTGGCTAGCACGAATAGATTGGTTGAAATCAACTTCCACTCCATGGCCTTGTGTAACACGTCTATCATCAAAATCCTCAGTGTGAAAATGATATCTATAAGCCCACATAGATGGGAACGAATGCACCTGCAAATTTTTTTAGCAAATGATGGTGCCATTTGTCTAATAACCCAACCATTAATTTAATAAACATATATGTTATAGTTCAAATTTGCATTATAAAGTTAGAAATGTACAAAAAGAGATTATTACCAAGTTTCTGCACTTGATGCCAATGTTTAGCATATCCTCCTCTTCATTCAAGTAATGATGGGATGCACCATATTTCTCCTTGACTTGGTTCGCAAGTCAACTATTGGAATATTTTCTTTTAAATGATTTATAAAAGGAATACTTCTACTATGCAACCACTTGAATTGTTTTATGCCAATGTCCCATTTCACCCTCTTTTATGCATACAATGCAACCCATAGTTGTGTTGTCATTGCATTCTAAAGAATGAATTTATTGATTCCATCAATTTTAAATGAGTTGTTGTATTCATGGAAACAAAACCACATTATATATGCATGGGATGAAATATATATTTTGAATTTTGTTGTGAATAGTTACTATGTAGAAATGTGAAGATCAAAAGATAAGTGACTTACTCTTTATCATGTTCCTTTTTTTGTTCATTTCAAGTACCCCCCTTCCCTTTTATCCTCACACATTCATCATCCCAAATCACTTCGCGTGTTGTGTGGTTGATCTGCTTGATGTAATAATTGGAATATTAAAATGACTCATATAATATTTACCCCTCTACCATAGACTCCTCAAGTTTTTCCCTTTGTCAAACAAATCCCTTCAATTTTTTAATGTACCTCTCCAAGAATAAAATCTATTGACATGAGACCACCTCACCTAATTAAACTTCATTGGCTAGGTGAATTATAAGATGAACCTACAAGTCCATGAAACTCATTGATGATTCCTTCTCAAACATACAAACAATCTCATCTATCTCTTGATTCCACCAAAGAATTATAGCAATGTAAATCTCCTTTGATATGATCCACCATAAAACTGTAGATAGTCTAGATATAACATGCCGCAGGTCATCAAAGTTGTGGTTCACACACCCATGCACAGACAATGGATATTGGAACTACAAAGTAAACATAAACAATTAATTGTGTTTTAAGTTGCGTGATAAAATATATAAATAAAACATAAAAATATGTTTTGACATTCACTTACCCTTAGAGAGTTGAGATGGTCATGTGATTTTAAACTCGACAAATTTTCATCTGCTCTAGTGAATAAATGTTGTAGAGTAGACCCATATAAAGAAGTTTCCTTCACACCCACTATAAGTTCCTTTGCCAAATTAAGATCTTCTTTCTTCAAAATCCATGGGACATCTTCTTTTTTAAATGAAAAAGAGGGGCCATCCTCTCCTTTATTTTTTGGCTTTGGCCATTGCTTCTTTTTAGTATTCGAGGAAATAAGATCTCTCTTTGAAGACAACTTGTCTTTTTTTTGGATTATATGTTTATCCACAAAGAACATGAAACATTTTTAAATATATGCATAGGATCTAGTAAGTGGGAAATCTTAAGATTCTCCCAATATGGGAGCTCATAAAATTTTGATTTCCTTTGCATCCCTTTGGGATTTTTCTCAATATAGGTGTCGAAGAATTCAGGATCATTGAACATAGGTTCCCAATTGAATCGAAAATATCTACAATTTCATTCTCCTTCTCTCTATCATATGCCCTAATCTAGTCAGTCGGTGTCAATATTTCAGGCATTTGGGTTCTCTCTGGTTTATCATTGAGATTAGATGTTTCTCTTCTATAAGGGTGGTTTTATGGGAGGAATACCCTAGAGTAGTTGTACACTAGTTTTCATAGGTATTTGGACCACCTATCCTTCATAGAAGGTCCACACTATTTACATCCATGATAACATTTTGTTACAATACCTATGATGTTATGGTATACATATCACACGGTTAGTGTTGAATATTAAAATAGCCACACTGAACTAAATATGCCAAAAAAAAATTCTTTGAGTGTAAAGAAATAAAACAACATATTTACCTGAGCAAACTCCTAACCCTGGATAATCGTATGTGGTGTACACACATATGCCTTACAATGTAAGACTCCTCTCTGATGGGATGGGTCTCGATATATAATATGCATGTATCCCTTCCCATAATTACTTCAACTCATTGATCAATGGTTGTTGATAAACATCCATATTCTTCACTTGTATTCTACTAGGGACTATAGGAGCCAACATAAAATGTTATTTCTTCATAGACAACCATGGGGGGTATTTTTATTGATCACTACTACACACCAAAAAATATATTTGGTGTTTGGTTGGGAAAATGGGTTGATGCCATTAATGGCTATGCTGAATCAGAGTTATCATCCTTGAATTTATTGAGCCATGTATCCTATATATGCTTCATGTTAATTGAATCAATTGGGATTGACATAAATCCTTTCTTACTTCGGTAAAATGCATTCCATCCTCGTAGCATACCTAGTTCTTTGCAACAAAAGAGCCTTCAAATCCTTGGGATTATAAGCATGTGCCTCAATATTTTATGAGGACCATGTGCTTTAGCTTTTTTTTCGATTCTTTGGACATATGTGTTTGTCTGCATATTCACCTCTATATAGAATACAATCATTGGGACATACATGATATGATATGTACTCAACACCCAACATTTTCAACATTTTCATTTCCTCTTCACAGTTACCAAGAATACATTATCACTTGGAAGTACCTTATCTTTGAATAAACTTGAGCTAGAGGGAAATATAAATGTACCATGTCATTTAATGTTCATAATATGAACCATTTTCAATGTTAATTGTGTGACAATATTACCCAAAATATAAGTTATTTAATGGTAAATTACCTCAAAAGTGACAAGAAACACACATTTGACATGCCATACATTGCATTCCAGTTGTATAATAACATTGTTGTATGAAACTATGTAGACTTTGACTGTCCATGTCCAAAGAGAGGGGTGTTGGAAGCCGATTTAAGGCTTTAAAAGAATGATTCAATGATATGAGTTCCATCCCCTAGCTCATTATGTTGGAATGTATGTAACAACATTGCATCCATGACACTCGTTTGTTGTAATAACTCATCCATACCAACCTCTACTTCTTTGTCTCCATTTCCAACATGTGAAGAACTACTATTGTTGTAGGAATTCCTAATTGGTGAGTATGGACATAATGTAAACTGAATAGGTGGTTGATTCAACCATACTTGGTATCATTCCTCTCCAAGTTGCGCTCTTTTTTCATCATTCTCCTGATTTTCCATTAGTACACTGGGGTGCAAAGGAACATGGTAGAAAATTCGCTCATAATCAAAATCTTGATTTAAAAAATTATTAAACATTACATATATGATGTTAGTAATCACAATGCAAATGGTTTGATCAAACATTATAGAAAATATTAATTATAGAGGAACCATAATCATTTCTAATAGAAATTGTTACACTGCAAGCAATTTCTAAAACAAACATTCAGATTGAGTGATAAATTAACATCACTTCCACATTAAATTTAAAAGTTTCAAATAGACCTTACGAAATGAGAGCCCTAAAAATACACCCATTAACCTCGTATTCTACACTCCATGGAAAAATTGAACATTACATTAACATGAATCCCATAAAAAATTAACAAATACAATTTAATTAAACAAGAACAATGTATCTGAGATAGCAATACATGTAGTGTAATCCATCAATATGTGTGGGATATTTTGGAATAAAAATTACAAATATGATAATGGTGTGATCAAACATCCTTGAGTGTATGATGACTCACATTAGGAGTTTAGGGAGAGTCCTCTATTTTGGCCACAAAAGAAATAATTTTTAAATTAAATAAGTAATTTATAAAGCCAAAGTGAGCAATAAATAAACATGAATATCATTGAAAATTAACAAATACAATTAATTAATGTTTTTTTTGTCTTATGCCCCAAGGGGACATCTAAGGGTAATCCGAATGCAAGGCGTCTTTGGCGAGAAGTTGGTGGTATACAAAATTTATAGTTTATTAACAACTTGTCACTAGGAGACAAACTACGTATTGCGTGTACGACAACAAATATGGATGCTTTAATTTTCATAAAGAGACTATGGTCATTGAAGTGTTCCCCAAATGAACAATTTGCAGAAAATAAAGAGCACTTAGAAATATTTATGAACCCCGCAATTCTTTCATGAGTGCATGGACGACCATTCATGCAAAAAATATACTAGAAACATGACCATTCATGGATGAACAAAAACATAACCATTCATGCACATAATATACATGGAAATTTTATGCTTGACAATATTCAAGTAATATGACTGATAATAGATAGAATTGAAACATGGCATAAGTGCTACTAACTATTTGGGAGGAACGAGTTTATCCAAGAGGATATCCCAAATTACTTAATTTCAAAACCTTCAAATGCTTAAGAAAAGGTTACAGTTGTATAGATATTTCCCAAAGATTTCTAGTGATACCCATTTGGTCAAATTTGGAATTTGGATGTAGAAGTTATCACCATTTGATGTTTTAACACTTGGGCCAACTATCTTTCAGTGCATGGCATGCATAAACAGTGTTTATCTCCGACTTTCAAATTCGCAATTGGAAGTCCGGAGAGGAAAAGACAGTTTTTCTAAGCCCATGATTCCTATTTAATTTCGACATCGAAACAATCGAAAAGTTGGGAGTCGAGAGTCGAGAGTATCATTGAGGAAGTTGTGATGTCAATTCCAACTTCTTACTTCTTACATCGGGGTCATAATAGTTGGGACTGGTCGGCATCAGAGAAGTTTTCATTGGAAAGTTGACTTTGGAAAGTCGGCATTGGAAGACGACATTGGAAAGTCATCATCATACAAGTCGACATCAATAGTTGGGGTCACAGTAATTAACGGTTTAGCTTACTCGATGGTAGAATATATCGACAACCTTGGATTAAACTGGAAGTTACAACTACATATTTGGTTTTTTGGTTTGTACAGAGATATTTAGATGCATACCTTTGAATTCTATCCTCATTTTGTGCCATTATGCTCTTAATTTGTGCATCAAGATGCATTTTGTCCCCAAATTGGGCACGTTAACCATAGATCTTCATTGTCCAAATTATTCTATTTTAACAAATTATTTCAACATGGGAGGCAAGGAGAGAGCCTAATAGAGGGGCAGAGAGATACAATGGTAGTAGAGGAACAAATCTATAGTTGGAACAATAAGAGTTCCATGTATTTCATTAGACATACTCATTTCAAAAAGTAGAATCAGACTGCGTATTTTCCAGTGCTTGGAGATACTGCATGGAAGAGAGATCATCTCCATTTGTATGCTTGAGGTATCACATTGGTAGTGTTTGTTTTGTTTGAACACAGTCATATTTCTATCATCCTCCAAAATTGATATAACATTATGCATTTTGAAGAGTTAATCTAATTGGTTGCACTAGAAGTGGACCCAAAGATGTAAGCATTCTAAGCCGAACTTTTTTAACAAGTTATAGTCTTCATTCTCATGGTTCCAATCCTTGTTTATTCTCATAATTCTGTTTGTATTGTTCTCTTTAAGCTTACTGTTTATGTCTTATTGAAACTTAGCATTTAAGAGCAACTCACATTTTAAATTATTTCTTGATTAACTAAAAAGGCCATGGAGGTTACATATTATGAGTACATGTGAAAGTATAACAACCCAAAATTTTCTCTATGCAGCATTTATATTAGGCTTGGAAATGATAAAATGATTAGCAAAAAAGGAGAATTCGGTTCCAACATCAGGCACAGGTAGAGAAGACAAATAAGCTCCATACAAAGTGTGGTTGTAAGGATTTTGATATTACTTTTCAAATTCATAGGAAGAGAGAAATCATCGCTACCCTCCAACAATTGGATGGTGTGTACTTGGACAATTTTTCTCTCAACTCATGCAACTTTTTGGATCTTCAAGTAGACATGTTGGGTGGCATTCATATCATACTTTGGATCATTAGAAATTTCAATTGGATGAACATAAGTAGAGGGGTTCATCAATTTAGGATGAGACATAGTTGTTTTAGCTTCCAAAATTTTCAAAAGTGAGCATGGGGAAGTGTTCCTTCGTGTCTTTTCTATATCACCTATCAAATTGTTTATTGCATTAGGGGGTATTAGACCATCAACATTAGGTAATCTATCATTGGCATAGTGGGTGAGTGTGACATGCTGAGGGTTCTCTTTAAATCTTTGACATTTTGAACAACCACAAACTATGGGGGTGTCATAAACAAGTTATACAACATGACGAGAACCTGACATTGTTCTCTTTTTTTGGGAGGTCAATTTTTGTAGTTGTTTTTACCTCCGTTTCAGAAAGTGTGTATAAGTTAGTAGCACCATTTTTTATTTTGAGCCATATTTTTGTGATTTTGAAGCTTCATGGTCATAAATAATTATAGTTTTATTTACAAATGCGTTTTTCCAAATTTTCAAAAAAATAATACATTTAGTAGCTAGTTATAATGAAAAAATAGATACATTTTTTATTTTTGTTAACATTTAGAAGCTAGTTAAAAAGAAAAATATATACATTTTGGAAGTTTTTATTTTATTTTAACGTTAATCTTAAATAAGTCATTTTTGATGGAAAATTTTGTAAAAAAATAAGAAATAAAGACATTTCAAATTGTTTTAAATGTATTTTCAGAAATTTTATGTATATAAATGATACCATTTAATATTTTCTTCCATAAAGTGGTGATTCACATAAACTCAACAAAAGTAAACCATATATTTGTAAATAACATATTAAAAACGTAATATTTATTTTCAAAATAAAATCTTAAAATTGAAACATTACAAAAATATCTTATCAAAAATTTGTGAAATTTGACATTTTCCATTACGGTGTGAAAATAATAAAAAATATTAAATATTACGCAGGTCAAAATCTCCATCAAAATTGACATTTTCTTCAACTTGGATCTCTTCGTAGACCTCAATACACCTTTAATAACATTTAAAAACCATATCAAATTATTTAAACTCCATAACAAACATATTGAAAAGAAAGAAATAAAAAAACAAATATATAATTATTATTTAAATTTAAAACATTAAACAATACATAATATATATTACATCAAACACCACATACTACTTTAAAAAACAAATAATACTTGAAACACAAAATAATATTTTAAAAATGGGGTTCAAATAGGTTAAATGGGGGTGCAAATGAGTTTTTGTCTTGTGTTTTGTATGGAATATGGAAGGAGGCTTAGATTTGCCCCTTAAGACCTCCTTCCATATTCCATACAAAACGTATGTATTGTATCTCATATTCCATGGAACATTTGTTTTGAGTTATTGTGTGTTGTGTTATAATGTTTTGTATTTTAATTATTGTTTATATATATATATTTATTTATTTTTGTGTTTTAAATTTGTTTAAGAATAATTTAATTTTTAATGTGTTTTATGTTTGTTTGTTTTTATGTTTTTTATTTTTTTCGTTATTTAATTGTTTTTGTATTTTTGAAATTTTTATTTTAGTTTTAGGAGTTTCGGTTAACCGATGTTGGTTACTAGGATCACAGTTTGGAACAAGGTGTAATTTTAACCCCTCCCCAAAAAGTGTGATTTTAGGAGCATTACTTTTTTTATTTAAGGGTTTATTTAGGATTTTGATTTTATCACATAATTTGGTCGGGGTTTCAAAAAAATTGTAATTTTAGCTAAAAAACGGTGCTACCTTTAGCACCACTTTTCAAACCAAGGGTTGTTTTTGTGGTTTTAACACAGAAAATGAGTTTTTATGGCTAGAGTTCTCGTTTTAAGTATAAAGTTCTTGTCAAGTTGTATAACTTGTTCATAGAAGAGATCCAACTCATGACGAATTACCATCGATTAACTGACGTTGTGGCTTGAAGATGGCATGTTACGATTAGTAGGGTAAAGTGACTGCCCATTTTGATCTACAAACTGCTTGCGGTATTTTTCTCATGATAAGAACTTACGATGTTTTGAAATTGGTGGAATATCTTTTTCATCTGAACTCGAACCTAAATTGGCATCCTACAAAATAGAAGAAATTGATATTGATGTTTTCATGGAGAAGTAACATAAATTCAAATAAATAGTCAAAATATAAATAAAACCTAAAATTACAGGAGATGGAAAGGGAGAACTTGTTGCACTTTGAACAAGATGGAATGAGATGGAATCTGAAGAATTGGCCATTCGATACTACCATTTTATCCCTGCATTTGATCCAAATCAACAATCAATATATTTCTCTACAGTCCTAAAATATTTTTAAGAACTATATCACAATCTAGCTTCCAATATAGTTTGGAAACCATTTTGTAAGATTAAGGTGAGTCTAAGAAACATATCTATCTAGTGTAATTTAATACTAAAAGAACATTTGAGACGAGTGTATACTTTTAATTTGACACATCAAACCACAGGATATTCAAATTACAATGGTGTGTTTAATCAAATAAAAACACATCAATGCATTCATATCTCTTTGGAGGACGGGTTCATCATAACAAAAATGAACTGGACATGAACATCCACAAAATCCCCCATAAAAGAAAATATATGCTACATTTGATAGCGGTTATTTATCATTGCATTATACGAAATAATTCATACATGTGTGTCATCTAAATATATATGAACTGGTGCATTCACATTCTCCACACACCACATAATGATTTACTAAATTATTCCCAGTGCGTTTTATGCCCCTAGGACCAATGCATGATGTTTCATTGAATGACTTTGGGAAGTGAGGTATAACTTGTCATAAAATGAAAATTGGGACCTTCATCAATGAACCATCAATTTTGTTGGACTTGCAACTCTAGACTACAACTACGCTGTTGGGAGGGGGGGGTGGTGTTTCACTAAAAGATAATATGAAAAGTAATTTTTGACCAGGTTTATCAATCCAATTGCAATAAAGTGTTATTGTTTCGACATAATTGGCTATTAAAAGGTAAATAGTCCTTCTATTGCAACTCTATCTCTTCCAAATGTCATCAGGTTATTATTGATCATGCATAGATAAAGTTTAATGATTCCTTAGTTAGTATTATTTTTCTACCTTAAGGTAGTTCTATGGTAAAGATGATAGACCCGTGAGCTTCTTTTAATGAATAAATTAATGATTATTTCATTTCCTGCTCATATGGAGTCCTCTTTAAGCTCTTTTTAGACTCCTTAAGTAGGAAAAGATTGTCGAGGATACTTGTTCATTTATAACTCGTTAAAATACTTGAAAACACATTCACATAGGTATTCGTTTACCTCTGTTTTGGACCATTTGGATTAGTGATGAAAATGAAACCCCCTTGGAGTTATCTTTAAGCTCTTTTCAGACTCCCAAAACATGAAAAGATTGCTGAGATATTTGTTCCTCTATTTCTCGTTAAAGTATGTGTAAGATCATTTATCAGGTGTAGCTTTATCACTTTATATGGACTTGGTATATTAATTATAGAAAAGGAAATGTGCCAAGTGTACTTATAGTCTTTGTTGAACTTAGTTATCAACCATGATGAAGGAATCTCTCATGAGTAGGTTTACCTCTTTATCTGGACCTCAAGGATTAATTATGGAAAAGGAACTATATCAAGCATACTTCGTATATTTGTCACACTCAGTCATCAACAATGATGAAGGAGTATTGTGCATGGTAGTTTAACACCTTTCAGACTCTTCAAATTGAAAAGAACACTAAGTTTTCCTTATATGGACTCATAAAATTTAACACATTGAAGGACTTCTTCTTGGAGACAAACCAATCCTTTGTAAGGTTCATTAAAATTATGACATGGGACTCATCTTATCGACGAGCTATATTGAGCATGCTTTAGTTCTTTTTCAATCTCGTGAAAATAATGGAAAATGTCTCTAAAAAGAGAAAAGGGAATGGAAATTTTCCAAATTATTTTACATAAACGAAAACAAGTCATTTGTATCTTTGAACAAAGAACTAGTTTCTGAGTCTATCAAACTCTTTGGGTTCTAGTTTTGGCTGTAGGTTAAACCTAATCTTCAAGTTTTTAACTTCTTTGGTTGGTTACTCTTCCAATCATATGGAGAATCTGCTAATGTCTCCTGCATTGAATATTTATATCATGGTACTTGTTATATGTCTAAATATACCTAAGTCACTATTGTTTTGTGCTCACTGTTCAAGGATAAAAACCTGTGTCAACCATTCTACAATTGCCTTGACCTCATGTGTTGGTCATTCCTTGGTATTCAAGTCATGTTTCATGATATGTTCTGTTCTTCTCCAAATCAAATTAACCTTTGGTTCTTTTTCATATTGTATGATGGAGGATTCCTTAAGGCCTCCCTTTCAACAGACTTCTTCCCATTGACATCAATTCATTTTTCTCTGGAAATGAAGTTTTGATTTTTTTGGTTGTACCTTGGAGATTACAGTCATCAGTGGAAATCTTCGTCGCTATTGAGCTATGGGAATACACAAATGTATCTTACATGATAGATTCTTCATGTGTTCAACTTCAAACCCTTTTATTCACACTTGTAAGGATGTACTAGGTACCTTGGGACCCATTTTCATTATTGGTGGGTTTCCCTCGCATTTGTTAACGGTCTACATCATTTGTCTGTAATCAAACAGTTTCCCCCATGTTTGACTTCAACACCTATATTCACATGGTTAGGATTCATACTTTATGATCGGTTGGGTTAAATACCTTGGGCCTATAATAACATAATATCTTTTTTTTTTTATTTCGTAAGTTGCACAAGACTCATCCCCTCTCATTTTGGATCTTTATGAGACATAGATCCAGTTTGTTCATTATGAATATTCTCTCTAGTTTCAACATAGATCCATGCTTTTATTTATGTGGCTCTGATCATGCTTATCATTCTCATGGATCCACATTTGTATTTTAGTGGCCATGATATATATCAATTATACACATGAATTGGATCATTATTGTATCTTCCTAGAGATTCATCTTAGCCATGGACACTTATCCTTGGAAGCAGATTTTCTAACATTGTTTCTTCTTACAGGTACTCCATTTCAGGTTATGTCCCTAAGTTATTATTGTTTCCTATGATTCCATGATACACCCCTCTATTTCTATAATGTATATCATCCATAATTTTCCCTCTAACCTCATACATTAGGGGGCATCTTTCATCACTAGATTTGATACTTCTCCATCCGTGACAACACCAATACAGTTCAACTGCATGATTTGCATTTACATGATGACACTTGACAAACTTACTATGAGTCACACAAAGGACACAATGGATGGGAGAGATGAATCTAATATATTGATGATTTTTCATTACCTCTTAACTAATCCATATGTTGTTTAAGAACCTTTTGAACAAGATTGAAGAACAAAATTTATCCTAAAAAGGCCTGTAATAAATATTTTTTTCTCATTTTTTTCCTATGCATGCTAGTTGCTTGTGGAGCACTAGTGTGTTACAAGCTAGTTTCTTTTGTTACACTAGCATGTGCCTTTAAAAATATTTAAAAAAATAATAAAAAGGTTGAAATTTAAAGTTGGTTTAGGAAGTTAGGTAACCACTTTGTAGTTCCTAACTATTTTCTCCCCAACCTCATCTCTTACACCCATTATATAAGAGAGGGAGGAGGGACAAATTTATGAACTTAACCCAAGTAGAAGGAAATGCTGGAGGATTTTGGGATCATTAGAGAAGAAGGAGCAAGAAACCCAGAGATTAGGTTTCTTGGAGCGCTATCTTGAAGAAAGGTAAAATTCATGTATTTTCGTCATTTAATCAATAAAGTACAAACATTTTCCCTTCCCACATATTGATTCATACTTGTTTCTGACTGAGTGATTGCTTAATGCTTCATGTTATCATGAATGTTTCTCATTTATAAGTAGTCATATTGGTTTGAGGAGGGTTGTGGATTTTTTTTTCATCTCTCAGTTGGAGAGAAAGAGGAAATTTTGGAGAAAGCTTGGACCAACCTTCAATAACAAGGTACATATTCTTCAAACTTGTTTACCTTCTGTTGTTTAATAATCACTTGTAGAGATTTATGTGCCAGTACTCACCCCACCAAGTTTGTGGTCCTACCCTAGACCATAGGATTAATTTCACTAAAAACAAGGGGGGCGGGGGGGGTATCCCATGAGTCCATGGCTCAAAACTTCTTTTATATGATGATTCCTAGAACCATGGTTTTACTCAATAAGAGGAAACGCAATTTTTGCATTTAATGATCAAATATCTAAAACTTTAAATTAGGATCATATGGATAGTGCGTACATGTTGTCCTTACCCAATCGCACATAATATAATTTATGACACTAATAAACACTAGTATTTTGTGTTTATTTATTCCCTTGAGACCAATTTTCAATGTGTCCTTGAATGGATTTCAAAATGAGTTACAACACACTATAAAATAAAAATATTGAATAAAATGATGTATTGTTAACTCTATTTTATATCTAACATTGGATTACATATAGGAAAACCCTCTCATTGGATCCATTTCCTAGAGCTTGTTTTCTTCAACGATCCTTTAAATTAGGGTTTTTCCCAATAAGAGGAAATTCAAAATTTTCATTTAAGAGTCAAATTCTAGAAACTCTAACCCAAGAGAATGTGTATAGTGTGGTAATGTTAGCCTTACCCAAACACACTTGTTGGAATGTACGACACTCAAAATAATTTTTGCATTGTTTTTTATGCCCCTGTGACCAATTCACCATGTCCTTGATTATCCATGAGAAGTGACTTGTAATTGGCACCATAAAATGAAAATAGTGTTTTTATAATGAAAATCAACAGTTCCATGTTTGTGACAATTATATACCATAATGACACATACATTTCCAAGAACAATCATAAAAAAGAACTTATCATTATGGAAGAATCCTTGAACCTATATGATGATCAGAACACTCAGTAGGAAATCCCCTTTCCTCCTAGATTAAATCCTTGAAATATTAGAAATTTTGAGCCCCCATGCACTTCCTCTTTGAGAAAGGTGAAAGGCCATGCCCCTTTCCCTTATCTAGGGAGCATGGGACAAGAAAATTACACAAAAAATATAAGAATTCATAAAATAAATCAATTTAAAGAGGGTTTTCCTTAGTTATAACTCCTCAAACTACTTGGTAATAACATTTACCATCCCAATCGAATATAAAAAGAGGAATTGGTGAACCAAAAGGGAAGACTACATCCAACCTAAGGTTATGTTAGAATAATTTACCTATTATCTTGAGTGTGTATGCCCTATTTCCCGCTAAGTGACCCCTTGTATTTGAGTTATATTTCCCTTTGTTATTGAAGTAATCTCTCTTTATGTGACTTCTATTTTATACATCATTGGAAGTTGAAGATATTAGGATATTGGAGCATGAGTGTTTTAGGTTCATAGGAACCTAGTCTATAGTTTCAGAAGGTGTTATATAGCTTTTGTGAGGTAGAATTTCTCTTATTCTTACACTCCATTACTATAAATTTCTAAGACCCCTAAAATATTTGTGTCTAAGTTTCATACTATTCAATATTTGTTGGCTAGGGAGGGATAGACTCTATAGTAGGTTGGTTGGAATTATTCATGATTATGATTATGCATTTTGAATTGATTCATATATTTGTTGATGTAATATTTGAGAAAGGTTGATACTTATTGTGCACGACTCAAATCCTTGGATTAGAGCACGTCAAGTCTCAACTGCAAGAGAACAATAAGACAACCTCTGAAAGCTGGTTCTCCTCCACTTTGTATATCCATTTTATGATTGTTTTCTTGTTGTTCTAAAATATTGAATGAGTTTTGGTTATTAATCCTGATAATATTAGATTATATTTATGTTTTTCAGTCTGTTAGTGGACAACCCTAACCATTACGATTTTTTCCTTATAAAGAGGACTTGTATTGATTATATGTCAATTTAATTGGATATATGACATTATATTATAGCCCCCCCCAACCCACCCCAAGCTCCCCTCTTATGATTACATAGAATATATCTTGTTTTATTTGATGATTCTTGAAACTAAGGTTTTTCTTAGTAAGAGGAAATGCAAATTTTGCATCTAAGGGTCAATTTTAAAAATATGACATGGGAAATATGAATAGTGTGGTCATATCAACATTGTACAAACACACTTTCTAGAACTTATGACACTAAAAAACACTATTTTTTAGTTTTTATGTTCTTGGTATTAATTTAACACATTTCCTCAAATGGATTTGGGAAGCAAGTTGAAACTTACCATAAATGAAAATTGGGATTTAGATTGATGAACTCTCATCTTTTGAGATAGATGCAATCCAATTAAAATTAGGGTAATCCCTCTCTAATGAATCCATGGCTTCAATATTGTTTTATTCGATGATTCTTGAAACTAGGGTTTTTCTTAATAAGAGATAACACACATATTGTGTTTAGGGGTCAAATTTTGGAAACTCTATCCAAGAGCATGTAGATAGTGTAATAATGTCAGCCTTTTCCAAACATGATCTTAGGAACATAAACAACTAATAAATGGTTCTCCATTTTTCTTTTATTTCCATTGGATCAATTCACCATGAACCATTTGTTTTGTTGAACCATTCTCAAACCAAGCTTTGTATCTCTCCTTTTTAAAAATGTCCCTATTAATGAAATCAAATTTTTTTTTGGACAAATGGAATTGTTTTCTATTTGAATATTATTATGTAAGATTGACTAAGTGGCTTATTATCTACTTTTCCAAGAAAAATCTTTGGATTATTCCATTTCCAATGATATTTCCACTCATTATTTTGTTTTTTATTGCATGTTGGGTAATATTAAAGGTTGGTAAACCTCATCCATAAGTCATTATCAATTAGACTCTTGATTTTGACTTTCCTAGGTTATCTCACTCTTCTTTTTTTCGAAGGATAAGAATATGATACATGTTTTTCAAATGTCTTAATATTTAAAATTAATTTTTTTTTAAGCATTTGATTATTTCATGAAGGTTTACCTTAAATTTATCCATATTAAACAAAATATTTACATGACATATACTCTCTAGCTCACGGACATGAATTATTTGCAAACCTATAATCATGACCACTATACCCTTTAATTTTATTAAGAATCCCTATCCTCTTGCTATACATTAGTGTATGGTCATTTTAAAATGGAAACCTAATAATGAATATTGACTCTCCCATTCATCTCCCTTCCTACATAGAGGGATAAAGTATGTTACATTTGTATTTATAGAGAGGGATTGAGTTTGATATTTGGAAATATAAATGGACAGGTTCAAAGGGGATTAAATACAATTGTGACCAATAGTGAACCTTTTGTTTTATGGTAGTATTGTTGCTATAACTGCTTCCCAAAAAATTTTACATTTGAGGGCCCATCCTTCCATTTATATCTTTTACACTTGTTTCCCAACTCAGTTAAGTCCTCCCAGCATACTTATTCTGACCTAGAAACTTGAGCAGAAGATTTTTTCCCTAAGCCTGAAGTGTGATTATGGTAAAAAGTTACTTCGGTGTGACTAAGAAACAAGCATGTACAAGAATATCCACTATGATTTAATATCAATGGTTGAGAATTGCTTTGATCAAGATCCAACGGCCATGAAAAGGTGAGAACGAAAGGGTGGAGTCGAAAAATCTAAGTTCGCTTATGGAAAAAGTTACAAATCTGAATTCCGCTTTCCACAGTTCAAGATTCAACAGCCCTGAAGGTTTCCGCGCAAATAAATGGCTTGGAAGGGTGGAAAAGACAAAGGAAGAGGCATAAAGTTAGAGTTTAAACCTCAAAAAAAATTGGAAAATACGACTTTCAATTTCCGCTTTCCAAAGGGAGGAAGCGGAAAGTCGGAAGTAGGAATATGTAGTTTTTGGTAATGAAAAGTTAGATTTATGCCTTTCGACTTCCGTAGTCTTAGATCCAACGATCCAAAATTTCCCTCCATAAGATCGACGGTGAAAAAAGTTTGTCATGGAAATCCAAAAGTGGAAGCAGAAAAGTCCAAGTTTCATTTGTAAAAAAGTTAGAGTTACATTTTTCGTTTTCTATGATCCACAATATTACGACTAAGGATGAGTCCGCACAGATCAATGATGCGGAAAGAATAAAAAAAGTGAAACTGGAAGTGTAGAGTCAGAAAGTTAAAGTTTGATATTCGTGAAAATTGGACAATTTGAATTCCAAATTTCATTTTCCCAAGGGCGGAAGCGGAAAGTTAAAGTTTTAGTTTCATGAAATATTTATTTTCTGGATTTCGACTTTCATTTTCCAAAGTGCAGAGGCGGAAAAGCGGAAGTGGAAGATGAAAATTTTGGTTAAGGAAAAGTTGGAATCCTATTTTTTGACTTCTACATAAATCGATGGCTTATAAAGATTCCGAATAGACCAATGACTCAGAAGGATTCAAAAGGGTGGAAGCATAAAGTTTAATTTTAAGCTTCACGAAAATTGCAAAATATGATTTCTGATTTCCTCTTTCCGGAAGTGCAAAAGTGGAAGTGCGGAGGTGGAAGGGAGGTTTCAAGACTGCATGATCTAATGGTTCAAATCAGGACTAATCCATCTTTGATATGATCTAAGTCATCCAATCTATGTTTTTGTTTTTGACTGTGAACCATTGGGGAAACCGAGAATTTAAATTACAAAGCTTAATTAGATAAAATTGTTTGCGTGATAGGGCACCGATCATTAGATTTTTAATCAATGCATAACATTAAATTGAAAATACTATGAATTCTTTTGTTTCTAGTTCATATGTAGGTCTCATTATGTTTCTTTGTATATTGCAGGTACTATGGTTCACCGATATTGGATAGGCGCTTGTGAATAGGCTAAAGGCTACATCAGTGGACAATTGAGATGAAGATACAGTTTTGATCGACGACTGTAAGAGATTTAATTGTGTGAAGATGTGAATATGAATAAAACCATTGCAGAATGACTGGAGAGGTTCTAACAGTCAATGTTAGCAAGAGAGACTGAGTTCATGCTGTTAAATTTCCCAAATTGATCCACCATGCGCATTCTAGAATTTTTTCCCAATTTATTTTTGTGATCATTGCGAATCCGCCAAATCGGATTTTGTTAATATTTATGCAATTTAGTTTGGATCTATTTCAAGGTCAGTATCGGGATCCCATAACACTATAAATAAGAGGTGCAGAGCACTGAAAAAGGACTTTTGTCTTGGTGAAATAATTTTGGACTATTGTTGTAAAAGAGCTACCTCTTTGCTAATAAGAAGGATCATTTTTTTGGAACAAAGGCATGCGCATAGATTTAATCGAAATGTGTGGAATGCATATTGTAAAACTATTTCTTCTTGCTTCTGCATATCATACAGTGAGATTGTTCTAACCTCCTGGAACTATTTCCTTGGTCATGAATGTCTGTTGTTTGTATAAATGTATGTGCTAGCAGGGTAATAAATGGCTTAATTATATTAGAGCTACCTCTAGTATTCTTTCTTCTATGAATGTGATTATTGTGTTGGTACAACTATCTATTAGAATTTTATGAGCGTTTACAGTATATTACTCTGAACTCTAAATTTTCTCCATGGCTGAGGATAGAATAGTTTAGTTTTAGATTTAGATTAGATATACATTTGGCTTAGGCACCTGCATATCATTCTTTAAACAAAATCATATAAACAGTGGACTGGACCGTAACCTATAAAATATTTAAAGAAATTAATCTACGATAGCCAGAACTATGAACCAGATGGATTCCCCACACCAAACTATGTATGATCTAATTGGGATCATTCACCGGGGAGAATTCCTACTGTTTGGTACCTGGAATTTTCCAGGAATCAACAAATTTGGCACTAGAAGGAGGGCCCCGCCAGTGCATGGCTCGTAGAGGAAATCCACTTTTTAGAGAATATTACACTAGGACATCATCCAAAAATATTTTCCCTGAAGGTATTTTTCTTGAGTTACAAGAACAAGAACAATAACAGACAGGTTCTGGGGAAGAAGAATCAAAAAATTTGTATGCAGTCCCATTTGAAGAAGTAGATCAATTTAGGAGACATACTAAATCATACATCAAGAAACTTGGGTGGTTAAAAGTTTTTCCTATGTTACCTAGAAGCACAACTTCCAAGAAAGCACCCTCATACACTAGTGATTCAATTCTTGTGGAAAAGTTAGAAGAACTAGTAGATCTATCCATCCAAGAAATTGTTCATCCTCTGGATCAATTAGATCCATAATCCCCTGTAGTTTCAGTATTCAATCAGTCTCAACCACAGTTTCCACCTAGAATTATGGATGTTGTTAATTAACCTTCATGGAAAAAGAGAATTCCACTCAACGGCTACTCCATTACATGATTTTCCTAAAAACCCATAAAATGTTTTACCAAAATTTGACCCTGGGAAAGGTGTTTCTACTGAAGATCACTTACAAAATTTTTATTTGGATTTGAATCTCTTGAATTTTGACCATGAATACATGGTTTGCATACTTTTTCAATATAATTTTGAACCTAAATCATCTTCATGGCACTTTATTCTACAAGCTAATTCCTTAGTAAATTGGGATAGCTTTGAAAAGGCATTCTTAGGGAAATTTGGCAACCAGAAAACTGTAGCCACTCTGATGAAAGAATTACAATCTATGAAAATGGAAAAGAAATAAAAGGTCTAAGAATTTAATAGTTTCACCACCTTATTGAATAACTTTAGTGTTGCAACTAAACCAACTGAAGAGTCTCTAATAGATTATTATACTACAACACTTGATCCACCAATAGAAATGTTTGTAAAAAGGTCTGGTAAAATTACATTGGTAGTAAAATATGAAGAGACCAAGAAATTAGAGGCAGATTTGGATAGTATAGAAAATAATACACCAAAACCTAAATTGAAACACACCACAAGAAAAAGACCTTTGCTTTTGACTAATCCCAGAGAAGACCATTCTAATGAGATAGAAAGTGTGGTGAAAATGGTGCAGAAGATGTCAAATAAAATAGTAGACATGGAAAAGGATAGGGAAACTAGTTCTTATAGAAATCCATTCAACCCGTTGTTGATGCCTAGAAAAATCTCAGGTATCTACAGTAGGGATTCTCCCCAATTAGATCATTTATCCTTTGGTATGGGGAATATTTCTGGTTAGCGGCCCAACTACCATAGAATTAAAGGAATGTTTAAATTTGTTTTACTGGTTGCGGCTCGGTCCACCATTTATGTATTTTATACTTTAAGATGAAATGCAAGTTCCTAGACTAAATGCAAGTGATCAGTGGGTAAGAACCTTACTAGATTTGCGCAAGTCTTCCCTCTGTCTTACTGCTCCTGCCCCACAATCACTCTACGAAATAAAAGAACAAGTAATCTATTCTAAACTAATTCTAACTATCCCCAGGGAGCAAGTTTATATTAAAATGAGTAATTTACTGTATTGTTTTCATGTAGAATCTCACAGATATCCATTTAACTCTTCACACATAAGTGCAGCAGAAAATTAAACACAAAGATAGCTTTGTTCAATTAAAACATTCACTACTCATTTATTGCACAAGATTCTAAATAGAAAATAAAACCATTCATAAACTGTAGAAATAATTCAACGGGTGGAACGATCTCACAGTTATGCGGAAAGCTAAAAAAAAATTAGTTCATATTCAACAATCCACATAATCCATCTTGAAAATCGAACAGTCCTTCCTCCATCCAAAATTCAGTTCTCTTTATTATAAAAAGAATTAGTTCTCATTACAAAAAGTTTCTGCATGTGTGCTATAAAAAGTCCTTCTAAACTCTACATTACCTTCTATTTATACAAACAACATATTAATTTTCAGCTACCCTAGCCTCTTTGGATTCCTTAACTTTTCGATTACAAAACTTTGTCTTCTGGTGACTTCCACCAAGAGAAAGGGAATAAATACAAAAAATTACTTAAAGTTGCCACATGTGAATAAAACAAAAACATATTAGGCAGGCCCAGCCAATCCATCCACGAATTGTTTACATACAGCCGCATTTGTGGCTATGGCCCTAAAGTCCATAGGCTCCAATAGTCTGGTTGTCACTTCATGTACGACCAGCAGGGACTTTATGTCTGTTGTTTTTTATGGAGTGACTCTGAGTTGGTCTTCCAACAGGCAGTTGCTAACTGTAGCTTGTGCCACCAAACTCTTTCCCACTTTCGTATTTAGACATTAAACTACCATATATTAAGTTTACCTTTCTGCAAGATGTCTTGGAGGTACTTCAAGTTGTGGAAATTGAACCCAAGTGATAGAACAATTACACTCACAAAATTGCTAATCAAACCTGCAAAATTATCACAAAAGGAGATTGAAATTGCAGCATAACTTAATCTTGTATTGAATAAGTGTACATCATCCAAACATATAAAGTAATAGTCTTCTCAAATATATAATTACATTATATATTCAAAATCACTAGGTTTCGATTCGAATTGGTCAAAAATAAGGCTTACAAAAACTAGTCAAATCCTCCATAGGTACAAAAAAGAATTTCCAAATCTATGAATATGCTCACAAATTAGCTAAAGAAAGTGGGAAAGATAATAAGTGATGGAAATACAAATCATTCATACTTTTTTTTGAAGAAAAGGAAGGAGGATGATGTGGGAAAAAAACAAGGCAAGCTCTCCTAGACTAGCTTTTCCCTTATGCCTTAAAACTATAGTAAAGCAAGACATCTTTCAAAAAAAGTAGAAATGAACTTTTAGGAACTAGGAATAATATCATACTTGATAAAATAGTTTCCATGATGATTCCAAATCTCTCCACGACCCAGTTTAGCAAGTCTTGACTTCTAGGTGCATGTGGAAGAAAACTAGCATAGATAGGAATCTAGGAATCTAGGAATAAGACAAAAATGATTAATAATGTCAAATATGGGTAACTATGGGTGGATTATTCTAATATCCCCCCTTAAGCATGAATTTATGAGTAAATATCAAAAAAATATAGGTCCTAGAAACAAGGATTAGTCACCCTTTGCATACTGCATGTCCATACAATCAAAGAAAGAGGCAAAAACCCAGTGGGAAAAAATCTCCCTTAAACATGGACAGGAAACAAAATTTTGAAATTGTGTTATCAATCATGCTTCATCACATGATCAGTAATCCCCAGCATTGATTTGAGATTACTGAAGGTCTTCTCACAAAACACTTTGGTGAAGATGTCTGCTACTTGCTCTGAAGATGCATACTAGAGTATTAAATCCTGAAGGAATGGAGTCTTGCTTGACTTATAATATTTCATGCTGAAATTTTTGAGAAAATATGAAGCATACTTGGACTTATGGAATTTGATTCCATGTTGGGATTGAGCAATTTCAAGACCCAAGAGTTGGCTCAACAACCCCAAATCTGTCATGGACAATGCATGGTTCGTTGCATCCTTCAAGGAGGCAATCTCTTTCTTTGAACTTCCTGTAATAAGTAGGTCATCCACATAGAGAAAAATAATAATTAAATAATCATGAATCAGGTTCAAATAAACATTAGGATCATACTTGCATCGAACAAAATTCAGTGACAGTAGAACATAACAATCCCTAGGGGCTTGCTTGAGCCCATACAATGATTTCTTTAACCTACACACTAAACATGGATTAGAAAAAAACCTTTCAGGTTGATGCATATAAACATCTTAATTAATATCTCCATTTATAAAATCACATTTCACATCCATGTGATGTACTTCCCATTTCTTCGAAGCTGCAATGGCTAGAGCTAGCCTTATGGAGTCCATCTTTGCCACTAGTGCAAAGGTCTCATTGTAATCAATACCATGTACCTATGAGTATCCCTTGGCTACCGAGATTTCCTTATATTTAAAATGTGAACCATCAGCAGAAAACTTAGTTTTGAAGACCCACTTACACTTTACTAGCTTCCTCCCTAGGGGGAGATCAACCAGTTCCCATGTGTTGTTCTTCTGGAGCGAACTGAATTCTTCTTTCATGGTTGTTTTCCATCTTGGATCATGTGAGGAATACTCATATGTCTGAGGATTAGAATCAACCATCAAATAACACTTCTCATCAAAGAGTGTATCTTTTACACAAAGGGCACTCTCAAATTGAGATCTAGTCCTCCTAGTGTCACTAGGATTTCCAGCTAGTTCCCCAGCTGCATGAATGGTCCTTGATTCCCATTTTGGTCTTGTAGGGATTCTAAGATATGAAATTAAATCATAATTATCAAAAACATTAGAATCAGAAAACTCATTAGTCAATTCACTTACAATTAGAGGTTGTGGTGGTGAAGAGGACTCTCCAACTTCAACTGCAGCTAAAGGCTCTTCTTCAAACTGAACACTTCTTTCAATGAAATATTTGTTTGTGATAAAGTTGATTATATTGGAAAATTTTGAATATTCAGAATACCCAACAAAAAGGAACTCTTGGCTTTGTTGTTGAAAATCCTTCCACTTTTTAGGTGGAATTCTAGCCCAAGCCTTTGAGCCAAAAATCCTGAAATGGGTCACATCTGGCTTGTGCACACTACAATATTTGAAAGGAGTAATACCATCAAGAAAATTATGTGTCACCCTATTCTGGATATAGGATGCATATTTTATAGCCCTGGCCCAAAACTTTGGTGGAAAATTTTTAGCCTCCATCATGCAAGTTTCCATCTCCTTCAGTGATATGTTCTTTCTCTCAGCAACACCATTTTGTTGTCGTGTGTAAGGAATAGAATGGTGAATATATATACCTACATATTTGCAATACTGGATGAACTCATACTTGACATACTCACCACAATTTTCAAATTTGAGTATCTTGAGCCTCCTCCCATACTGGTTCTCAACCAAGGCTCGAAAGACCTTGAAGAGGTAAAAAACTTCAGACTTGTGGTTTAGGAAATAGACCCAACAATACCTGGAAAAGTCATCTATGAAAGTGAGTGCATATTTGGCTTGAATCATGGACATATGAGGAAATGGACCAGAAATTTCACTGTGGACCAACTCAAGGGGTGCATAGGTTCTCTCATGACTATCTCTCTCATACTTGTGCTCTGGGTGTTTTCCTAGGATACAACCTTGACATAATCCTTTAGAAAACTTTATCTTTGGTAACCCTATGAACATATATTTATCACTCAAATAAGAAAGATAATTATCATTAAGATGGCCAAATCTTTCATTCCAAAGCTTGATTTCTTTGTGCTTTCTTTATTAGCATGAGTAAGAATAGAAAAGGGGTTTGAGTAGGGTAGAAAATGGGAAAACTTGCATACCTTCGAAGTGTGATCAACAACACCTTTTGCTATGACTTTACCATTTGAAATATCTGTGATTTCAAATTCATTGGGGGAGAATATGACTTTCCTTGGAGACCCAGTGTGAGTCATCTGATACACTAACAAGATATTAGAGGCAAGACCTCTATACAACACATTATTGAAATTACCATGGTCAATATCAAACCTTCCTTTTTCCATACTGTCAGTCAGAGAGTTATCTCCCAAAACTATTGGTGTACCTTTCGACATGTCAAGAGAGGAGAAGATCTCCCTTGTCGAAACCATGTATCTGGAAGCTCCAGAATCAATGATGAAGCTAGGTGAGATTGAGGTGCAAGCAACCGAGGAATGTACTCTCTCTGTGTCTTCTGAATTTGATCCTCCTTCCCTCTTATTTGAGAAATCGGGAAGGGAGATGTTGTTCTTCTCCAGGATTTGGGTCAACATTTCAATTTTCTTTTTCATACAAGAGCTCTCTAGATGATATCCCTTACTGCAGTATGCACACTTGCTCATTTCTCCTGTGTTTTTCTTGTTTTGGAAGTTCTTCTTGGAGCCTGAGGGCTCCTCTTGAGACTTTGACTTGTCTCTCTTTTGCTCAGGTGTATTTTTAGATTTTTTCTTGATTTTCGAATCCACCTTTGAATCTCCAGCAACCAAATCTTGGTCTTTGGAAGGTTTTATGGTGCCCATCATCACCAATTTATCTTGTTCCTTGGTGAGGGATTCCATGAACTCAGTAAGCTTAGGCATCTTCCAGGTTCAAGCTGTCAATTTAGTGGCATGGAAGGTCGAAACAAACACTGAATAGTTAGGACCAAGCTTTAAGAGTATGGTCAATACTAGTTTCTCTTCCTTCTTTTCAATCCCACATTGTTTTAGCTGCAAGAAAAGGGCCTTAAACTTGGAAAAGTAGAGTTGCAATGATTCGAAGTTACTGGGACTCAAGGAGATCAATTCATTCTTGATTTGATGTCCTCTCATATCATTTTCCTTTCCAAAAATATCTTAAATCTTCTCCCACACTTCATTAGGATATGTCAATGAATCAAGATGAAAGAGGAGGTCTCTTGAAATGCTCAAGCACAAAAGACCATAGGCCTTATCCCTCCTATTGTTCCATTTTATTTTTTTTGCAACTACATTGGGCTCTACCTTAGTAGCCATGGTAACCTTGTAGAGAACTTTCTCTCTCAACAATATCTCCATCTCAGCTTTCCATTCAAATAAATTGAATGGAGTCAAGATGATCCTTTGAGATTGGTCCATATCTTAGCTCATGTTCCCTTCAGTCAGCAAGTCCCAGACAATGATTTTGAACCTATAATAACAATTTGGAAGGATATAAATTGATCTACAAAGGCTCCTATACCATGTGGAAATTGAACCCAAGTGATAGAACAATTACACACAAAATTGCTAATCAAACATTCAAAATTCACAAAAAAGGAGACTGAAATTGGAGCATAAATTAATCCTATATTGAATAAGTGTACATCACCCAACCATATGAAGTAATAGGATGCTCAAATATATAATTACATGAGAGATTCAAAATCACTAGGTTTCTATTCGAATTGGTCAAAAAGAAGGCTTACTAAAACTAGTCAAATCCTCCATATGTGAAAGAAAGACTTTCCAAATCTATTAAGATGCTCATGAATTGGATAAAGAAAGTGGGAAATATAATAAGTGATGGAAATACAACTCATTCATGTTTTTTTTGGAGAAAAGGAAGGAGGATGATGTGGGAAAAAAACAAGGCAAGTTCTCCTAGACTAACTTTTCCTTTATGCCTTAAAACTATTTTAAAGCAAGGAAGCTTTCAAAAAAAGAACTATGCTTTTAGGAACCATGAATAAAAGAAGACTTTCTAAAATAGTTTCCAGGATGATTCCAAAGCCCTCCATGAACCAGTTTAGAAAGTATTGACTTCTAGGTGCATGTGGAAGCCAACTAGCATAGAGAGGAATCTAGGAATCTAGGAATAAGACAAAAATGATAAATTAATGTCAACTATGGGTAACTATGGACTGATTATTCTAACACAAGTGATGTTCTTGTCTTGGAAACTCCTAAAGTCTTTTTTCTGTATATTCCTGACATCTGTTATGTGTCGTAAGTACCCTTTTGTAAAAATCCATACATTTATCCAATGTCTTCCCAACTATGGCTGTTAGTCTTACAGTAGGATTTTACTCTTGATCCTCTTTCTCCTTCCGTCTCAATTCCTCAGCTACGTTTTTTGCTTCTTCTTTTTCTCAGTCAACTGACTCCTTTTGTATTATTTCTTCTTCTTTCTTCTTTCTAGAAGCTTCTTGTTCTTTTCTCTTTTTTATTCTTCAGCTAAAAAAATCCTTTCTCCTTCTACTAACCTTTGTGTTTCATCTTCCTTTTCTTGTCTTTTCTGTTCGATGGTGGTGCTATTGTTTCCTTTGCCTCTTGAAACTATGATTTTCCTCTTGAAATTCTTGTTCAGGGTAGTCATATTACAAACATTACGATATACTTCCTCATATTTGTCGAAATGATCAAAGTACTCAAAGTTTACTTTCACAAGTGAATGGTGTGCAACCACCTTACCCTGAGCATCATTTCTGTGAATTTTTTTTTCACCAAAATGGAAATTTTCTAGGTCTTTAACAAAATTAGGAGCACCTTTTAACTTGGAAAAATTATAACCACCAACATAAAAAGGCATTGGTGGGAAGAACTCCTTCTTCATATAGAACAAAAAACTCCTGAATTCGTTGAGGAAGAGTTGTCTTAGTGCTTCTTTATGCACAATGTAATCAGTGACATACTTTGGGAGTAGCGAAGGGGATTTGGTTCCTCCATACATTCTCAAATAGGTTCCCTCTTTAGATAATAAATAATATCCATACTCCATTATATATTTTAAATCACCCTCAGACATGCATTTACATTCTTCCAGAAAAATCAACTGTTAAAGTGACATTAGGAATTCCTCACAAATGACCTTGTAAAATATGTAATATTTGTGGGCCCATAGAATTTGGTAATTTGTGTAAATAGTCTCCTTTCCCTACTTCCAGCTACAATTCATCTTCTTGAATGGGTGTAGGAAGAGTATACATTCAGTTAAGAAGGATCCCATGTAGAAATCATATTTTCATTAGAGAAATCCTCCCTGTGCTACAAATATACTGGAGGACAAGCTATTAGCCATGATGTCTTCCCAATTGAAAATAGTTCCTTCCATGTTTTTCTTCTTAGGATCAAAGAATAATTTATCTAGCTAAGCAACTGCATGGTGCTTAGATGGAGTGAAGGGTACCAACCCTAACTTAGCAATAGGGAGGTGACCTCCTGTGAATATATCTCCTGAAGTAGAAGGAAGAATTTCTGGATTATCTTGAGCAGTGTTTTGTTCCTGATTGTCCCTATCTTGATCATCTTTCTCCTTCTATCTCAGTTCCTCAGCTATCGTTTCTGCTTCTTGTTTTTCTCAGTGAGTTGAATCCTTCTATATTCTTTCTTCCTCTTCCTTCTTTCTAGTAGCTTCTTCTTTTTCTCCCTCTTCTTCTTCAGCTAACAAATTCCTTGCTCCTTCTACTAACCTTCTATTTCCTCTTCCTTTTCTCACTAAGCAACTTCCTTTTCTTGTCTTTTCTGTTCGGTGGTGGTGTTGCTGCTTCCTTTGCCTCCTGAAACTATGATTTTCCTCTTGAAGCGCTTGTTTAGGGCATCCATATTACAAGCATTGTGATATAATTCCTCATATTTATTGAAATTATCAGATTACTTGAAGTTTACTTTCACAAGTGCACGGTGTGAAGCCACCTTACCCTGAGCATCATTTCTATGAAAACTCTTTTCACCAAAATGGAAATTTTCCAGATCTTTAACAAAATATGGAGCACTTTTTACCTTGGAAAACTTATAACCACCAACATAAAAATGCATTGGCAGGAAGACCTCCTTCTTCATATCAAACAAAAAACTCCTGAATCCATCCAGGAAGAGCTGTCTTACTGCTTCTTGATGCACAATGTAATCAGTGACATACTTTGGGAGTAGTGAAGGGGCTTTGGTTTCTCCATACATTCTCAAATAGATGCCCTCTTAAGAAAAGAAATAATATCCATACTCCATTATATCTTCTAAAGCAGCCTCGGACATGCATTTACATTCTTCCAGAAAAATCAACTGATAAAGTGGCATTAGGAATTCCTTACAAATGAGCTTGTAAAAGCTGTGATATTTGTGGGCCCATAGAATTTGGTAAGCTGCATAAATGGGCACCTTTCCCTCCTTCAAGTTGTAATTCAGCTTCTCAAATGGGTGTAGGTAGAGTATACAGTCAATTAAGAAGGATCCCATGTAGAACTCAAATTTTTATTGGAGCAATCCTCCCTATGCTATAGATATACTGAAGGACAAGCTATTGGCCATGATGTCCACCCAATTGAAAATAGTGCCTTCCATGGTTACATGATACATCAGTGGTATCTAACATATCGTAAAAAATTTCCCATCATCCCTGCCAAAACTCTTGTTAAGAATTATGTATACAACTCTATGTGGAGTACACAGACTAGCAGTCTCATATAAACTAGATGCTCTTTGTCAGAATGAATTTCCCTCTATCGTCATCATTTTCGTGCATCCAATATAATAAAGAGTCAAACTATTTATCCAATCGTCGGTCAGGCTAACTTCTGAGACTGGAAAGTTGTAGGATTTGGCTATGTATGCAGGAGTAAGAGAGGCAAAACCCTTATCTTCAACATTATATATAATCATATCCCTCACATTTTCCTGAGGAAAAATACAACCAATCACTTTGACGCAAGGGAATAGATCTGTTCGTGTGGAAACCCTTGTAATCCATGATCTTAATATGTTTCCAAACAGGGGTAAATCCTCCAAACCCGCGTCTGGGAATTTTATATCTTGGAGCATATGATATATCTACCCCCACTTGAATTCCAACTTGGCCTTGGTGAAAGATCTAGTGTATTCATAAATTACTTCAACCTTAGGAATAATTTCAAAATTTGAGTCTTCTTCGGCAACTTTAGCTTTATTCTTACCTTTCTTAGGAACGGTATTGGATGCAGATTGAGGATGTTCAAAAACACATCAAAACATGTCTTAGCATCCCTACGATTTTAAAACTCATGTATTCATGTTCATAAGGAAATGAAGAACTACAATAAAGCTATTATTTTTTCTAATAAACATTTCATTTCTAGAACAAGCTTGACCAATATTTCCTTTACCGCATTGTCCTTATCCATGGGAAAATAAATGTTCATGTAAAACCTCACACACAACCAAAATACAAACCTAAGGTGAGGTCAAAACTGAGCAATAAAACCAAGTCCACATGCAAGTTTGAAACATCTAGCATTTAAAATACACGATACCAGGGATCGATCAAGACGAATTTATAAACCCCTACACATGAATCTTCTTATGAAACTCATGGCACATGAACAAAAAAGTATGGTGATGCCATGGCACCGGCCACTAGGGCCAAAAAATTCAGACATGAAACCTATGTTACAAGACCGACGAAAACACAACAACTTTCTGAGCCTTACGGATTCACTAACCCCTATCGCTGTAGAAAAATATGACCTAGATGAGGAAGGGAAGAAAGGAAAACTCAGGATATCTCAATCTCATCATTGCACAACCAGGGCCTCAAGCTAGCCATGTTTGAAAAATATGAGTGGTCTCAGACAGGGAAAAGCTGGGAGTAGGCAAGGAAAAATGACGGTCGAAGAAGCTAGGTAAACAAAAAATGAACGATCAGGTCAGATGGTTGGCCAAAAAACAAACCAACGGGCTGAAGGGAAAACCCTTTAAATCATGGTGAACTCAACCAAACCTAGGCTTGAAACTTAAACGTGTTATTACCCCAACCGTAAATGTCCAAATCAACGCAATTATGCCAACCAAGAGAACTATGACATAGATAAGATCCTACCTGGAAAGGCTAGCTCAAAATTTGGTGAAGAGCTCGATGTCAAAGGATCTGTAGGCTCCAAATGGAAATCCCCTATAGGTGCACACTTGAACGGGAGACAACAACTCATCGTAGAAAACCGTAATAGACTGCTCAAAATGAACTTGCCTCCACAGTCTCTAATAAATCGTAACGCCCGTAATGAACCCCCAAGCCTATATAATAAAACAATGAAGGCGCATTAAATGTGGTTGGTGGAGCAATTACACTTCATGAGCGAATGAAACATTTTTTGGCTCCCATATTAAAACTTTATTGGCAAAACTGTGTTGGCAGGGCGAGATGAAATACCTGCAACTATGGCGGCTCAAAAAACACGACTCTGCCGCAACTATCGGTACCCTCCAAGAGAGATCAACCGCCAATGTCATTGCATAACCTTCTTGACATTGCGAGCGTGGAAGATCGTCTACAAACCACAAAATTCTACCTCCTTCATTGGAAATAAATAATGACTGACAAACGACATTGGCATAGTAAACTATTGAAAACTTGCAGCCCAAAGCACGTCGGAAGACTCACAAGAAAAAAATGTTGCTCGACAACGAAAAAATTAAATGATCCGATAACATCGATGCCAAAAAGGAAACGATACCCACCGTTATCGATTGTCTTTGGTAAAACAACCCAATGAAGAACGTCGGCTTCAAAGGGGAGGACTATGTCAATAGTATCGGTTTGAACTTAATAACCCCTCCGACAAAGGTCGAAAACCCTAAGCAGAAACAATTGTAACATTGGTTGAAAAGAGGATCAAATAAAAAGTCAAAAATACACCGCTATGTCAGAAAAATGTTGGAAATTATTCCGACACATCGGGCCAAAAAAATGAGTTTTCTTACTTACTGTGAAAAATAAAACTTTTCCAACAAAACCAAGTTACTGAAAACAAGACTTCTTAACTAGCAAAATGTATAAGTAATACCAAGAGCTAAGAAATCAAAGGGGATACCTAAAACATGAAATTTGTTTGGGGTAGTGGTTGCAACAGCAACAATTGATGACTGGTTGGTGAACACATATCTCTAGAAAAACTATCTTTCAAAACACAATACTGCTTTATGTCATCTCATTAGACCAATTTTCCCATTCTCTTTCAAAAAATTTTAAAAATGCAGACCGTTTCCAGGAATGTAAAATTTAGAACATCTCATTGATTTTAGTCCCTTGGGTATGGAAACCAGGTTTTCAAAGTCCCGATAACTCTTCTGAGGCCAAAATGTGAGATTCATTTACCTCTTCATTTGGTTTCTTTCAGTTGAGACACCAAAGGATCGTAACAGAGTTTGGACAAACGTAGTCGTTTATTCCTCCTTCCCATGCCTTTTGCATTCCTTCGATTCTTAATAGTTTTGTCTTTTGAGTCTTCCCAGATTCCTTCCTTTGTATTTGATATTTGGTTTAGGTTATTCCACCCATGGTGTCCTTTTGTGTGAGTGATAATGTGTTTCGTCTCATGGACGAAGAAGAAACTTTTTGAGAAATCCATTCATCTACTGATTATGTTTTCAGTATATCCTTTTGATATATTTTCCTTTTCGTAGTATGACTCTTTATATTAATCCTTTTGGCTTTCATTTGTGGCATGGGATTATTTTGAATACCATTCACCTGTCTGTTCTGCTTCCTTTCCATGGGTCCTTTGCGGCAAGCTTCCTAGGACATATATTAATGTGAAATGGATGGAACCCCAAAATAGTATTCTAGACTTCTCCTACCTTATTTATTTAACAGGGTTTAAAATAGTACTTCAATGTGTTCTTAAAATAACTCCTCTTCAATAGTCTATGAAATTAAAGAATCTTGTTATGAAAAGAAATTGACATAGATAAATTTCAATGAGTAGGATTGAAAATATTGGCAGTTTGTCCAAATTCAAATGTCCTCCAAGCACCAAAAGATGAGCTGGATAATTCTGTAATAAAACTAAACTAAAGCAAAGAAGAACTAAAATAAATCAAATGCAAACAAAAGTAAATCAACAGAAAGAAAACAAATATGACTAAAAGAAATAAAAACAAACGTAAGGTTTATTTATGGACAAAAAAGTTGTGACAACACTAGGTGAAACAAGGTTTGAGAACCAGTCCATTGATAGGAAGATTCTCTTCCCACCTCTATAAATCCTGTAAATTATATGTTGAGGGGCCTAAATTTTCAAAAATATGAAATGGGCCAACCCATAGGTGTTGAAACTTAGTATGCTTTCCCTTTTCATCATGCGGGTGATCCCACTTGAGAACCAAATATCCTACAAATATTCCCTTCCCAGAGTTATGTTTTTCAAACCACCTCTTAACAATTTATTGATGATGTTTAAACCTCTCTTTAGACTTGAGCCTAGGCTCCTCCAGCTTGAGCAAGGTATTAATTGAGGCTTGTAAAACCTCATTACCAGACCCTCTTGATGCTTGGGCTAACTGAGAAGATGACAATAAAATGTTTGGGGATAAAATAGCTTATTTTCCATAAACTAAAGTATAAGGTGACATGACTAAGGAATTCTTGGGTGTGACCTTATCATCCCATAGTACATTTGGAAGAGCTACATTCCAACCTCTCTGATTTTCTATGACAGACTTCTTTAAAATTATGATAAGGTTTTTATTAGTTGATTCAGCTAATATATTACCTTGTGGATAATAATTAGCAGAATAATGCAATTTCATTCCTTTCTCATTAGAAAATTCAGTAATCTTAGTCAATGAATAGTAATACGCATTATAAAAAACCAGGGAAATTGGAACCCCAAACTTGGTCATAATATTCTCTTGTAATAAGTCTATGACTACATATTCGTTCACTCTCCATAACAGAATTTCTTCCACCCATATTGTGAAGTAATCAATGGCTATGAGGATGTATTTGTTTTGCAATGAATAATTTGGATTTATTTCTCCAATAATGTCAACTCCCCATTGTTCAAATGGCTCCGAAACAATGATCGGTTGCAATGGCCTAGCTTCCTTTGCTTGTCTCCCATCGCTTCCGTGGCATGTGTCAAACTTTCTTACATAAGCATGAGAATCTTTAAACAAGATTGGCTAGTGATATCCAGCCCTTAGAATCTTGTGTGCAGTAGTGTCTCCTCAAAAATTCCCTTTGGAAGGACCATCATGCAACTCCTTAACAATTTTAGATGCTTCCTCATGTTCCAGGCATCTCATAAATACTCCATCATAGTTCTTTTGTGAAAATAAATCAATCAATTATCTGATAAGATGTCGAATTTAAAAAAAGTGCTCTTGTCTATTTAGAATTCCAATGTTCTTGTAAATATCCCTGTTGCATATAATGTATCAGATCTCTATATCAAGATTATGGAGCTGTAAATATAGGACACATACCAATCATATGCAACTAAGCTTCATTTTCCCAGTCATCTTCTTCATTGTTTTGAATTTCATCCATTAACTTGCAAATCCCTTGCCCTTTGATAATAGTGGATGGTTAAAATTCCAAATCATATTCTTGTAAAGAGGTCACCCAATTTCCTCTTCATTATCCCAATTCTTTTTGTACAAAGAGGGTTTGTACAGCTAGGTGAGGGACAATTACTTTGGTTCTTTTCTTAAGAATGTAAGGCCTGAATTGTTTCACTGCTTTGAATATTGCATACACCTATTTGTCAATAGCAGTATAGTTCAATTCAGCACCTTGTAACCCATTGCTCATAAATGATATGGGGTACTCGTATCCCCTTTCTTCTTTTTGTGTAAGCACTACTGTGAACGAGTTATCATAAGCAAAAGTGTATCGGATAAAGTATTTTCCAAAATCAGAACTTCTGAGAGAAGGTGTGTGAGCTATTTCCACTTTGATATTGTTAAATGCACTCTTCTCTATGTCATTCCACTTAAACTGTACACTTCTTTACCATTTGTTGCAAAGGATTTACTATTTGTGCAAAATTAGGAACAAACCTTCAAAAAAATTTTATAGTCCCCATGAAATATTGCATACCTTTTTTACTGTGGGGTAAGGGAATCTATGCTATAGATTCTATCCTCTTTGGGTCTATGGAGATTCCCTTTTTAGAAATAATGTGGCCCAACAAATTTCCCTCTAATACTGCAAAGACACTTTTCTTAGGATTTAAAGAGATACCATATTTTCGACAGCTATCAAAAATTTGTTTCAAATGAAACACATGATCTTTTGTTTTTTATAGAAAACAATCACGTCATCTAGATAAATCACAACACTGTGACCAATTAAACCCCAGAAATCTATATCCATTGCCCTTTGTAACATGGCCCTAGCATTGATGATACCGAAGGGAATTCTTTTGTAATAAAAAGTTTCCC
Organism: Pseudotsuga menziesii; assembly: GCA_001517045.1. Lineage (NCBI taxonomy): Eukaryota > Viridiplantae > Streptophyta > Pinopsida > Pinales > Pinaceae > Pseudotsuga > Pseudotsuga menziesii. The sequence continues at coordinate 35,462 of LPNX010859178.1, read as the reverse complement.
TCTTTGTTCGAAACGTGATTTTTAGCCTATCCTGATCAGCTACCAGTACTTGATTGTAACCTTAAAACACATCTAAGAGGGAGAACAATTAAAAAACTGAAACCATCTATAGGATCCACTCCATCGGTTGGACTAGATAATTATCCTTGTTTGAATCACGGTTCAAATTCCTGAAGTCTCCGCATAGTCTTATTTCACCAGATTTCTTTCTTACCTGTACCAGATTTTCCACCCACTCTGAGTGACTAACTCTGAAGATGATTTTTGCATCAAGTAAAGTTCTTCACTTCATTTTGGATCAGGGGTTCCATCTTGGGATGCTTCTTCCTTAGTGGCTACTAAAACAGTTTCACACCCGCTTTGATAGGAATGACATGTTGGATGATGCAAGTATCATAAGCCTTCAAAACCTCATATGTCCAAGAAAAAACATCTTTATATTGTCGAAATAAACTGATGAATTTTCTTCTCTTTCCCGGTGAACAACATATCCCCAAGTTCACATACATAGGTTCAGCCTTTATCCCAAGATTGATAAGCTCATACTGCATATTTAAACTGTTTGTTTTGACATTCACAGGATTTCTAAACTTGCTATTCAAACCAAACATCCCTTCCAAATTTCTTACCACTTTAGGTATGAAGTTCCCACTTTGAATATTGGCTTGATGTTCTTCATCATCAATTACTGAATCTTTGAAAGTCTCATCATTTGTTTAGAACTCCAATATTTTTTGATCATCATCGAATACCCTCAAATTGGTGACATTGTCCAGCACAGATGGCCTAAAAATTAATTCAATTGAGCATTTATTATTAGTAGGAACTAATCTTGCAGCAGAAGTAGCTAACAAATCAGCTACTGCATTTTGTAGTCTAGGAATTGAATTGATATTAAAATCATTAAAATTTGTTATAAGTTCCCAAAATTCATTTTGGTAGGCTTTTAAATGTGGTGACAGACAATGAATTGTGTTTCAAGCTTGCTTGACAATTATTTCAGAATCCCCAAAAAATTTTATATTTCTTACTTTGAATTCAATGGTGTTTTTCAACCCTTGGATTAGAGCTTCATATTCTGTTGTGTTATTAGTACATTGGAACTCTAATCTACAAGATAGAAAATGTTTATTCTTTTTTGGATCAATCATGACACAATTAGCTCCTGATCCCTCTTGAGTTTTAGAACCGTCAAAATATAACAACCAAACTTTATCTTGTGGAAATTGAACCCAGTGATAGAACAATTACACTCACAACAATTATCAATTGTACATGCAAAATCACTCACAAAAGAGACTGAAATATGGAGCTGAACACTAAACTGTATTGAATAAGTGTACAATAGCCAACCCTGTGAAGTCATAGGCTACCACAATAAATAGTTACATGAAGGATTTGAATGCATGAAGAGGCAATTCGAATCTAGTCAAAAGCAGGATTACTAAATCTAAGCAAATCCCCCATAGGTGCATAAAGCAGTTTCCAAAACTGTCAAGGAGCTCACAAATTGGAAAAATCAATTAGGAAATCTAAAAGGTAATGTAAGGACAACTCATACATGCTTTTCATAGGAGAAAAGAGTGGAGGATGTGGAGGACAAAAAACTAGTTAACCTCACCTAGTCAAACTTTCCCAATTGCCTTAAAGCACTGGAAAAGCAGGCAATAAAGCAGAAAAAGCAGAAGGGCACTAGGAAGGCTAGGAATAAAGCAGATTTGATTCCATGAGCTTTCCCAAGCACTCCATGAGTCAAAATTAGCAAGTTTTACCACTATGGATGTGTAGATGACAACTTGCATAAGGTGGAACATGGAAACTAGGCAAATAAGACAAAAATGGATTAATTAATGTCTAAGGTAGCTAACTATGGGTTGATTATTCTAACACCCCCCCTTAAGCCTAACTTATAAGTAATATATCAGAAAATTATAGGGCCTAGCAACAAGGCTTAGTCACCCTTTATATACTGCATGTCCATTTAACCAAGGAAAGAGGCAAAAACCCAGTGGGAAAATCCTCCCTTAAACATGGACTGTAAAACAAAATTTGGAAATCTTGTCATCACTCATGCTTCACAGCATGATTAGCAATCCCCAGTAGTGATTTGAGATTGCTAAAGGTCTTCTCACAAAATTCTTTGGTGAATATATCAGCTACTTGTTCTGAAGATGAACATAAGAGTAGGTGAATGGTGCCATCATGCACAAGCTCTCTGATGTACTGCATATGGATCTCAATGTGTTTGGTTCTCTGCTTCTGAATTGGATCATTGCAGATTCGAATGGTACTCTACTTATCACAGTAGATAGTAGTTGATTATTCTTATTTGAAGCCACACTCTCCAAGTAACCCCTGCAACCATAAACATTGAGTTGCTGCATTTACAACTCCTCTGTACTCTACTTCTGTAGATGAGAGTGCAATGGCACTCTGTTTCTTGCTTGACCAGCTGATTGGCCCTTCTACAAGCATGAACACATATCTTGATGTGGACTTTCTGTTTGTGCTATCACCTGCCCAATCACTGTCAGTAAACCCAATCAAATCGAGATCAGATTTAGCTTTATAGAAGATCCCATGTGTCCTTGTTCCCTGAACAAAGTTAAGGATTGTTTTGGCTGCTTTGCAATGGATCTCATGAGGCCGATCCATGTATCTAGAATCCACACTTACTGCATAATAAATATCAGGTCTATTATGTGTAAGATACAACAAACATCCAATCAATTGCCTATACAGTGTATTGTTTACCATAGGTGAAGAATCAACTTCTTCAAGCTTCACTCCTGAAAGGAAAGGAGTCTTGCTTGGCTTGCAATCCTTCATTCTGAATTTGTTCAAAAAATCCAAGGCATACTTGGACTGGTGCACCTTGATTCCAGCTTTGGTTTGAGCAATCTCAAGCCCCAAGAATTGGCTTAAGAGCCCCAAATCTGTCATGGAGAAGGCTTGGTTCATTGCACCCTTCAAGGAAGCAATTTCATCCTTTGAGCTTCCTGTAATGAGGAGGTCATCAACATATAACACAATGATCATTAATGAACCATTAATAAACTTCAAATAGACATTTGGATCTGATTTGCATCGAACAAAATTCAATGATAGCAAGAAGCTATCAATCTTGGCATACCATGCCGTGGGGGCTTGCTTTAGCCCATACAATGAATTCCTTAGCCTTCACACAAGAGATGGGTTAGTATAAAATCCTTGAGGCTGCTGAATTTTTATCTCTTCAATGAGATATCCATTTAGGAAGGCACACTTTACATCCATGTGATGTACCTCCCATTGCTTTGAAGCTGCAATGGCTAAGGCTAGCCTGATGGAGTCCATCTTTGCCATTAGTGCAAAGGTCTCATTGTAATCTATGCCATGAACCTATGAGTAGCCCTTGGATAACAATCTGGCCTTGTACTTTAGAGGTGAACCATCAGCAGCAAATTTGGTCTTGTACACCCACTTCTACTGAACTAGCTTCCTCCCTAGGGGAAGATCAACCGGATCCCAAGTGTTGCTCTTCTGGAGTGAGCTGAACTCTTCCTTCATGGATGATTTCCATATTGGATGTCCTGATACATCTTCATATGTCTAAGGATCTGATTCCACCATCAGATAGCATTTCTCAGCAAACATAGGATCCTTCATGCACAGAGAACTCTCAAATTGAGATCTAGTCCTCCTAGGGTCATTAGGATTTCCAGCTAGCTCTCCTGCAGTATGAATGGTCTTGGCTGTCCATTTTGGCATTGTAGGGATTTTAGGATCTGTAATAAATTCATCACTATCAGACATATTAGAATCAGCATGTTCAACAATATCTTCACTTACATTCAGAGGTTCTGGTCGTGAAGAGGCTTCTCCAACTTCCACTGTTGCTAGGGGTTCTTCTTGAAACTGAACACACCTTTCAATGAAGGATTTTTTTGTGCTCAAATTTATCAGCTTGTACCCTTTTTAATATTCAGAGTACCCAACAAATAGACACTCTTGGCTTTGGGGCTGCAAATCCTTTCTCTTTTCTGTTGGT
>LPNX010859165.1:156482-217475 GCA_001517045.1 Pseudotsuga menziesii | reverse complement strand
GAGATAAAGATGTGCGAGATGTATGTATGCATGTGAGGGGGGTATACTAATTATGTAAGGATTATGACCTACTTCCACATGGAATTGGTCTTATGGCATTTTCTATTTTTTTTTTAAAAACAGTTATAGCCGTGGATATAGCGACGGAAATTTTTTAAAAAATTTCATAGCCGTGGATACAGCGACGGCTCGGCGTGGATACAGCGACGGCCAAGCGTGGATACAGCGACGGCTAGGCGTGGATACAACGACGGCGTGCCGTGGAACTTTTCCACGGCAAATTAGGGGTCGTCGCTATTGCGACGAAAAAGTTGCCACGGCAAAAAAACACTTAGACGTGGCAATATCCACGCTTATCCGTGGATATTGCCACGTTTTTGCCGTGGCAAAATTGATCACTTGTACTAGTGAGTCATATCATACACATGGGATATGACTCTCAAATCCCAATTGTTGGGAAGGTTTCAGTTCAATTCAAGCATGGAGTGTTCAATAATGTCATGTATGTGCCTCCTTAGCAACAAATTTGTTACTTGTTTATCAAATGACCCACATTGGTTCACCAAAGCGAGTTGTATTTGAACCTAACACAGTTGAGATATCAAATATCTCTAATGTGAAGTTGATAGAAAAAGGTGCTACAAACCATGCCTCCAAGGCATATGAGTTCTCAATTTTTTTTCCATACTCACATCAAAGTTCCCTATTAACCCATGCCAATGAGACAAGCAGAATCTGGCATGAGAGATTCGACCAACTAAACTTCAAGTTCCTCCAGCAGTTTCACAATGAAGAAATGGTTGAGGGATTTCCTCTCATCAAGTCCTCTCAAGGTGTATGCAATGGTTTCTTGGTAGGAAAACATCTAGAGCGAAACTATGAAGTTGGGAAGACAGTAAGAGTTTCCTCCATACTTGATTTGATACATATTGATGTCTCCAAACCAATGCCTACAACATCTATGAATGGATCTCCAGATACTGTTTAACCTTCATTGATGAATACTACATGTATTGTTGGATCTACTTTCTTAAGAAGAATTCTGAGGTGTTTGAGTCTTTCAAATTTTTCAAAGCCTTAACTAAGAACACTCTTGGGAAGAAGATCAAAGCACTCAGATCAAACAATGGAGGAGAGTACATCAAAAGAGAGTTTCAATAGTTGTGTGCTTCATAAAGTATTTTGATGCAACATTAAGTCCCATACACTCCAGAACAAAATGGTGTAGCTGAGAGGAAAAACCAGTCATTGAAAGAGATGGCCACCTTCCTTCTTGATGCAAGGGATATTCCACCATATATATGGGATGAAGCAGTGAACTGTGCTTCGTACATCCATAGTAGAGTACCTCACAAGTCAGTGGTTGGGTTCACTCCATTCTAAGCATTGATGGGACATAAGCCTAATGTATCACATATAAGGGATTTTGGCTCCAAAGCATGGGCTAGAATACCATCTGACAAGAGGAAAGCCTTCCAACCAATGAATGCATTCTGTTGGGATATGAAAATGATTCAAAAGCTTGCAATTTTATGGAGATTGTAACTATGAGATGCTTCATAGAGAGGGGTGTGAAATTCAATGAAGATCCATTACATGATTTACAACTAACTGAAGAGGAAGGTATAAATACTCAACCTACACCATTTACATATGATGATGTTTCAGATTCAAAATCTGAGGATGAGGACCAAGAGGAACCAAATCTTGATATTGAGAATGAAGATAAAGCATATCCAGATACAAATACAACTCATGCTCCCAATCCAATGCCTAAATGGGATAAAAACCTCCTTGAATTTGTTGGGAACAATGATGGGGATCCATCTAAGAGGTTTTACATGATGATGAGGTCTAATCCACGGTCCTACAAATAGGATTTCCATTATTTAAGGTGATAGGAATCCATGGATTAGAAATATGATTCACTGCAGAACAACAAGACATGGGAGCTTGTCTCCTTACCTCTAGGGAGAAATCTTGTCCGATGAAAATGGATACCAAAATAGCATCAGATGGATCTACTACCAAGTACAAGGCTCAATTAGTTGCAAAGGGGTATTCAATACAATTTCATGGGTTGGACTACATTGAAACATTCGTTGGTGTTGCAAGAATGGATTCCATAAGGATGGTTTTGGCCATTGCAGCTTCGAAGAAATGGGAGGTACATCACATGGATGTGAAGAGTTCCTTCCTCCATAGTGAATTGATCTACATGAGACATCCTGAGGGGTACACTGAAGATTCCTCCTTGGTATGCAAACTAAGGAAATTAATGTATGGGATCAAGCAAGCCCCAAGGGCATGGTATGCCAAAGTGGATGCCTTCTTACTATCATAGAATTTGAAAGGTGCGCATATGACTACAATGTCTATATGTAGAAAAATGCATGTTGCTTACTATTGATTGTATTGTATGTTTTGCTCATCACCAGTAGTTCAACTACTGGGTTGAGGGACATCAAGTCAGCTTTGAGCAAGGATTTCTCCATGACAAATATAGGGTTGCTAAGGCGGTTTATTGGCCTTGAAGTGAATCCAAATAAATTACCTCAGTCCAAATATGTAGTTGATTTACTCAAGAGGTTCCATATGATAGATTGCAATGGCAACATCCATCCCCTTCCTCTCTGGCATCATATTGGAAGAAGGTGATTCTATACCTCTAGTTGATAACACTTTCTACAAAAAGTATCTTAATATAACCGCCTCATTTGAGACCAGACTTGTAAGATGTTGTTAGTGTTGTTGATAGGTTCATGCAAGAGCCACATGAGTTGCATTAGAGGGAAGCAAAGCGCATATTACACTATGTGCAGGGTACTAAAGAGTTTGAGATTCCCTATTTTGTTGGTGCTCAGCTAGATCTTGTTGGTTTTATTAACTTAGACTGGGATGGAGACAATACTGACATAAAATATATTTCGGGGGTTGTGTTCATGTTGGGATAAAGACCAATCTGTTGGTCAAGCAAGAAGCAAGCAACTCTTGCTCTCTCTTCAGCTGAAGCAAAGTATCAGGGGGGATGTGAATGCATCTATTCATGCAGTTTGGTTACATGGGATTCTGACAAAGTTTCGCATTCACACTTCTCCTGCAGTGGACATTTTCTATGTAAATCAAAGTGCAATTAAAATTTCTAGTGATCCAGTACATAAACAACAGACCAAACACATAGAAGTCCATATGCACTATATCCAGGAACTAGCACTAGTACAAAATGAGAAATTAATGACTAAAAAATGACTAAAATCAGGCTATAAACGACTATTTTTGAGTCGATGACTAATAGTAGCAAATTTCCACTATCTTATAGCTAGTTGTATTTCACTAGTCATTAATAGCTTGACTTAGTAGTCATTGATTTAGTCATTGATAGACAATGCTTTAGTCATTGATAGTCAATGATTTAGTCATTGATTTAGTCATTGTTTTAGTCATTGATAGTTAATGATTTAGTCATGGATTTAGTCATTGATTTAGTCACTGATTGAGTCATTGATTTAGTCGTTGATTTAGTCACTGATTACAACCATTAATAACCAAATATACGACTAAATAAACTAGTAGATGTTAACATATTAATGACTAAGCTAAATACGACTAAGATATGGGAAATTAGCTACTAATAGTCGTATATATGCGAATTTAGTCATTTTTGTATTCACAAATTTATGATAGGGCACAGAGGAATCGAACCACCAACCTCCTGCCTATAATTAGGCAGGCGCTCTACCATTGAGCTAGCACCCTTCAAAAATTTGTTATTGCTTGACAATGATGATATTCAAACAAATTTATGATAGATATCAATCAACAAACTACATAATTATTACTATTACAACTTACTAGTAACTAGTATTTATGATAAACTAATTCATGAGAGCTATGTACAATTTTCCCTGTAATTGTGTTGATGTATTTGTAACTTCGGAATGTATTCATCTGTATTTCTTATGTATTGTAATCCGATGTTTATTCTGGGATGTATTGTAATGTATTTGAGTCATGTCATACCTTGATGTTTATTCTGGGAAGTTTCTATAATGAGAAATTCATGTCAAGTCATTGTGGGTAACCCTCCTATTGGTCAAGGGTTAAAGTCCCCACATTTGTGGGGCCCTTGGGTTATTAGAATATCCTAGTGAATTTGACCCTAGGTGAGTCCTTGTAAGTCGTGGAAATAGTCCCCACCATTGTGTTACCCTCCTATTGGTCAGAGGAGGCAAAGTCCCCACAAGTGGTGGGGCACTAGGGTTATCAGACACTCCTAGAGATGTTGGCTCTAGTAAGTAATTGTTAAGTGAGGCCGACATGTTGGAGTGGGTTCCAAGTGAATGGAAGAATATAAATAGAGAGTGAGAGCCTCTCTATTTATCATACTCATACACACACACTCATTGGGGCGCATGAGTGAGAGAGGAGAAGCTCTCTCAGTGAGAGAGAGAGAGACTGCTGCTAATGGGAGATCACTTACTGTTTTGGGGATTTTATATTTTGGTGTTGATTCTATATCTGAGGAAGTGTTTCACCATTTATGGTTTCCCTAAGGATAAATACTATGTTCATTGTCTCTTGTGTTTGATTGTTGTGCTTGTTATTCTCTTAGTTAAAGATCCTGATGTTATGCTAGCTTAATGATAAAATTCTAACATGGTATCAGAGCTAACCTGAGAAGAAGACATTGTGCAGCTGTAGAAGCTATGGATTCTTAATTTTTGGGTCTCTCTCTACAATCCATCAGTAAAATTTTGCTAGGCTGACTCTCCTTTGAAGGGCGCATCTTTCTTTCGAAGCGGAATTCGATTCCGAACATTTTCAGTTTTTGATGCGAAAAATAGGGCTTTCTATATAAGAGGAATTTTTGAGTGAGCCTAGCATAGGATTTTTATCCTCATCAAAATTGAATTTTGGAGACCTGGATCAAGAAATTTGGTTGGCTGAAACTCTGGGAAAGTAAAACCCTAGTTTGACCCCGAGCTAGAAAAACCCTAAATACTAAACCTACTAAGTTTTGGTAATTTTGCTATATACAGAGATTCCAAAAGTATCAAGAGATGAAAAATGTATGGGCCAAAGATAAAATCCTGATGCAACCTGTGTCGAAAATTCAGCCTCAGATTCTCTATATTCTGGGAGATATGATCCCTCTAAGTTAGGGTTCTAGCCTCTTCCAGAATTCATCTCTAAATAGGACACCTAGGGATAATTGAAATATCTTGGGCTACAGAGGTCCAAATGGAATTCTAGAAGATGTTCCAGAAAGGAAATAGAATTTAATTTTAGTGGGCCAAATATCAGACTCAGAAGATGAACCAGTGACATGTGGCATGACGTACAACTTCGCTATTATGAATAGTCCTGTAACAGGTCACCTTGGGAAAAGGATCATAAATTCCAAATGGTGAAACCAATTCTAATGAAACCTATGGTGTTGGATAAATGACATGAGATTTTACCTGAATGTGAAATTTTAGACATAGAGGAGCATTAATTTCGGAGATATCACAGAAACAGTGACAGGAATGTCTGCAGAACAAATTGGAAAACTAGGGCTTCCTGTTCCGGGAGCTTCCCTCCAATATTTTCAGAAAAGGAGTACATTGGACAGCTCCATTTGAAGAGATATATCTTTCTATCCAATCAGATCTAAAAGATTCCAAGTTTTGAAAATTTGGGTTTCTGTGACAAACCCTAGATCAGCCAGCTCCGGAACCAGACACCTCAAATCGGTAAGATCTAATCCTTTGCTATTTTCATTTGAGGTTCTCATTTCAAAGTGATCTATCACATCAAATTGATGATAAGCTTGGTGAAGTTGAAAAATTCCAAGCATGGAAGTGTATGACCTCTCTAAAGAAAATGAATGGGACACCTACATGAGTAGAGAGGTTCCAGTTCCAGAGGGAGATGAGGCTAGAAGCCTTACAAAAGAAGACCTTGGTCAAGGCCAAGAAGATCACTGTTGATTCAATCATGAATCAACTTGTACTACAAGTGTCTTCCTTAAAGACACTGAAGATGTTTGATTCCTTAACCAAGCTATTTGAAGGGAAGAACATACATCAGAAGATGACCTTAAGAAATCAATTAGAGAATGTGAAGATCCAGAATGCAGAGACCATGCAGTCATAAGGGTCTCTCAAATCAAAGAACAACTTGAAGCGGTAAAAGAAGAAGTGAAGAATGCAGAAGTGGTGATGGCCTCCCAGGATCATGGATTCATTCATTCAAGGAATGTGTGCCAGAAGGAAGTGATTACTTTCAGTAGACTTTGGGAAGAAGAAGAAGCTCGACTCATAAGAAGAGAAGATGGGAGCAATTGAAGATCAAGCTCTCACCATCCAAAGAAGATCCCTCAAGCAATGAGAAATATGAAGAACTCAACTCTTGAAGAATATCTTATCCACCTTAGCATTTGGATAAGAAACGATGATATTATGAATGAAGAAGACGATGAAGCTAAAGGCTCAAGAAGGAATCTACCCACGAAACAAATAAAGATAAGTATTCAATTGTCATTTCATGATATTGTTTTGTTATACATTTGCTTATATTCAGTTGATGTATTATGCATGATAAGATGTTTGCATTAATGATAGTATAATTCTAATATGCATGTGATGGGTAATTAGCTCATGGTGCTATAAAACTCTCCATTGCTACTTATCTAGAATGAAACCTCTTTGCTGACATATTGGATTAGTGCACAATCTCAATGTTGTCCTGGTAGAGATGGAAGGCATCTAGAAACGTTTTCGTGAGATATGGATGAATTTTGTATTGGCTAAAGTAGTTGCATGATCATATATTTATGCATAAGAATTTTCCAGTATGAACATTCCTTATGAAATGTTTCTAACCATACAAATGCATTTGACTTGTAGGAAAAATCACATACATAATCGGCTACAAGCAAAGAAGGATGAGACTTGTTCTGAAGAACAAGTGACGACATTTCAAAATGAAAAATAATATGACGAATGCAGTGACATCATTGATGCAGAACCTTCCAAGAACAAATAGAAGATCAGTTCAGGAAGAATGATGTCTAGGATGCAGTATCGATACATGAAGGGAAGTTCGTAGTTCCATCATGCAGTAGATGGAAACATCATAGGATACAAGGAAAGACTCGTAGCACAAGGCTTCTCATGAAAAGAAGGCATAGACTACGAAGAGACATTTGCAGCCATTGCAAGTGAAGACACGTGACAGGAAAAATCATGTGTGCAAATGAAAGAAGGCCTTGTACATGCTTAGAAGACACCCATGGGATAACGCATACATGAGGAGCTTGATGAAGATCTGAACCTTTGCTACAAGGTGGATAAAGGATGACAAGGTCACAAATGGGTGCAAGAGGAACTTTTGAAAAGGTTGAAGATAGAGGATCTTGGTATCCAATGATCCTAGATGGATACATAGAATATTAGTAGCATAGGAAGCTACTTGTCACTTCGGTACAAAATGTTTGAGTACATAGAGGACGGAAGACAGAGGGAGTGACTGTAGAAGATCCTAAGGTTCGACATGGTATGATAGGATGGATAGATTACTGATGACTCTAGGCTTTACTGAGAGTAAATTGGATTCCAACCTTTGCTTCAAGGTTGAAGGTGGAAGACTAGTGATGCTCCTGTTATGTGTCGATACACTATGTTCTAGGCATGGAGGTGTGGACAAGGGAAGTATGTAGTAGAGATCCTGAAGAGGTTCAGGATGATAGAATGCATGACCACACCTATGGCATCGAACCTAAAGCTATTGAGTGTTGCTTCATCAGAGTCGATTGATGCCACGATGTATCGTTAGATGATTTGTTCCTTAATGTACTTGACGAATACGAGACCAGATACTTGCTTTGTTGTGAACGCATTGAGACTTGCTCAATTGATGGCTGCAAGTATGATACGAATCAGAAGATTAACCTGGAAGGCTATACGGATTCAAATTGGGAAGTGCCATTGATAGAAAGATCACTTTGGGGTGCTTCTTCAATGTGAGATCATGTGTGATCTCTTGGTCGACAGGATGGAGTCCTGCATGGCACTGAGTACAACTGAGGCAAAAGATGTTGCCACTTGCTCTTCGGGAGGTAGTATGTTTCTCTTGAAAACTACTATTGATCTGACTTTCATTTTTGGTATGATGCAGAGATGAGCAGTGAAGCTCTAGTCTGTGATATAGATCGAGATCTCTCGAAAGAGGGAGTTCTAGAATAGCTACGAGACAGGTTTTCTGAGCATAAATCCTGGCAAAGCTCATAGGTTTCTCAGACATAACCGGTCCTATAGGTTGTCCTTGGATGTAATTAGTCATGGCGAAGCTCATGGGTTATCCTTGGACGTAATCATCCCTAATGTGATTCTATGCTAGAAATGGCCAGAGTGAAGTTTGAGTACTTCAGGGAGAAGCTTGGTGTTCTCCAAATTGAGGTTCCCTCCAAAGGGAAGTGATGATTTTGTGAGCCCTTCTGACATGGTGAGAGGATTGGTTGCTTCCATGATCAGATGTAAGTGATGTTCAATTCTGACATGGTGAGAGGATTGGTTCCTTATGACATGGTGAGAGGATTGGTTCCTTCCATGGTCAGATGTAAGAGTTGTGACATGGTGAGAGGATTGGTTCCTTCTATTGTCAGGTATATGTGGATGCCACATCCAACATGAAAAAGGGTTGGCTCTGTGAAGACACATCTAGTATGAAAAAGGACTAGCTCTGTGTAGATGGCATGTCCAGCATGAAAAAGGGTTGGCTCTATGAAGACACATCTAGTATGAAAAAGGACTAGCTCTATGTAGATGACACATCCAGCATGAAAAAGGGCTAGCTCTATGGAGGCTCGTCTAGTATGAAAAAGGACTAGCTCTGAGTAGCTGCCACATCTGGTATGAAAAATGACCATCTCTATGATGCCTCATCTGGTATGAAAAAGGACCAGCTCTGTGATGCCTCATCTAGTATGGAAAAGGACTAGCTTTGAGAAGGCTCATCTAGTATGAAAAAGGACTAGCTCTAAGTAGCTACCACATCTGGTATGAAAAAGGACCATCTCTGTGATGCCTCATTTGGTATGAAAAAGGACCAGCTCTGTGATGCCTCATCTAGTATGAAAAAGGACTAACTTTGAGAAGGCTCATCTAGTATGAAAAAGGACTAGCTCTGAGTAGCTGCCACATCTGGTATGAAAAAGGACCAGATCTGTGATGCCTCATCTAGTATGAAAAAGGACTAGCTCTGAGAAGGCTCATCTAGTATGAAAAGGGACTAGCTCTGAGTAGCTGCCACATCTGGTATGAAAAAGGACCAGCTCTGTGATGCCTCATCTGGTATGAAAAAGGACTAGCTCTGTGATGCCTCATCTAGTATGAAAAAGGACTAGCTCTGAGATGATACATCCAGTATGAAAAAGGACTGGCTCTGTATAGGTTCCTATGACGAAAAGATTCAAGAGATAGCACCCGTGATGATGACCCAATGATGATCCAGATCCAGTGATGATGATCCAGATCCAGTGATGATGATCCAGATCAAGTGATGATCCAGATCAATTGATGATCCAAATCCAGTGATAATGTCCAATGATGATCCAGATCGAGTGATGATCCAGATCCAGTGATGATGTCCAATGATGATCTAGATCGAGTGATGATCCAGATCCGGTGATGATATCCAGTGATGATGATCCAGCAGTGATGATCCAGATCAAGTGATGATCCAGATCCATTGATAATGTCCAGTGATGATCCAGATTTAGTGATGATCCAGATCCATTGATGATGTCCAGTGATGATCCAAATCGAGTGATGATGTCTAGTGATGATACAGATCGAGTGATGATCCAAATCCGAAGATGAAGATGACTTGAAAATAAAAATGACTTGAAGATGAATATGACTTGAAGACGAAGACGACTTGATGATGATCCAGATGATACAGTGAAGAAGACTTATGCTGGCATATTGTGTCAAGAGAATACCTTCCTAGTTAAGAGGGAGTGTTGATGTATTTGTAACTTCAGAATGTATTCATTTGTATTTCTTATGTATTGTAACCCGATGTTTATTCCAGGATGTATTGTAATGTATTTGAGTCATGTCATACCCCGATGTTTATTCTGGGAAGTTTCTATAGTGAGAAAGTCATGTGAAGTCATTGTGGGTAACCCTCCTATTGGTCAAGGGTTAAATTCCCCACAGTTGTGGGGCCCTTGGGTTGTTAGACTATCCTAGTGAATTCAACCCTAGGTGAGTCATTGTAATTCAGGGCAATATTCCCCACCATTGTGTTACCCTCCTATTGGTCGGAGGAGGCAAAGTCCCCACAAGTGGTGGGGCACTAGGGTTATTAGACACTCCTAGAGATGTCGGCTCTAGTAAGTAATTGTTAAGTGAGGCTGACATGTTGAAGTGGGTTCCAAGTGAAAGGAAGAATATAAATAGAGAGTGAGAGCCTCTCTATTTATCATACTCATACACACACACTCACTCATTGGGGCGCATGAGTGAGAGAGAGAGAGACTGCTGCTGTCGAGAGATCACTTACTGTTTTGGGGCTTTTCTATTTTGGTGCTAATTCTATCTCTGAGGAAGTTGTGGGGTTTTCACCATTTATGGTTTCCCTGAGGATAAACATTGTGGTCATTGTCTCTTGTGTTTGATTTTTGTGCTTTTTTATTCTCTCAGTTAAAGATCCTAATGTTATGCTAGCTTAATGATAAAATTCTAACAAAATGAAGCTAATAAAAATACTACAAATACTCTTACCAAATATATTTAGTGATGAGTACCTCTTCCCATTCTTCATCACTATCATTCTCATAGCCCAAAGAAGAGTCCTTTCTTAAAGTATTTCGAAGCCCAATGCCATCACTACATCAAAAACAAAGAGTCAGAAACAAAACTTTCCCTCTTGTCTACTATAATATTAAGAATCCATGAGCTTCAAGGTGTTTCAGATGTTCCTCATCATGGGCTATTAAAATTAAAACACAACCTGTTGCTTTGATAATTAATAAACTTAAAATTATGCAAAGTATATTCACCTTTTCTTTGAGAAGGTTCCATAATAAGCATGTCTATGGTTGTGATCAAACTACAAAAGGTTTCTTCTCTTATTGTGAAGCCTATTTTATTGTGAAGCCTATTTTAGCTTTAAATCAAGTGATAAACATTCTAAGAGCCAGGCAGATTCAGAAAATTATTGCTAATGGATACTCGACGATTATCATTTGAAAAATTAGAGACTTGACTCCCTATGCACCTTAATGTCTTGCAAAAATTATCTCTAGACCTAGAATTCAAAGAATTGCAAGCATTTTGACTTGGAGAATTGCAAGTATTGCAAGTATTTAACATTGAATCATCTACTGTTTCAAAGGTACCATTTTGTATGGAGGAGTTATGCTTTGTGAATCATTATTCCTTGGCTATAAGGGCACCTAATAGTGGATTCAATAATTAAAGAGTCATGTTGCAAATATAAAGAGAAATACCCTGCTCCTACAACATTGCGTCTTTAGAGAAACCTTTAAAGGGTTGTATATTTGGATTCTAGGTGATGATACCAGTTATTTGAAAGGCATGACAACTGGTTAAGCATGAATTAAACTTGAAAAACTTGCAAACTATTAGGTATAACAAAATATATATCAGCTCTGTGTTGAGATGTACAGGATCTGAAACAGCTTCCATGATGATTTGACAACAGTTCACAGAGAGAAATAACCATTGATAAGAACTAAAATTTCCTTAGAATGTATGGTCACCTAAAATAAGACTACACTAAAATTTAGATTCTAGTAACCTTTTGAGATTGACTAAACCTATTGAAAAGGTTGGAGAGACTGGTATTCTACAGTGTTCTTATAATGCACAGTTGCATAAAGGCATATTCTTATCAAGATTTATGACTTTCAAAATGAAGGAATTTACTTGACCATGAAATGCACATTTATGATGAAGCAAAGGATAGAGAAAATCATGATGAGGTTCATATTCCCCATTTGAACTGCCTACACTATTCCATTCTCTTTATCTAAGGGCTTTGAGCCAATTATATGATGATGTAATACTGGGTGTTTCCACTAGGTGGGCTTACATTTCTTCTTATTCTTGATCAGTTTATTTGTAGGGCAGCCTCAAAAACTCGCTTATGACAAGAAGTGTCTAGGTGACCAATCTTACAACAGGATCTACCCTTGAAAGCGACTTGTCCATAAGTCAAAATTCTGTTTCCAAACTACTCCAACATCAAGAAGTATTTCCTCTGTAAGATTAGGGCCTCAAGTTAATAGTGCATTTATACTCCAGATGAGTGTGGGATGGCACCACACATGCCATTCCCAACACTAATATTCAGTTTTGAATGCTCTCTGCCCATATTTTTTATCAAAGGTGGGAAAATGAGAATCATGTTCTGACATCAACTGGAGCAAGACAACACTCTCAATGATAGCAACACTGGTTTTGCAGAGGTAGGTGCTCATCGGTGAAGTATTCAGTTGAATTTCAAATGGGAATGGAAGATTTTTGAGAATTCAAGAGACGTTATAAACTGGAGGTCTATTGGGGAACAGTCCTCAAAATTCTTGGTGTATTATGTTGTTGTGTATTCCATTTGAGTCCTGGGACTGTCATTTTAGAAGTTGGTTTGAACCTGTCATTATCAAGAGGCATATCTCTATGTTCACAGTGTCACATTTTGTGTGTATTAGTGTTCTATGCTATTTTTTAGGACGATGGTATTATCTCCTTGGTTCGGGGCTTAGTACTAGCCATTCTTTGTTTGGTGTAAATTCTACCCTTGGTATCATTCCTTTGTGGCTTTGTCCTGCATTTGAGCCTTTGAATTGTCTTTGGAGTGAGTTTGACATCACCAGGAGGCAGTTTTATGATACCAAGGTTGTACACCCAGGGTGCACATTTTTTCTATACGTTACATTACATACAGTCATACTCCAGTTATTACAGTTGGATGGTGGTATTTCAATGGTAATTCTGGCCTTCAATTGACCCACCTCAAGCAATTGTGGTCTTATGCACAAAACCCTAGACAACAGTGGCATTAGAGGAATTTTGGGGTCTAAAATGGGCCTCCTAAGGAAAATAATAAAATAATAGTTAAAATAATAAAATAATATTGATTAATTTTGGAGGAAGAAAGAAAAAAACTACTTTTTGTGTTCGTATTTTCGACATATCTCCCTGTGTTTTTACTCAAATTTCGATCGGGAGAGCTCGTTGGATGCGTAATTTTATTCCGCATCCAAAGAGTACCCACACTACATACTTTTGACGGACCCCGCTACCCCCAAAACAAGAAATACCTGAAAAAACGTGAAGATGATGTCATCATCATGTTTTTTCAGGTATTTCTTGTTTTTGGGGTAGCGGGGTCCGTCAAAAGTATGCAGTGTGGGTACTCGTTGGATGCGGAATCAAATTCCGCATCCAACGAGCTCTCCCGATCGAAATTTGAGTAAAAACACAATGAGATATGTCGAAAATACGAACAAAAAAAGTAGTTTTTTTTAATGACAAATATGTCAATTCAACCATTATGGTTGACTTATTTTATTGAAATTCTATTGGTTCTTGAATTCCAACTCACAAAAACTTATTTTGGCACGTTTTCTTATAAGGCCCATTTTAGACCCCAAATTTCCTCTAATGATTAAAGGACATTCAGTGGCAGAAATATGGTGACCCTGCTACTGCATATCTCACCAGACTGAATGGAGACTGGGTTCTCCCCTATTTCGAATTGAGTCTTCTTGGGCATTCCAAGCCATGGGTTGCCCATGTTTTCATGGGAACTCAGCAGGACATCCTTGATATCAAGAAAATCCTTCAAAGATAGGACAACATCAATGAAAACATTTTTACCATGCTTTCTTTGAAAAATACTATACAAAGCAAGGATCATGTCATCATCTCGTAGAACTTGGAAATCCTGGATATAGTCATGCAACAAAGGAGGAAAACACAAGCCTTGGAGTCTGAGTGCTTGAACCTTAAATCCAGGACTGAAAAAGCTCATCAAATGCACTTAGACTACATCATCAAATAATAGGAAGACTTGGGGTTCCACTACAACATATATATACCAAAGAAGATGAAACTGTTTCACAATAGTTTCAAGATATCGAGCTTGAGAACCCAAGGATACATGTTGTCCACGCAGAACTTAGAAGAGCCGATCGCTAGGATATTTTTCACTAAAGCATGATATGTAAAATCCTTTTTGTATTAGGTACTTCTATTAGATATATACTAGTAGGAGCTCTCTAGTTTACTTTGAAAAGTTAATCTTTGTTTTAAAAGCCTTGTTAGAATTGAAGATTTGGTGCTCACTCCTAGAATACTATCTACTTTTTTCATTACCTAGCTGTACAATTCTACTTTAGCCATTTTAAATTTCTAACACTATGCTACTAACAACTTTCTAAACAAAATGTCACTTCTAATTGGAGAAAATGGAGAAAAAGTGGCCTTTTAATACCTTCAAAAAATTATCTTTGGCTGAATTTTGCAATCATGGATTAGTCCTATCCAATCATGGCAGTTGGTCAAACTGATCTAGTGGATACTTGATTAAGGACTAATAATATTAGTTTGCAATTGTTTTATCATTCTTCATCGATGGTAAATCCATCACCTACTCATTCAAATATGAAGAATGAAGCTCTAAGGATGACAAAAACTATGGGTATTGCAACAAATACAACTGATCTGTCACTATTGTTGACCAGTTATAGCTATAACTGGCACATAAAGAATTATGATGTCACCTAGATTAGCCTTGTTATTGCATTGTGGACACTACACATTATTTACATCAATTAAAAATTATAATCTCGAAGAATTGTTTCAACAAAAACGATAAATATATATTTAATATTTTTCATGAACTTTATAGTCTTACCAGTTCATTTAACATGACAGCATGGAAAACAACAATTTGTGAGCTTGCATATTCTTACCTTTCCAATATTTTTCTTGTGTCGTTGAAGCCACTCTCTAATAAAGGAGATGCCAAACACGTGCCCACAAGAAAGGGACCTGCATTTTCATATTTCAAATATTAGTCTTTAGACATTTGAGAATCGTATAAATAAATAAAAACATTTTGCTGGAAGAAAGATAATTTATATGGATTTTGATAGCATGATATATAGGACAAAAGAAACATCAAACAAATAGGAGACTAGCAACTGAATTTGGTGTATCTACACATGTCAGTAGAGAATACACACCAAAAAATCAATCTTGCAAGGTAGTCACGAGAGGCAGGCACTGCTCCTTGAAAAGGGGACCAACTACTCTCCATCTCACCCAAATTTCCATCCTTTGTGATGTTATCCGTCTCTCCAAATTTTATGTTCAAAGATATATCATCTAGGAAAAATATCTTCAATACATTCTGCACAAGTTGCTGACTGACTACTTCAACCTCTACTGATGAAGGATGTGATAATTGAGTCACCTAATGGGATGAAGATCATCACAAACAAATTCTAATGCATCAATATGAAATTAGAATGATTCCTCATTAAAAATACACAAAATCCAATGCACATACTTCTTACTACTTCCCCAACCAGAATCTTACCATATCTGGTTCCAAGGACCTTAAATAATCCAATAGATAGTTGCTATTATCTTCACCAGTTTCTATGCAAACTTGTCTCTTTTTGTGATCATGTAGCTCCTAAAAATAAATCTGATCCTTGTAAGAATATACACACATACAAAGCACAAAATGCATGCACCAAACTTTGCACAGGCCACTAATAATTAGCAAATACTGATACAAAGGCTTCAACCTTGAATAATGATACAGAGCATAGTGTGAATGGATCCACAACAAGGCTGAATCTTATCCTCTTAGAGAAAAAGAAGGAAGAGGATGAGTTCAGTAACAAAATTATTTGCATGGTTGATCTGTTCAAACACCAGCCTCTGGTATTAGTGGAAGAAGTGCCTCCCGCTATAGAGGTGAAGCCTTCATTGAACCCTTGAATCTTCAGTACATATGACAAGCCAATTTGCTAAAGTCAAGTTATTGTGTTAGTTTCTGATTTATGTAGTATCCTTAAAATGATTGATATATAGACAATGGGCCTCGGTGTATGAACCATTTTTATTCTGTTCAGGATGGACATCTAATATTAGAATTGTCCTGGTTTGAATCTCATTTTGGATCTTATGGATGTACTTGGTGTTCTCATGAATGAAAGTTCTCATATAAATAAGAAACTTTTTTTTGATAAAAAAGAGGGAGTGCTTGATGCATCTCCCGAGATAAGTATCTACACTAAGTATAACCATAAAGCAACATAACTAAAGAGAAGAGAACAAAGAAGCCAACTAATATATATCACTACAACAAAGAGAGAATAAAGGGCAGTAAGACAAAAAAGAAGAGCAAAAAAAATTACAAAATGCAAATTGCAAAGCAAAATATGCACCAAAGCTTCAGGAGATAAGAACTCAGATCATAGACCACTGATGTGAATTCCAAAGAGAAAAGAGGACAATCTAAAAAGATAATATACAGTTGTGATAGAGGTGGCAAATGATACTTGCTCCGCATGCATTGTATGTAAGCATGAAATTTTAAAATACTGGACCTTCCTGACCAATCCAAACAAGCATATAGTCCTCCATTTTCTGATATCTAGGCAGAACCCATTTCAAACCCCCAAGTCTATACTCAGAGGAGCTCTTGAATGACTCAGTTTGGTTCAATCTGGCCAGCAACTCATGGGACACTTTGCTTTCAGTACCACCTAACAGCTAGTCACAATACAGTGCATCATTTTCTGAAGCTTCATCTTCATCCTACCTAAGGATGCTTTTCACATTGGGTAATGTAGGATCCATTGCTAAGCACAAAACTTCTGCAAAATTTATGGTTTTGCTCAATCTACTTCCTGTAAATGAGCTAGACCCTACTTCCTCTTTCAGCCGATCTATTGCATAGGCATAATCCAAACTGAAGAGGACCTGCTAAACAAAACAAAGACAACTATCTGAAATCTAAAGCAAATGAAGTAGAAAACAATTGTCTCGCAATATTTCCTGTATATCACAAATTTAGCAACAAAAGGTGAATATACTTTGCAACAGCTTAGAGAAAAAGAAGGAAGAGGATGATTTCAGTAACAAAATTATTCGCATGGTTGATCTGTTCAAACACCAGACTCTGGTATTAGTAGAAGAAGTGCCTCCCACTATAGAGGTGAAGCCTTCACTAAACCCTTGAATCTTTAGTACATATGACAAGCCAATTTGCAGAAGTCAAGTTATTGTGTTAGTTTCTGATTTATGTAGTATCCTTAAAATGATTGATATATAGAAAATGGGCCTCTGTGTATGAACCATTTTTATTCTGTTCAGGATGGACATCTAATATTAGAATTGTCCTGGCTTGAATCTCATTTTGGATCTTATGGATGTACTTGGTGTTCTCATGAATGGAAGTTCTCATATAAATAAAAAACATTTTTCTGATTAAAAAGAGGGAGTGCTTGATGCATCTCCCGAGATAAGTATCTACACTAAGTATAACCATAAAGCAACATAACTAAGAGAAGCCAACTAATATATATCACTACAACAAAGAGAGAATAAAGGGCAGTAAGACAAAAAGAAGAGAAAAAAAATTACAAAATGCAAATGCAAAGCAAAATATGCACCAAAGCTTCAAGAGATAAGAACTCGGATCATAGACCACTGATGTGACTTCCAAAGAGAAAAGAGGACAATCTAAAAAGATAATATACATTTGTGACAGAGGTGGCAAATGATACCTAGTCCACATGCATTGTATGTAAGCATGACATTTGAAAATGCTGGACCTTCTTGACCAATCCAAACAAGCATATAGTCCTCCATTTTCTAATATCCAGGCAGAACCCATTTCAAACCCCCAAGTCTATACTCAGAGGAGCTCTTGAATGGCTCAGTTTGGTTCAAGATGGTTAGCAACTCATGGGACACTTTGCTTTCAGTACCACCTGATGGCTGGTCACAGTACAATGCATCATTTTCTAAAGCTTCATCTTCATCCTGCCTAAGGATGCTTTTCACACTGGGCAATGTAGGATCCATTGCCTAGCATAAAACTTCTGCAAAATTTATGGCTTTGCTCAATCTACTTCTTGTAAATGAGCTAGACCCTACTTCCTCTTTCAGCTGATCTATTGCATAGGCATAATCCAAACTGAAGAGGACCTGCTAAACAAAACAAAGACAACTATCAGAAATCTAAAGCAAACGTAGTAGAAAACAGTTGTCTCGCAATATTTCCTTTATATCACAAATTTAGCAACAAAAGGTGAATATACTTTGCAACAGCTTAGAGAAAAAGAAGGAAGAGGATGAGTTGAGTAACAAAATTATTCGCATGGTTGATCTATTCAAACACTAGCCTCTGGTATTAGTGGAAGAAGTGCCTCCCACTATAGAAGTGAAGCCTTCACTAAACCCTTGAATCTTCAGTACATATGACAAGCCAGTTTGTAGAAGTCAAGTTATTATGTTAGTTTATGATTTATGTAGTATCCTTAAAATGATTGATATATAGACAATGGGCCTCAGTGTATGAACCATTTTTTTTTTGTTCAAGATGGACATCTAATATTAGAATTGTCCTGGTTTGAATCTCATTTTGGATCTTATGGATGTACTTGGTGTTCTCATGAATGAAAGTTCTCATATTAATAAGAAACATTTTTTTGATAAAAAAGAGGGAGTGCTTGATGCATCTCCCGAGATAAGTATATACACTAAGTATAACCATAAAGCAACATAACTAAAGAGAAGAGAACAGAGAAGCCAACTAATATATATCACTACAACAAAGAGAGAATAAAGGGCAGTAAAATAGAAAAGAAGAGCAAAAAAAATTACAAAATGCAAAATGCAAAGAAAAATACGCACCAAAGCTTCAGGAGATAAAAACTCGGATCATAGACCACTGATGTGACTTCCAAAGAGAAAAGAAGACCATCTAAAAAGATAATATACAGTTTTGACAGAGGTGGCAAATGATACTTGTTCTGCATGCATTGTATGTAAGCATGACATTTGAAAATGCTAGACCTTCCTGACCAATCCAAACAAGCATATAGTCCTCCATTTTCTGATATCCAGGAAGAACCAATTTCAAACCCCCAATTCTATACTCAGAGGAGCTCTTGAATGGCTCAGTTTGGTTCAATATGGCCAGCAACTCATGGGACACTTTGCTTTCAGTACCACCTAACGGCTGGTCACAGTATAGTGCATCATTTTCTGAAGCTTCATCTTCATCTTGCCTAAGGATGCTTTTCACACTGGGTAATGTAGGATCCATTGCCAAGCACAAAACTTCTACAAAATTTATGGCTTTGCTCAATCTACTTCCTGTAAATGAGCTAGACCCTACTTTCTCTTTCAGTTGATCTATTGCATAGGCATAATCCAAACTGGAGAGGACCTGCTAAACAAAACAAAGACAACTATCAGAAATCTAAAGCAAACGAAGTAGAAAATAGTTGTCTCACAATATTTCCTTTATATCACAAATTTACCAACAAAAGGTGAATATACTTTGCAACAGCTTAGAGAAAAAGAAGGAAGAGGATGAGTTCAGTAACAAAATTATTCGCATGGTTGATCTGTTCAAACACCAACTTTCTGGTATTAGTGGAAGAAGTGCCTCCCACTATAGAGGTGAAGCCTTCACTAAACCCTTGAATCTTTAGTACATATGATAAGACAGTTTGAGGAAGTCAAGTTATTGTGTTAGTTTCTGATTTATGTAGTATCCTTAAAATGATTGATATATAGAAAATCCAAACTATTTGTCTCGCAATATTTCCTTTATATCACAAATTTAGCATGCTGCTATTTTGGGCTTTAGGACAAATAAAGAATGCCTTGTCAGAATGACACGCCAAACATTCATTTTAAGACACATTTCAAATGCTACATACAAGCATTTCACAATTGACTTAACCACATTGGAACACTGCTAAGTAATTAAAGAAGTTCTTTTCTGTTTTCTATTAAAGCTTCACTATTTCAAACTTAGTTTATGCCAATCTTAAGTGACATTTTTGAGCTAGGATTAATTTAAACTTCATAAATATTCTTTCATGGAACTGAGAATATCTCACCGTTTCTATTGATTAGAAGCTAGAGAACATGGTAACATATTTGTGTTACAAGCTCAGATCATGATAAAGAACCACAATTAAAACCCATGAGAGACTTGTTGTCTTTACAGGAAAAGAAACCCTCTTTGGTTTTTGCATTGATGGACTCATGGTAGTTACCTCTTATTCATTTACTCTGCCCCACATTATCGTCATATGAGAATGCTTTAAAATGCATATTCCTATTTAATTTTTCTGGAAATATATCATATTTTACAATAGAACAGATTATCTTATATAGTGACTAATAGTTGTCTGCTCCGAAATTTCACTTTGATCATTCCTTATTTTTAGCTATGCCCATTCTCTAACCAATTGTGTGCCATTAGTTGCATCAGAATGAAGATAGACCATAGTGTTTTATTGTTAATTTTTACTCTTGAGCTTGACTCTAATATACAACTTTCAATAAATTACCAGATGCATATACATAAGTAATCCCAAATTTTTTTATAGATAGCAATACAATAAACTCATTAACTTGTCTACCATGCACAGTGGAACTGGAAATCAATCACATAAATAGTTTAACACAATGATTTACCCTAGAAACCCCGATGGGGAAAACCAACGACTAGGGATTTCTTCAATCTCGAGCCAGAGAGAAAATATAAAAGATTATACAATTAGAAATTTTACAAGTAGGGAGACCTGGTGGTACAAACCTTGGCTCTGCATGCAGTTGCAACTGTAGCTCTAAGGAATTTTCCCTTTTCTCTACTCTTCTCTGAATCTCTGATGAACTGCCTCTACCCCTCTCTCTCCCTAAAAAGGAAACTCCCTCTCTCTCCCTAAAGAAGTGCTCCCTCTTCCCCTCTTCACTGCTATGCTCAAACTAATGAAGAAATGCACCCCTTTGCCACAAAAGTGCGCCCCAAATTTGGAGTGCACCCTTTATCCTCGAATGTGTGCCCTTTGTCTCAATCCAACTCCCTCCCTCTCCCTGAAGAAGTGCTCCCTCTTCCCCTCTTCATTGCTATGCTCAAACTAATGAATAAATGCGCCCCTTTGCCACAAAAGTGTGCCCCAACTCTAGAGTGTTCCCTTTATCCTCGAAGGTGTTCCCTTTGTTTCAATCTCAATCAATCTCTGATGAGATCTCAATCAGCCCCCCTCAATCTCTGAAGAAAGACCTACCTCAGCTTCTCGATGTCAAAACTAAATATCCATTCAGTTGATGCTATGACCCATTTAAGGCAGAGTGAGACAAATACAGTCCACAAGGTCACGGATCAATACTGACAACCTTAAAACATATATAGAAAACAAAAAAATCTATTTTCATTTGCAACAACTGACACAAACTAGCTCCTTCATCTTAGCCTCAAGGTATTAATTGGAATAGAATATATATTCTTTTATCATCTTTTTATAGGAGTTGTCTTTGCACTCCCATTTTGCACTCCTCACTGTTGTACTTAGCAGTCACATTAACCTATTTGCAGCCATCTGTTGGAAACTAATGTGTCTCATCTTATCTTATCTTATGGTCTATATTGTATTTAGTGAATGCACATGTGATCGGCAGATGTGTTATGACACAATCATTTTTATACTATGTGGGTCATGACAAATGAGTTAATCCATGTATTAGTCATTACGAAGACATCATTAGGAATTTCTTGTCAGCTGGGTACATGGACCTCATGATTTATGGCACTATTTCCCTATTTGGAATTTGACAATAAAAGGATCACAATGTGCTTGATAACATTGCTAAGCAAAAAGAGTAGGAAAACATATGAATATGTATTTTTTATAACTTTATACCCCTTGAACCTAGGAAATTGAATCAAATAGAAAGACAATATACTTGGTTACTTCAAAATATTTAGAACACATGAATCACTCATCTATGCGGGGACAATTTATAAATTAGAAGGTATCCATACATTGTATTGGACAAGGACGTCATTATCTTTCATAGTGTATCTAACAATATTGCCATTCTCATCT
The DNA here is from genome assembly GCA_001517045.1 of Pseudotsuga menziesii. Lineage (NCBI taxonomy): Eukaryota > Viridiplantae > Streptophyta > Pinopsida > Pinales > Pinaceae > Pseudotsuga > Pseudotsuga menziesii. The sequence continues at coordinate 195,307 of LPNX010859165.1, read as the reverse complement.
TCTACAATCAAAACCTCTTCTGTCTTATCCATACAACAAATCATCAACATCTTGAGTTTTGACATTGGTCCATCATATAACTTGCCTTAGTTGCATAAGTTGAGAACCTATCCCATCGACCATGCCTGAAAGTAATGGAACCTACATGGGAAAGAAATTGATAAGCCACTTTCATATTTTTGAAATATCACAACAAATAAAATAATCAAACTTCTATCAATGTTTTCATACAATTTAAGATCATATAATTAGATAATCATTAGTGAAGTACTTAGCCATTAGAAACTAGCAATTAGTGAATTACTTCCCTCATAGCAATGAAATGTTTTTCCCAGCTGCTTACAATATGACAAACATTAGCAACAATGTGGACTTTTAACTTTCTTGCAATTGTGGCAGATTGTAATCCTCCAGAGAAGTAGAACCACTCGATGTTTAATTGTATAATCATTCATATAAACTCATTTGGAACTTTCTCTTTTCCTTTCCCATTTTTCATCATCCAAGTTGATTTGTTAGTTACATGGTCATCAAGAAAATAAATACAATAGTTCAATCATCTTAAACCACTATTTGGAGCATATCTATATTTGAAGGAAAACAACCCAATGGACTGAAATCCCTCAAAATTGTGGCCCCACCCTCTAGAATGTTTTATTAGTGAATATCAGGTCATGGGTATTAAGCCAACACAAATTACAAATTAATTTCCCACATCCTACATCAATGATCTAGCACAAAGCCCAACAAGGCACGTATTCTGGTGACATCTTATAAGGCATGTGCCTAAAAAGAGATGGCCCAACTGCAAGCCACAACCACAGATCCCATGCAAGGGAGGAGCAAGCTTGCCATGATTTGAACCTGGGTCTTCTTCACAGCAACCACACCAAGTAGCCACCAGACAACAGCTTGATGGAAATGTATATGTGTGCCTTTGTGTGTGTGTATGATGCAAGGGAGGACTCCACACTATGTAGCTAGAGAACACATGTGTCCTCAAAATTTGAGGACACCCAATGTGCATTAAGGACTAGGACTAACTCATGTCATTGATGCAAAAGGGAATATAACCTTCAACAGTCATATTTCTTATCACTTAGGGATTAGACTCTTACTGTACCTCAGAGTAAATAGGTCAACAAAACAATGGAGATCAACTTGTAGTCCAGGATTCAACCTAGAGAGAATAGTTCACTTGAAATCTGTCATTGGGGATGTGAAGTGTAGCCTTGAGGGCTAAGACATGTGCTACCTACAATATTCCAAGTGACATATTAAAGCACATGTCGAACAATAAAATCACATTTAAACAGAGGGCACAGGCATATAGATCTGAGATCTTGATATGAATTCAATGAGATCCCCTTAGCTTCCCAGTTCAAAATACAAAATTTATTGAATGTGTCCTCATCAGGAAGTTTGCACAAAAAGTAAAATATAATTCATCGAAGCCCAATAATCTTCCTTTTTTATCCATATTCATTATTGTTGTTCAAGAAAAAAAATTAAAGTCTCTCTGGGGTTCAGGCTGAGTTTTACAATTTTCTATCGCTTTTTTGGCAGCGGATCAACATGGGGTATTAGAAGGTGACATAGCCTTGTTTGAAGACAATGCTCGAGTCCCAAGTCTAGGATCAAGTTACTAACTTACTACATAAGGCTTTCATCACATGCATGCATAGGATGGTGAGTCTTGGGTTGAACCCCACTGAACACAATTGAAAAACCATCTTCCATTGGCTTCAGCTGAGACACACCCCTTCCAAAAAGTCATGTATCTTTGTATCAGCTCTAAGATACATCAAAAACCTGCCTGCATAACCTTATCTACTAGCAGCAGAGATTCGTTGTTGGTAGAGGCTGGTGCATTTTCTTGGATCAGGGTAGAACTATCAATAGATATTAGAAACAATAGTCTCTTCCAGAACTAGAATGAGAAAAATCATGTGATTTCCTAGTGTGGAAAAGAATCTTTGTGGACCGGCTCTATGACTGTATGAAGCCAAAAAGGAATGAGCATTGAAAGACAGTCAAGCTAATGTTAGTGGGGAAATGGAAAAAAATGAACTCGAGCTTTCACAGATCCTATATATAATGACATCCAAAAAATTACACCAGAATGCTAACAATAAATTGCATCCCTATTCTTGACCTTATGAAACCATATTATTTAATCCAGCTTTCATAAATTGGAAAAACTATTCCAAATTAAATGCAAAAAGTGTTGAAAGAACTGTATTTTTTTATTCTTATTCTTTTCATATTTTGAAATAATCGAAGATATCTCTCAATCTTAGCTGGAAAAGAAATAAGACAGATATGACCCACCAGCTTTACAACATCCTAGTCTCAATAAACAAAATTGGACAAGAATTTTGACCAAAACTTATATCAATACTCTTGCAGTCACAGAACATTATGTAAACCAACATTCATACTTCAAATGTATGTGAAAATAAAGAATGAAATGATGGTACGAATTTTGCATGAGTCAGTTCATAAATATCAATTCAATCCATACAAATCTTGATCTAGGAAGTCATCAGCTTACCAAATTCATCAACTGTAGAATAGATACTACCAGAGGAAAGAAGCCTCGCACTAATTGTCATAGACCTTGATCGCAATATTGTATCCATAGCACTATTACTGCAAATGAATACACAATGTCCTGCCTATAAAATGGTTCAAACTTTCCCAAACTATTACTGCAAATGCATACACAATGCCCTGCCTATAAAATGGTTCAAAATTTCCCAAATTTGGGAAATATTTGCAGATATCCTGAAAAATCAAACCCTCCATATAGAAAGGTTTCAAATGTTGTAATTTAGGAGAAACCCTGCCATGATTTGAACATAGGTCTTCTTCAAAGCAACCACTCGAAGATGCCACTAGTGACTAGACCGCAACTTGATGGACATGTATATATGTGTCTGGGTGTGTGTGTGTGTGTGGGGGGGAGAGAGAGAGAGAGAGAGAGAGAGAGAGAGAGAGAGATTAGAAGTACATATTTCAGTGATTTATTTTTGGATCCAATAGTAACAATTACCAATACTGAAAACAATCTCTCCTCGAGAATCTAAAGTGATCTCATTGAGCCCTTCACCTGATGGAAGTAAGAAACAACATTTCAGATCTTCAAGGAGGACGCCACCCAGAGTGACCGAGAAAGGATTATCAATGCCAAAATATTTCAAATCTAGACACCTAAATTCCTACATTGATAGATGTCGATCCAGCATAGCCCATTTTTCACTCATTGGAACCAGGACTGCCTCATAGAATTGGCCAAACTGAACAGATGATAGGAATTAAAGAACAAATCCAAGAAGATTAGAAAGAGAAGTGTGATGTATATGTGAAGTGAGAAACATCCAAGGAAGCCTCGGGGAAGTTGAAACAGATATTGAAATGCAAAGAAATACAAATCTGGCATATTTATGAATGAGGATAGAGCCTTATTTGCACAATACAGAGCAATATTTCATCTTTCTCATGCTCCAGTGACCCAAGTGGTATTCTAGTTTCAAGGGAAAAGGAACTAGGTGTGCAAGTAACAAGTCTTCCAAACTACCATAACCAATGTGGCAGCCGTTTGGCATGCGTGTGTTTGCCTCCCAAACGCCCGACGATGGTGCATCTTGGTTTGAAGATAGAAGTGCTAAGGGGATGAATATGTTTGATTTTCCATGATGTTCTTCTGTTTTGAATGAGTATCGAAAGAGCATCGTTCTGGAATAGAGACCATTGGAGACAATCAGCTAGAGAGGGATAAGATTTCCATTGATGAAATATGAGACATACTCAGAAAGGCTCCAAGGATACCTCTTCCACGAGTAAAACCTGTTGATGAACATGGAGCTCTTGCTATTATGAAGCGGTGAATTGTCTATTGCATGTCATTGCCTACTAGAGCGACCTTTGGCCTAGGAATGTGGGTTATGCTACACATGATGCTCCATGTCCACAATAGACAAAGGTCATTAGTGATGACACATGGAGAATTAATATGGCCTTATTTGTTAATTTTTTTAGGACTAGAGCTGCTTTAGAGGAGCCTTTTCATACTTGTAATGGGTCATTCATCATGAAATATTTTTTACTTGGCATCCCTTGTTATTTTTGGAGGATGCCTATACTTTGTTTAAGATGATATTTGATCACCTTGGTGTTGTCCACTTTAAAACTATAGTGTGCATTTTTTAGGGTTGAGGAATATTTATGGACATTGGGCCTTATTATCCCTTGAAAATTGTATTTGTGGCATTGACCATCTTTTATAAAGAATTTGTTAGCAATTGGTTAGATATTTGTTAGGTCTAATGGAGTTATTCATGGCTTACTCCACCCTAGGTTAATTTATTATTTTTATTGTAAGAGGTTGAGGAGGTTAAAGCTATATAAGGCTTTTCTCTCTCCCTCATTTAGCATGGTTGGATTATGAGAAATTTCTCTCGTTGGAGCCTAATTGTTAAACCTTATGGAGCATTTTGGAGTGAAAGGATTTTCTTCTCTTGGGTTTTTTACTTGATGCTTAAATGTTGAGGTAACATGTTATGTTTTACCATTGTAAACTTTATATTCCTAGTTCACTTCGAGGGGTAGTCTTACTCAAGTGGAATTTAATATTTTGTATGTTAGTTTTGTTGCATGTCTTGTGGTTTGATGATCTAAGGAGGAACTGCAAATCAAGTAGCATAAGCTAGGGTACAAGCTAGGATATAGGTTGGAGGAATGTGCCATATATGCCACCCTTCCTTGGGAAAATATTGCATGTTGATTCAATATTTTTGGGGTAGGGACTTGTCTTTATTTTTGTTGCAAAGGTTCCGACCAAGCACATACACTTCAAGGCTTGAGGGGGAATAATCCCAATACACCAAATTCCCTAGAGATTTGCACTAATATTCAAAACCCTCCCATCGCCTATACGACAAACAAAGACCTCAATTTTTGCTAAGGCTAGCTCTTCAAATCAACTTGTGTCCTCATTGCCATAGCTCAACAATCCTATCTAGGGAATCCCCCCTTGAGTTGGATAAGAGTTAACCAAAAGTGCAGAGAGGTGTTATCGAGGTGACAAGGGGTAATAACTCTAGGTTGCAGTTGGGATAACCATGTTCTTTGGGGTTTTAACTATACCTGCTAGATCATGATGTAACAAACCCAACAACATATATGTTGAGATCATGTGGTTAGTTTTCACTATGTTTGTGGTCATGTGTCAATCCATTATATTGGTTATAGCTTTATGGAGCCTACATATGGGTGCCTAACTAATGCATTTATTGTACTTACTATATTTGACTAGGTCCTCCTAGTAAACCTCTTGGAGCTAGCGACCTAACCCTAAGATACACTCCTCATTTGTATCATCTCATTCCCGAGAATTCATTCATTCTTTATGTGTGTGTTTGTGTGTTTGTATATGAATGAGCAAACAAACTGACAATTTTTGAGTGCATGATGAGTGGCTAACGCTAATTCCAAGCTAATCTTGAAAACTTTCCCTACTATGCCTGCAGATAGCTCATACTACCTGCAATTCCTCCATTTTATAATCGCAATGCCAAAATTTAAAGAGTTTACAGAAGATATGTATTTCTATCATATTAGACTAGACTAGAACAAACAGATAAACTTACGGCACTCCATAGTTCAAAGATCATCTGCGAAATTGATGTGTTTGTTCATCCACAAAATGTTTAATAGGATTGACAATTCCATCAAGTATCTGCAAAAAGACACATCCCCACTTTAACAACAACCTGAGATGAAAAGATACCTCCAGATTTAGCACATAGTTCCATTGAAATCATCACTAAGCATACTATTTCACTGTTCACCTCAAAAAAGAAACCTATATATTTTAATCTCAACTGCAAAAAGGATTTCTTATATCCATGTTTTCTTTAAAAGAACTACCAAATTTCTTCTAAAGGAATGTAGGGATGATTCTTACATAAAAGAAAAGATGAAAGAAATAAATTAAATCAATATCCACTAATAACCAAAATAGGTCAATGGGACTAGTAAATACAAAAAATAATAGTATTAAATAAGTAGTGCATAGGGCATATCTTCCCAAAAGAAAAAAGAAAAAGGATAATATAACAACAATATGAGGTAGATCATTAATGGATAAACCCTCCATAATAGAAGACATCCCTGAAGGTGAAAACAATTGAAACAAGCTTGATAACCAACAGAAATATCAAACTCAAAGATAAGAGTTTCCCTTAATGTGTCTGATTCTAACCATGAGTCGGTTTGACTATCTTGTAGATTACCCCATGTATGAACTCTCTCTTAGAGTCTTATAAAGCCTCTTATCTACACAATTTGGGAAATTACGCCAGATGAGAGAGAAGGAAGTCCCCGTTTGATAGATACCCCATTTAATTCAGAACCGAGGGAGGTTCACCCATATCCCCATGAAACTTTCATTTACAAAAAACACGTTACTACCTCAACTGGTGCATGCTATGACGAAGCGTGTTACATACGTTGATTCACCCGTTGGGGATCATATGCAATGGGAAGGGTCCTCAGGAAGGGATTGAGACCTTCAGGTTATGAGCCATTATACCTAGGGAGAGGGGCGTGAGGTATCATTACTGGTATATGAATGAATGAATCTATCTTTTTGGTAGGAGGTTTGGTCAGGTTGATACATTCACACGCTATCCAGGTAGTGTCTTTCATGCAATTCGGGTTGAGCCATTCACGCTGATCAGGGAGTTAGCCTGGGAGGTGGGGGATGTATTCCCAGTTTTAGGTGCACCCATTTACCTAACTCCTTCTACACCCAGTACATGCTTAGGATAAAGGAAGGAAATCCCATGGATGTCGACGTTGATTTCTTGCTTTTATATACTTGAGATTACCCCGGTTTAAGAAAGACGGGGGATGTCTTCAAAAAGGGTGTCCAACGAGAGGAGGTAGTAGTTAATTAATAGAATCACAACCAACTGATAGGACAAAAGTTCATTAAAGTAGTTAGTTGGCCAAAATCCCATCAGTGTATCTTACCCACTCATTGAGAGATTATTTCCCATTGAGAGAGAGATCTTCTTACACTTATGCTAGTCATACCTAGCAATGTTAACTGATAGGACCATGTTCCCAACAGACCACAGTGAGCCTTACCCATCGAGATGGAGAGGCCCCACATCACTGGCCGAGAAAAATAAAAGGTACCACCGATCCACCATTGATGAATGGAATTGATGATTATGTTTACTATAGTCCCCACCAAAGGAGGATATTGAGATTTTTATCCCATTATCGCGAATCATAGTCAATCATTGCCAGAAGGGCGATCATTTTCAGGTGGGTAAGCCGATAGCCAGGCATTACCAATCATTAGCTAGTCATAGTAAGCCAATAAATGCCAAGAGGTCGCCAGTGATTGACAAACACTCTCAATGTCAAGAATTTTTGTTTTTTTTATGTCATAAAAAATCACACATTAAAAAAGTGACCGAAACATGCATGGATCAAACAAATCAAAGTAAAAATCTTTTAGAATTGATTGGATTATATTCAAATGAGATATTAAAAAAGGATGCAAAACAAATACCTGTCAGACAGTATACGAATGAATAAGTCTAGAAATCCTATAATCTTTGGGGCCTCATGACCTTAACACCATTCACACACATTCAATAAAATGTTACGACAAGAACATGTTGCAACATGGAAAGCAGTTATTCAAAACATCTATATGTTTTTTTACTCCCTTTGCAACCCTATCTATGGATTCAACCTTATTAAAATAGGTTTGTAACAACTATTCTCATAAGAACAACTCCCCTGCACCTCTTTCTCTAATGCAGGAAGTTCCCTCCTCAATTTGTCAATCGTATCAATTTTTAATGCTTTTAAGCCCCTTCTCCACTTATCCTACAGCATGGACAATATTAAGTAGTGTAGTTTGATAGAGATTATATTGTTTCTCATTCATGATAAGTTAAGAGAATCCTATCAAATAATAGAAGGGATAAGAGTACAGTTGAGGTACTTCTATCCTTGACAATAGCTTAAAAGAAATATTTTCACAAATGCAGATATAGCAAGCATACCAAAGTAAATAACTCTATTTTTCAGCTCGCATCTTTCTGAAGAAGTACAATATTTACTTATCAGAATATGGATTTAGTTCCCTTTCAAAAATTGTAATTTCCCTTTTTCTTTATCTCCTCAATTGTAATCGATCAAAGTATAGAACACACCTTAAATAATAACTAGCTAAAAAACAACAATACATTGATCATGACATGGTCTCTTAAAATCTGGAAAAGTTGACATCCTGTCTTGTATCGTCTGTAAGGTATGGGTTTCTATCAGTAATGGGAAAAAGTACATGCTTAAACTGTGTTAAGTATGTTGCAGCTGTACCATCCCCAGATTCTTGCACCTCTGCTTTTGCTATAAACAAGGTCAACAAATAGAGAAAGTTGAGATTTCATACTCTGAAGGTTGGATTTAAAGTTTAAGTTAGGAGTTGGTTTTCTTAATTAATAATTAAATAAATAACATGGACTAGGAAACAGTGGAATGTTAGTGCAAAATATCGATGAAGACATGTCCAATTTACTTGGAGAAGCACAATAGGTTTAAGATTACTTCTGCGTAATTTTACAATTTTTTCATAGGAGAATTCTAAAACAACTAATGCCTAGACACCAAAACAAATTCTTTAAGTGGAACTGAGCAACAAATAATTAGATTATCAAGAAACAAGGAAATCTTGAAGATGCACTGATGTTCCTGCAGTTTATCATGTAATTGGTAACCGTTGTCTTCTAAATATGCCATAGTTAAATATCTGTTGTTGTCTTCACAAATATTTGAAACTGATTAAATTTAACTAGATCTTAAAGAAGATAACAATGCCTGAGATTTTAGAAAATTACAAGCCCTAGTCACTATAATCTGAATTATTCAGCACCAAAGTCCACAAAGATGGCTTGTTCCTCATACATGACGGGAGGTCTATTGATTATTCTAATATACAACTATGCTTGTCAGTCCTACTTTTTGCGGGTGATGTTACACTTTTCAGCCATGATTCAGTATCACAAAGCTAAATAGAATCAACTTTCTTCTTTTTAGTAGTCTTTTCCACAGAAATTTCTAAATTGTGTCAAAAGACAAGTAGATTTCAATTATCAATATATAAAATCATGCACAGTTCAAGACATAGAAGAATTGTAGAATTTTAAAAATAGATTCAAAGATATAAAACATGAAAATTTATTTAATGTTTTGTGGATTTGAAAAAATCACTTGCCGTAGTCCAAAACTTTGGTAGAGATATTTGGAGAGACTCTTCTCACCTTTGCTACATCATCCCACCTGCCAGAAGCAACATAAATGTTTGAGAGCAACACACAAGGTCCAACATCATGTGGTTCCAACTCGAATAGACGTTCTAAAGCATGTTTTCCTACATCCATATTTCCATGGACTCTGTAGACACCCAGCAAGGCTCCCCAAATAGCTACAATCAGTTTAATTGGCATTTTGTTGATCAAATTTGCTGCCTCATTGATGTGCCCAGCACATCCAAGAATATCAACAATGCAAGCATAGTGGTCTGCTATTGGTGTAATCCCATGTTTTGGATTCATAGAATCAAAGTAGAATTAGCCTTCATTCACTAGGCCAGCAAGGCTACACGCTGATAGAAGACAAAGAATTGTAATGCAGTTTGGCTTTATGCCTGCCAATTGCATATTTTCAAATAGCCAGATAGCTTGCTTTCCATGTCCATGCAGGGCACATACTTTGATCATAGCATTCCATGAAACCACATCTCGTCTAGGAAATCTATCAAACACTTGGCGTGCATCCTCTATGCATCCACATTTCCCATACATATCAATCAGGGAATTCCCAACAAAAATATCTAGCTTGCACCCTCCTTTTAATATGTGTGCATGTACTCACTTACCCTATTCCATGACTGCTAGACTTGCACATGCACTAAGAATGCTAGAGAATGTGAATGTGTTGGGCATCATGCCTATTCCTTGCATTTTCCAATAGAGTTTCAAGGCATCCATGCCATTATTATTCTAGGTATAGCAAGCAATCAAAGCATTCCATGACACAATGCTTCGTTCAGGAATTTTGTGAAATAGTTTGTGTGCATCCTGCAAATTACCACATTTGGCATACATGTCAGCAAGGGCACTCCCCACAAATACATGAAGCTCTAACCCACTTTTAATGGCATCGGAATGAAAATGTAATTTAGTTGGGTTTCATGTCGGCCCTCAGCATCAGGGGAAATAATTTAAGGGTTTCTTCAATGTTCTAATTTTGAACATATCCTGAGATTATTGTAGTCCATGTAACCATGTCTCATTCATACATTCCATCAAACACTTGTTGTGCATCCTCCTTCCACATTTGGAATACATATTTACAATACTATTTAATAGAAAAAGGTTTGAATTAAATCGAGAATTGATTATATGGGTGTGGACTAGCCTACCTTCTTCAAAAGCCTTACTATTGACGCAACCCTGCAAGAGGCATGCATATACATTGGTATCTGGTCGGACATTTACTTTGCCTACGAACTCCAAAATGTCCAACACCTGCTCCCTTCAAACCCCTTGAGACACTGTACTCACTTCAGAAGTCATATCACAAGAATCCGCATATGCTTCTTTGTCTTACCAATTATCAATATATCTTGAATCTCCTTCCTCAACAAAATTGGGAACTGAGAAGCCACTGAAACCAATATTATTCACAATGTTGTTGTGTCCAGGAAACAAACATAAATTATTCGTTATTTTAAGTCCCGCAGAACTTGCAACAGATGGGTGATTTCCCAGGGCTACCATAGCCTTGAGAAGGGAGTTGGATTTTTTCATGGATGTTGAATGGGAAGCGATCCATTCATAGCCCATACATTTTCCATGGGTTGTATATCATATGATACAACAAATGTGTGAGTGCGTAAAACTATATGAGTTGATTTAGGGAAAAATTCATATGAAACAACGAAGTGATCGTTGCTTTTTTATTCGAATGCATAAAGCCTTTGTGAGCAGTGATCAAATATATTCAGTTAAACCTTCCGGGATAGAGTTTAAGTGAGTAGTCTAAATTATTGTGCATAGATTGGGAGTTTTTCATGGAGAAGTTATGGAGCTGGAGGCACACGCAGGATTTGCTTTCATGGAGCTGGCTTTCATGGCCTTCATGGCCTTCATGGGATTAAGAAAGGGAGCTTAGGCAAGGGTTGTCAGATGGGAAAAGGGAAATTTTAGGACTATAGAGGCGATCTGGGGAGAGGGGAAAATAGTTCAAGAGCATAGGGTTAAAAAAAATTGGATGTTAGACTTTGTTTCAAAGAGTGGGAAGGGTTTGTCGGCACACTAATTGTTTTCTAGGAATGGTGGGTATATTGGCAGGGTATTCAATGGTTTTTATACATTGGTTTTCTGATTTATCTGAAGCCTGATTTGTCCAAGGCAACCTTGAAAATGATACTTGCTAAAGCATAGACGGACTGAATCTCAAATAACTAGGAGGTGGTAGACAATATTTCAATGACGTCTGCACTAAATCCAAAGGTCTTAGCATCATATCATAGAAGTGGCAATGGCAATGCATCAATATCAATCTTCAACATACATTATCTACTTACAGAAATATCATCGCGGGACGGGTGCTTGAGAAACCTTGCCCGTGGAGGCGTTCACCTTGATTTCTAAATTAAATGATGAGGATTGGTGTTCGCTTCGATCCCTTAATTGGTGGGCCACCCATTTTAAATAAAAATACCATGAACCTTTTCCCTTTAAATGATTCTAAGTTGGTTACCTTCACTAGGAGCTTGTTGGAGGATCATATCTATTTGTGTTCATGTGGTTGTAAAAGTTAATGGAGTCATAACATACATCGTGGATTTACTTTATGGAGTTGTTTAAAAGGGATGGTCATTATTTTATTTTTATTTTTTCATTATTCTATTACTTTGAAACCACTTTGGGAGAACATTTGTTAAGAATTATTTATTTGTTCTTGAGGAAAAAGGGCTCCCATGGTGTTACCTATATTAATGTGCTTTATTAGGTTAATATTAAGTTATCTCTCATTTCATTAGGATTTGGATAAAGAATATGTTGAGTGAACAACATATAATAATATATTATAAAGTGTCATTTTCTTTACTTGACGTGAAGCATGGAAAAGGTTTTTGGATAATGGATTAGCTCTTGCATAGGATCGATTATAATTATTAACCACATTTGGAGAGTTCGATTTACAAGGGAGTGTATTTTTATTTTGTGGGATGTTTTTATATTTGGAGGGTTTTTAGGTGCTTATTGGAGCTTTGTTGGATTTGGCTTGTTGTAAAAGTCGCTTGGAGGAATCTTGAAGATGTTCTTATGGACATAGTTTGGAGTATTATCTTCTTTAAGGGATGTTTAGAGGTCAAGTGGCATCATCAACAACCACTTGTTCCTTGATTGTTGGAGAGGTTCCCCTTTGTTATGGGGGATATGTATCTCATCATTATACAAGTGACCTTGACCACTATTTTTTTATTATTGTATTTAGCTAGGAGTTAGTTCTTGAGTGGGGTACTTCTTGTATTATTTTACCCCACCCTATACTAGATATAAGGAAATTATGATTATTTTATTGTAAATGAAGTTTAGGCCTCTCATATAAATAGAGAGGCACTAACAAGTTTAGGTCACTTGCATATGTAGAGGTTGAAGTAAGCAATAGGCATATTTTGTCAAACAGGCCACCTAGCACAAATTTATGACTTTTGACAAACATCAAAGAGAGAGAAAAATTAATATGTAGTGCATCAATCAAGGGGTCATAGTACTTGGGTAGTGGTAGTGACAAGCTAGAGATGGAGAGATACCAAGTGGGGGATTCGAAATGGAGACCTTATAGAAACGGGAACATATCCTTTCCTTGCCAAGCCATCATCTTCATTAATAGGGCTTTATTTATCTATTTTTAGTTTAAACTACCCAATTAACTCATTAATACATGGGATTAGTTCACATAGAGGCTAGATCTAAGGGGTTCCACCATTTTATATTTAAAATATAACTTGTGAGGTCACATTCATAATCCATCTTAGAAGAGTAATGTTATGTTGTAGGGTTCGAACCTTGGGAAGAAGTGTCAGATCCTCGTACTACTACAATGGTGGGTTGAGCACATTAAGGAACTCGATATGCTAGTTATTTATGACTATCAATGATTGAACACTCTCAGTATCGGCATTCAAGAACCCGCTTCGAATTCATATATATCAGAGCTTAAACCCACTTTGAATTCAAGGAAATAGAGACTCATTACATCATGGGTTGGTGGTGATGGTGTGTTTAATCCTATCTCCATCGGATCTTCTCAAATGACAGTGCAAGTTCATCCCCAACTCTTTACCAAGGAAATTCTCTTAGTCGCAGTTGAGAAGTATAGGCTTAACATGGTCATGGATTTCCCATGAATCTTTGGTATAAGCATTGAAGGTTCTTTGGTAGATTCCTAATGGATATTTAACATAATATTAGATGAGGTTAAAAGTGAAGGGAAAATGAAATTGCGCCATCTTGTCCAAAAAAATGTAGAAAAATACTTTTTTTTTCCAGGAGAAAAATAGCATTTCCTTGATATTCATATGAATCAAAGGAAACCTTTGTTCATCAGCAAATATGTTACATCTCGGCTAGGAGAGAAGCTTCAGCAAAACATCCAATTACAGCTTGTACTTACCTAAAAAAATACATAGTAAACCATGATAGGATACTCATCTACATAGTACTACTATTGGTACATCAAAATATAATTTACTTCCAATTCCCATCCCGAATCAGCCCAATCAATAGCATTCTACTTCTGGCAGATCAGTATATCTAAAGGGGCACTCAGCTGGCAATCAAAAATCCATAATAGTACTAATCAATTCAATCATCATTGATGATATACTGATAAACACAATCTCATTAGGTGAGAAAAAAGGCTCATAAGAGCTGTGCTGAGCCATGCACTATGCATGCTCCCTCCATATATTCCATATATTCAAGTAGCCCAGTTGAAATATGTAGTGCCTCCTTAGAGAGACGGTCTGCCTAAATGTAGAAAAATACATTGAAAGATGGTCTTGGCGCAAAAAAGGAATAAAAAAGGGACGCTAATCACAGGGTTTTGTTGTAGTGATCGAGGTGCATGGCACCAATATTACTAATAGAAGGTAGACAATTTACAAAATTTACACTTCATTGTCAAAATTGCAATTTTCCACGACACAATTAAAAATTACTAACATAAATGACTAATTCATATTCTTCTAGCTATTCATTTTTTATACGGTGACTAAATTAGTCGTTTATGGTAGTCATTTTTAACTCTGTCGCTTACTATCTAGTCATATTTGTTAACTGGTGACTAAATTAGTAGTTAATTTTAGTCGTTTATAGTTGGGTCAATCAAAATTGCTCATATTTAGTAGGAAATCACTTGAAAAACCTGTGGTGACTAGAATTTTTAGTCACCTAGTAGCTAATTCCTCATTTTGTACTAGCGTAGTGCATAATAACTTGACTGTCATTTTTCATTACTGCCCTACAGAGGAGTAGGTTGCAAACATATTTACAAAATATTTCACTGAGAAGATATTTGTTTATCTTGGGTCTCTTCTTGTTGTGAATATTTGATTCGGTTTCAATTCCTAGTGTACTGCTCATTTCAGGGGGGGTCCCATGAGGTTCTCCTAGTTTCCTCTATTTATTGAGTAGTTACTTTTGTCATTAGTTGTATGGGTGACCTTTGGTCTCAGTTTCCAATGCCCAGGTTGTCCAAGTTTGGATTAAGGGGGGGTGTTAGGATTATAAATCCTTGTCCACCACCTTAGTTTATTTATCAATTTCCTAATTTAGGATGTCATTATCACTTTCATTAGTGTATGGAGATATTATCTAGGGCCCACTAGCCACTTTATGCACCCACATGCATCAATCTAGGACCTCTAGAGACCAATCACTAGATTTTAGGAGACCACTCTAAGTTACGGGAGTTCCATTATCATATCACCCTAGTTAGTGTTAGGTCATGCTCTGATGGGCCACATTTAGTTCACTCTCAGTTATCCAAGCACCTCCGTTGCATCATTTGAGGAGATAGACGCCTTTTCTCACCTACCATGGTTAGTTAACTGACTGTTAGTTATTTCAGTTGTCCAAAGTTGCACTAGTGAGTCTTTAGTGGTGATTATTCCTAGGTTAGCCATGTCTGGAGCTAGTCTAGAGTCAGGGATTCAAATCACACCTAGAGGATTCGAATTCCCTCTTTCGTATCATGGATGTATTACATACAAATTAATGATTATTGTGTCTAGTTATGTTGTCAAATTTTTGCTTCTTGTCTGATGAATTTCACTATGCATGTTTAACAATTCTAACACTAAAATTCTTCTTTCTTCATTATAATTTCACAATGAGGTTCAATCTACCCTAAATATCTTGTGGAATTGATAATTTTACATCATATCCTCGAGTATTTCCAAGTTTTACACCCTATGCATCATTTCCTTGACCCTGCCAGCTTGAACATGAACACCACTCTTAATGTCATCCAAACAAGAACTAATATTGGAGGTATCCATCAAAAGTTTCCCAATCTCATCGTAGGATATCGAAGAAACCTCAAATACACATTGTAACATCTTCCTGAAGCTTTCCATATAATTATTTAAATTTGAAATTTCACTTAGAATTTCCTCCATCATGGTAGAATCCATCTCAACCGTACAGTTCCTAATAACTAACTCTTCCTTCTTTCCCTTTTGGCATCTGGAGGACGTCATGGCATGTCAAATATCATGAAAAATCTATGAAAGGAAACCCTTCTCTATTCTTATGGGGTTGATTAACTATGAAACGTGTGAATGGTATGGTCGATTGTCATCCATAAGTTTGATCACATGGGAATATACCATTACAATGTGTGTGAGGCTGGTGAGATTAAATGCTCTCACCCAAGTGCTATAAATACTCATACCTACTGAATGAGTCGAGATTCCACCTATCCTTTTATCGGCAATTGGAGCATGGACTAAGAAAATTCAATGGTTGTTTATCAAAACTTGACCTTGTCTTAGGTGGGAACCTTCATTATCTTCCCTATTTGCTTCTTTGTTTTCCTAGCACTTAATATGAAAAAATTGAACCTTTGAGACATCATGGACGAGTGCAAGAATTCTCTTTTGAAATATCATCATAGCTTCTTTTTTTCTCATCTAAATATTTTGCATCTTTTTTATTGTTATTCAGGAGTCTCCATAAACTTGAAAGGCTATAGTTTATATTCCTTGCATTATAGCATCCCATTCATCTTGATTGTTTGTCCTCTTTCCCAGTCCCCAAGAAAAGGAATGTATCTTTTTCCTCTTGGTCGAAAATGACCCCCCGGCCTTCCTCCCCTGGGTTTCCTTTTGAGGCACCATCAAAGAATAAATTTATTAGATTTGGCCCTTCCACAAGTTTTGAAAAACCTTCAAAGGAAGGTCAATGCCCGAGGTTTCATTCTTGCATCTAATTTTGGACTAAAGGAGAAACTCCCAATATATTTAGAGGCCCATTGTAACTTAGAAGGAGAGAGAGATCATGCATACTTAATTCTCCAAACTTAGGATGAGAGATATTCTTTCATTTGTATATTAGCTTTCATGGCTGTGTTTTGGCATAACTTTCTTCCCCTCAAAAGTTTCTGTGTTCCTTGATAACCATATTTTCCAATTATATACTTAGGGAGGGAAATCCAAAGATTGAGCAAGGAACTTTTTCCCTTGAAAGTCCATGAATAACAATGATTCCAACATGAGAAGAATCCCAAGACCTAGCTATGAAGAGCTAGATCGACATCCAACTTCTTCACAACTTCTTACCAGACCTTCCTTGAGAAGGAACACTTTATGGATAAGTGGGTGATGGATTATTCCTTGATTTTGTAAAGAACACACATGTTCGGACCCTTTATTCCCCTTTTTCTCAAATTTTCCATAGTGATAATTTTTTGGTGGACCTGCAACCAAGTGAAAGCATTAATTTTTTAAGGGAATTTGGGTTTCCAGAACTTCTTCCAGACTCCCGATGAGGTAGGAGAGGGGATATCTCGAAGCAAATAATGATACCCTTCTTTGTGACCCTGTAGCATCCTTTTGGTCCCCATCCCCTTGTGTCACTTTCTATTTTGTTCAAAGGTTCTTTCCTATTCAGTTTGAGAAGTAGAGCTTTAAAATATCGCAATAAGGACGAAGTATCAAATATATTCCAATCTTTCCAATCTCCAATTTTAGAACAAGCATAAAGATCATAGAGCTTAGTCACTCCTTCCCCTTTTAGCCAATCCTTTATCTCCTTTAAACCTTCTTTCTCCTTCAGGGTAGACAATTCAAGGTCTTGTCCTCCTAGATATTTATTCTCTTACCATTCCCAAGGATCTTATGTAAGTCGTCTCTGATTAAACTTGAAGCATCTTTACGCATATCCCAAAATTTTGATACATTCCCAATTAGTTCCCTATTGAGATATATAAGCCTAATTCCTTTCATATACTTCGTATTTAAGATTTGCTTCCACCATTCCTTACCTCCTGATATAAATATCCATAAAGTTGACCACCCCCCCCCATAGTTGTATTCATCAACCTTAGTCCCCTGATAGCTAGTATGCCTTCCATTTTTTCATTACGGACAATTTCCCCCTTTACCAGAAGGAATTTTTTTGCTTCGCCCTTTCCTCCTTTCCATAGGATGTTTCTAACTTCTTTACTAACACTGCTTAAGACTCCAGCTACAACAAAGAGGATAGATCTTAGAAAAATAGGCATTGAGTTAAGTTTTAATTTCATCAAGGTTATTTTCCCTGGTAAACTTAACAATTTGACCCCCCATGACTAGATCCTTCTTTTTATTTTCTGAATTATTCCCCTCTATTCTTCAACCTTACTCTTTTTCTTCAGGGATACAGGTATTCCCTGGTATTTGAAAGAAGTCCAATTACTGTTAACCTTGAATCCTAGAATTCTCGTAATCTCGATATTCAAGGGCGGGGAACAATTTCAACTATAAATGAATCATTTCCCATCATTTGTTTCCCCTCCCAAGCCTCTCATAAAGGAGGGAAAGGTGGATTTGAAGTTTTTGGCAACTTTCTTTGAGGCGCTTTCGAGAAGGATTGTGTCATTCGCAAACTGAGCATGATTCACAGCTCTAACCCCTCTGTCTATTTGAACCCATGGGAGTGATCCATCATCAATTCGCTTATTTAATATTCTACTCAATATTGTTTCCATGATTATATAGAAAAAGGGGGAAAGTGGGCAGCCCTAATGAATACCCCTTGAGATTCTGAATTTTTTTGAAGGCACACCATTTATCAAGGAAGCAACCCAAGAACTCCTAATGTAGGCTTGGATACATTTTATAAATTCATTGGAGAAGACAAAGATCTTCATGACTTTGAAAACAAAATTGTGCCTTACTGTGTTGA
Organism: Pseudotsuga menziesii; assembly: GCA_001517045.1. NCBI lineage: Eukaryota > Viridiplantae > Streptophyta > Pinopsida > Pinales > Pinaceae > Pseudotsuga > Pseudotsuga menziesii. The sequence goes on along the minus strand of LPNX010859165.1, from coordinate 176,756 downwards.
AAGCATTTGCTATATCCAACTTGATGGCCATTCCTTTTTCCTTCCTTTGATAACTCGAGAGGATTGCTTCTTGCATGATGATGATGTTGCCAGTAATCTCTCTTCCCACTATAGACCTTCCTTGGTTTTCATATATGATCCTTAGAAGGAGATTTTTGAGCCTTTATGCAATGGTTTTTGTCAAAATCTTGTACGAAGAATTGCATAAAGAAATAATCATGTACCTTTTTAAAGAAGAATGCTTTTCTCCTTTGGGATCAAGGCTATAAAATATCAGTTTATTGCCCCCCAATCTTATCCCTCCCCATAGAGCAGTTTAACATTCTCCATAATTCCACCTTTAGATATTCCAATGCTTCCTATAGATGCATATGGGGAAAACATCAGGCCCAGGGGATTTATCTGGTCGGAGATACCAAACCGCCACTTTAACCTCCTCCTCTGAGATTTGGTTAAGGAGGAGTTCATNCGCCACTTTAACCTCCTCCTCTGAGATTTGGTTAAGGAGGAGTTCATCTTCCTTAAAGGAGATTAGGAGGGGGGGGGGGTGATCACATAAAGTGGTAGATCATGCATGATTTTCTTTTCCTTCCTCTTGATATAGAGCTTGGAAATGATGTAAAGCCTCATTTTTATCTGTTGAATAGATCTTGAATGTTGTGAGTTGTTTCTCATTAAGAGTTACCCTCTTTGGCCCAAGTACCACCTTGAAGCTAAAGTGGGTCTTAGATGCCTTGGCATATTACTTAAGCAGCTAGGAACATCTCAAGGACTAACAATATCAATTATAAATATATATGCATTTTAATAAAATGTTATCTTAACTACTTAAAGATAAATGTCCTTTCAATGTAGCTTGGGTGGTTAGGAGGAATGATTGTTACGCTCTCCACCCAAGTTTAATTCTTGTAAGTGACTTGATGTTTTTGTTGGAGCACTATGTATTGACAATGTAATGATTGTGAACTATGTTGAATTATGTAATAATAATCGTGCCAAAAAAGCTTCCTAAATTCAAAATTGTTTAAATTGTGTTTTTGAATTTATAAATAGATTCAACACCCTCAAATACTTTCAAAGACACCAAAATTATACAATTTTCATAACTAATATATAATTCTAATTTTTTTTTAATTTCCAACCCTACTCTAAACAATATAAAACAAAAATATAATTATAAAAAATTAAAAACATAAAATATTTTAGACAACATTTTATATATATATATAACCAATCTTTTACGTGTGGGGTAGACTAAGCCGTAAAAACTTATAAGAAAGGGACATATATTCTATGTTAACTGCCATTAAAACCCACACACGCGGAGTCCGCCGTGGGTGATTTGGCTTAACTCTATTTTATGCCTACGTATGATTTCACAAGGACTTGCCATGAATGTCAATATTTTGCATTGAATATTTCAAAGGTTGGAGATTCAATGGGTGAAAGGGGATATTTCCACAATCAACATGGGATTCCATTGACCATCTTTAAAACCGTGCTTCCATGTAAATCTTTCAGGGTGTACGTGGCAGCCATCACATGGCCATTGGCTAGTTGCATAAAGACAAAATGGTTGATGTTGACTTTATAAAAATCTCGTTTTATAAAGAGTTGTAGTCACTTACGCCACGAGGTGGCAATGTTACCGCAGTGGGTAACAACTATTGGCATATAAGTTATAGAAATATGGTACTTTGTAATAAATCTGTAATAAAAAGAAAATTATTTTGTCAAAAAAATTACTTAGCCATGAAATGGATTTCATTACTTAGCTATCGAATTGATTTTTCAATGTTTTGAGGAAACAAAGATAATTAGAAAAGATGCAAAATGTGTGTTAAGCATCCTTATTCAGCTAGAGTAAAACCTACATTGGGGGAAGGATAGCGCATTGCTCTGGTAGGGTTTCTCAGAGTCGAAGAAGGATACCCTGCTACGGAAAATTTTCGGTGGAGTTGGGTTTTTCCCATGGCTTGATCTATAATTAAACATGCACACCCTGGTTTCTTGTTACTCAACCTGTGTGTTTTTGGCTTGGTATCACTTTCCCTCTTCGTCAATTTCTTGGGGTGGTGGTTGTCTTTGGTTTTATGTTCTGGGTGGTGCAGGGCTTTGTGCTCTATCAGTTTGTTACAGTTTCTTTTTTTGGTGAGCCATTGTCCTGGTCTCACGCTAGTCTGGTTACCGTCCTGCCCCTCACAGACGGTTGCCACATGGAGTTCCTCCCCTTTTCTGGGGGACTAGTACCAACCATGCTAAAAAAGTGGGAATTTTTGGAGATTATGCCTGCCTTTTTCATGTCCTCTGAGGGTTTTATCCTGACATCTGTGTTTGTTTGATGGTATCGTTGGGTTACCACCCTTGCATGAGTTTTTACGTTGTATGCCCTTTTTGTTATTTCTTATACATGTTTCTTTTTGTGCCTTCGTCAACGTGCAGTTTTTTCTGGCACTCATTGTTACTCTCTTCATGGGGGTCTCTCCATTTTTTTCTGGGGTACTTGGTTATTATCTTTTATCCTCTTGGTCTTTGCAATGTTTCTATCCTTGCCAGCAGAAGTCGATATCTTTTCTTTTTGTTTAACGAGTTTGTTGGTCTGGTCAGCTTATGTGAAGCTTTGCTTGACGGGGTACTTGGGTCACTTCGTCAGCTAGGGTTTTGGCCCTTGTACTTCATGTTAGGGTTTTGACCTTCTGAGGAGCCCAAGCCCTTTAGGGGAACGGCTTTTGGTTTTATGCCACCTTTTGGGTTTCACCCTACTTGGGTTTTGTGGTCAAACTGGTATATCTCCTGACAGGTGTGTCGAGACTCTTGTTGGTTTTCTCCGTGCTTTTCGTCTGTCACGTGCATGGTGGCTCACTATGAGTGAGATCCGAGACTCCTCACACCACTATAGAAAGAGGAAATTCAAGGGTATCAAAGCCCTCACGGGCAAGTTTTGTTATGTGCTCAGGCATGATATTTTCATGGACCATGCAGAATCCTTGTGTTCAAGGGACCATGCAGAATCCTTGTGTTCGAGGGCTCTGATGGGTAGGCTAGAATATTGTCACTTAGGGAAGAAAGATTGGGTGGAATAGGCTACAACACACTGGAAGCCTTTGCTTACCTACATTCCGACTATCAATTTGCTCTCCAATGGCTGGATAGTCTTTGTGTTCTTAGAATATGAACATGTCTCTGTCATCCTTGACTCACTGTGGAGAATTGGGAAAGGATCCCTGGTTCTGGGTCGTTGGCATTCGTATTTTGACCCACTTAGGGAAAGGGTGACTAAGCGCCACCTCTGGGTTCTCCTGCCCTCACTACCCTTTCCCCTGTGGAGCAAAAATATTCTTAAGGGTATTTCCAATACTATAGGCAGATTCGTAGTGGTCGAAGATGACTTCCATCTCACCTACGATAAGAGGATGGCAAGGGTGCTTGTAGAAATGGATATTTCACATGGTCTGCTAGTAGAGGTTGAGATACTATGTAAGGAGCACCTCCTAGTTCAACGATTGGACTATATCCATGTCCCCTTTCACTACAGTCAATGCCATGCCATAGGGCACCTTCGAAGATCTTGCCCTCTCCTCCTCCGAAGTTCGCCATGCTCTAGTAAGGATGGCTCTCCAGCTTCATGGTTTCCTTTAACAACTTTTTCTCTGGTGCATCCTTAGACAGGTATTTATTCTTAGGCACTTTCTCTTTTTGTTGATGTCTCTGATTCTCTGCTTGATGCTTTTAATGAGATTGATAGGGATCCTGCTCAAGACTGTCACCTGGACTGTGATATTCCATCTGCCCCTGTCTTGGCCACCCCTGCTATGTCACCTCCCCTCTCTCCTTCTTGTACCTTGGTTCCTCCTCCCCATGGTCTTTTACTCCAAGACTCTATCCCGCCTCCTTCTCCTTTGGTACCTTCTTTATTATCACATGAGGACTTTCGACCTCTTCTTAGACCTGCTTCTCCTTCTCCACTTGTCCCCTCTCCACACAGACCCGTATCTTCCCCCTCTTTTTCAGATCCCTCTCTCTAGAAATCCCTGTCGATCTTCTTGGCTAAAACCCCTTCTTCTCCCTCTATCCTCCCTCTGAATTCCATACGTTTTGAAAACGTCACTATCCAAAGAAAAAAAAAGGAAAAATATGATCCTTCAAGGTTATTATCCACTGTCTCTCCTCCTTATACTCCCCTCTCTATACGTATTAAAAATGCTACGAGAGGTAACCTTCCGCGGGGACTTAGAGCATCGCCTCCCCTCCCTATTGTTCCTTTATGAAAATTTTGTCACTTAATGTTCATGGTCTAGGAGGCAAGACCAAGAAATGCTGCTTCCGTTCTCTTCTTCTCTCGATCTCTCCTAGCCTGATTCTCTTCCATGAAACGATGTGTAGTACTTACCCCACCCTCCTTGCTTTTTCTAAACTTATGACTACTTAGGAATTTTGTGCAATGAGTGCCTCTGGCCTCTCAGGAGGCTTACTCATGGCCTGGAACCCTCTTTCTATTAGATGTCGTGCCTTTGAAACTGTTGTGGGGATCCTTGTCAAGGAAAGGTTTCATGGTCTGTCAAATCCTTTGGCTATCCTAAAACTACTATGGTCCTTATAGTAATAGGGAACTCTTTTGGGAAAAGGCCCTTCTCAGGGGTCTTCTTAACACACCAAACTTGATTCTAGGAGGGGACTTAAACTTGACTCTGAGTGCCTCTGAGATATGGGGTAATAAAGCTGTCATCGATCCTCTTGGCCCACATTTCTTACAATTTTTTGCATCGGTTGATCTTATGGATATTGCTCCACTTTCTGTGGGACGCACCTGGAGAAATGGGAGGGCTGGGGAAGATGGGATTTGTAAAAGGTTCAATCGTTTTCTGTTCTCCTCATCTTTGGTCCCTGAACTTAACATGCACCATGTGTGGGCTCACCCTTCTGATATCTCTGACAATTTTTCGATCTGCCTTGAATGGAACACTAGGGAGGGACCCCATAACTATCCCTTCAAATTCAACAGGTCTTGGCTATCAGATCCGGAATTCACTCAAACGGTTAAAAGAAGATGGCCTGATATGATGCCCTCTACTGTGGATGATGATATGGGTTTACTTTCTCATAAGCTCATGTTGCTCAAAAGGGAAGCCAAGTCTTGGATCAAACAAAAAGGAGCTGATATGGAGAAGGAATCGCATAGCCTAGATGATGAAATTAGTGCCCTTCTTACATTCTCTTCTTCGGGTATTCTCTCCCATGAGGATCAGATGACTTTGAATGTGCTCAAATCTAAAAAAAAGGATATATTGGAGCACTACTTGCTCACCTGGCAGCTCAAGAGCAAAGCTAAATGGGCAGTGTTTGGTGACTCAAATACTTAGTACTTTCATGCCTTGGCTTCGGGGCGCAGAAATCAGAATGCCATTTGGGCCTTAGAGGATGAGGAAAGATGTTGTGTGGAGGAGGAAGGTCTTAAGGAACTAGGACTGAGACATTTCTCTCACATCTTTAGATATGATAAGCAAACTTGTATTTTGGCTCAGCTCAAAGTTGTCATGCTTTACCCTTCTATGCTCTCCACTAAGGAAGCTTGTTGTTTCATTGAAAATGTTTCTATGTCAGAGATTGAGGGTGCTTTGAGATCCTTCAAAAAGGATAAGAGTCTAGACCCGGATGGCTGGCCAGTCGAATTCTTTCTTCACTTTTTCGACCTACTAGGTAGGGATTTACTTAAAGCGATAGAATGTTCTAGGATGTCTAGAAGGATCACTCCCTCTCTAAATTCCACTTTCCTTGCCCTGGTCCCTAAGAAGGACATGCCTACTACCTTTGTTGACTTTAGGCCCATTTCTCTATGTAATCTGATATATAAGCTCATTTCAAAAATTATTGTTGTCAGATTAAAACCACATTTGGACTCTCACATTTCCCAGGAGCAATTTGGGTTTCTAAAAAATCGTCAAATTGTCGAGCCCATTGGTATTACTCAAGAGATTCTTCATACTGTCATAACAAAAAATACTTGTGCTCTCATCCTTAAGCTGGACTTGGTAAAAGCCTTTGACAGAGTTAATTGGTCGTATATCAGACTCATTTTGATCCAGATAGGGGTTCCTCTGATGGGAGTCAATTGGATTATGGGATGCTTATTATCATCAAACTTTGTTGTGTTGGTTAATGGTATCCCATCAAAGTTTTTCAATGCATCCAGAGGCATTAGACAAGGTTGTCCCTTGTCTCCCCTGCTATTCATACTTGTCATCAAAGGTCTCAGTCTCTTGATTAAAGATGCCAGAGAATATGGTCTTATCAGAGGTATTAAAATTTCATTGGCCCTTGCTCTTACTCACCTCTTATTCGTGGATGATGTTACACTTTTGGGAACTGGTACCTTGCATGAATGGATGGCCTTTGAAGTCATTCTCAGTACCTTTTGCAAGGCATCTAGGATGAGCATCAGTTTGGAAAAACCAGGTTTTCTCTATAATAACATCGATGAAGGAACCCTTCTTAGTATTGCTAGGGTTCTACCTTATAAAATGGAAATTATTTCAATAGGCTTCAAGTATCTTGGCTACTTCCTTAAACCACTGGGGTATAAGGTAAATGACTGGCTATGGCTGATTCAGAAATATGAAAAAAGGATCTATCATTGGTCTCATAAATATCTATCCCTTGGTGGTAGATTGGTACTTGTTCAAGCAGTGTTATCTAGCCTACCTGTCTACTAGCTGGCCCTTGCTCCGATTCCAGCCTCTGTCTTGGATAAACTCAGAAGGTTAACCTGTGCTTTTCTCCAGGGCTCCTCAGGGGTAAATCATAAGTATCATTTGACAAATTGGATGCACCTTTCTTGGCCAAAAGAGGCATGTGGCTAGGGTATTAAAAACCTTCCATAGTTTAGCACTGCCTTGAGATTAAAAAAAATTTAGATGGTTCTTCAAGGAAATGGTCTGTGGCATTAGGTTTTAACCAACAAATATATGAAGAATAAATCTGTTGTGTCTTGGCTCAGAGATAAAAACTTCATGGTTTGTGGTGCCTCAGTGATATGGAATGGTTTCCTGCACACTCTCTCGTGGCTGGGAAAATACTTGGCGTGGCATGTTGGAAATGGCCAGAATATACTTGTGGGTGTTGACCTGATTATTGGAACTCATTCCCTCTCAGTTCTTCCCCTGGGTCTCAGAGAATATCTTGAGGATTTTGGCATTGTTTCTCTTAATCATGCACAGAACATTCTCCCAGGTTCACATAAATATTGGTATGCGGCGAAAGGCTTGAATATTGCAGGAATCTGGAAATTGGCATGGGATAATTACACAGGGTGTTTGGAACAAGGTAGGATACATCTCTATCCACTTGTTGATTCCTTAGTATGGACCCATAATAAAAATAATGGTAACGTTACGGTGGAGCTGGTGTATGACCTGATTGTCCTCTCATCTTCCCCTCCGACTTGTAATAAATTGCATGCTTTCCTCTGGTCTTGCAATATACCCATGAAAATTCGTTGTTTTATCTAGATGGCTTTGGCAAACAAAATTCTCACATGGGACAATCTCCAGAAAAGAGGCTGGATCGGGCCTAGCATTTGTGCTCTATGTAGATCGGGTGAGGAGAGTGTTCAACATCTGTTTACTTCTTGTTTTGTCTTGAATATAGTTTATGAAAGCCTCAATGATCGGTTTCACTTACAGCCTCTCTCCAAGAGCAATCATTCTCAGCTCTTTTTTGGTTTCTTGGATGTCTCTGTATTCCAGACACTCAGAGTATTGTTACCTTCCTTTATTTGTCATCTGGTGTATATGGAAAGGACGTAACCACTATATCTTCGAAGGAAAAAAGTCATCGATCTTGGGCATGCTCCATCAGATTGATATTATATCCAGTTGTATCCGACTTCAAGTATAAAGATAAAAAAGCCCAGGATTTGTGGATCGAGCCCATCTTTAGTCTTCCCCTATGGCCTCTTTGATGGGGCAGCTGTTGATTATAAGGGAGGAGTGGGTTTTAGCTTGGTCCTGAACGAGTCTCACTCTTTTGAGTTTGCAATGGGGGCGGACATTTGTACTAATACAAAAGCTGAATTGATGGCACTATTGGCTCTGCTGTCTGTGGCAAAGTTGATGGGGATCCCATGTCTGAATATATTTGGAGACTTAGCAGTTATCATAAATTGGGAAAACTTCCATGCATCCTTGGATACTCCGGATCTAAGTTACGGGTGTATGGATACAAGAAGACTCATATCTTGTCCTTCAGTCATACATATCGAGAACACAATCAGCTTGTAGACAAACTATCAAAATCTGCCTTGTCTTTGGCTCCTGAATGTGGTTATTTCTCTGAGGTTCTTGAGGGCCATTTGGTCTTATCTTATTCTTTCCAGCTCTTTTGAGGTCGGTGCAGGAGCTTTGCTCTCTTTTTTTATGCACCCCTTTGTGGTTTGTTGTATATGGAGTGGGCTCTTTTGATAGAAGCTCTGCACTTCTTGTGTCCTCAATTTTTATGATTGATAGGGAGGGGTTACAATTGTATGTCTTCATGATGCCATGGCTTCTTTAAACTTTCTGATGTATGGTCTGGGTCCCTTCCCCATTGCCCACTCAAGAGTGCCTTGAGACTTGTTCCAGGTCACTAGCTGTAACAGACTTCATACTTGTTTTTGATTGATTGTAACCCGATTGATAGGGAAAGCATGTCAGATGCCCTTTGATTCACTAGTTGAATAACAAGGTCAGGCTTTTTTCCTTCTGACAAAAAAAAAAACAAACAAACATCCATATTCATGATCAAAGATCCAATTTATTGCATATTAAAAATGGATACAACCATGTAAACTTGGAGAAGGGTGTAGCATACACGTAAACACACAAATGGCTTCATTGAAATAGGTAGAATAAATGACCTTCATGGTGACCATGATTTTTCTTAAAACCTATATACATTATTGTGAATGGAAATTCCTATGAATTTCATTTAAATCCATTGGATTTCACTAATAACTATCATAATATAAACTAAATTTCTCAAAAATCGATTAAGAAAATCTTTTATGCTAAGAAAAACTAAATAAGAAATAAATTACCTACTTCTTGAAAAAATAAGGAATTTTTTATGAATTCCATTTAAATCCATTGGATTTCACTAATAACTATCATAGTATAAACTAAATTTCTTAAAAATTGAATAAAAATATATTTTATGCAAAAAAACTAACTAAGAAATAAATCACCTACTTATTGAAAAAAGAAATAATATTTTCCAAATACAATTGTATACTATGTAGACAAATACTTTGTAAATGAACGAATGAACCAAACTATATGTTAAAAAACTCGATGAACCAAACTATATGTTAACTTATAGTTGGTGTTTAATGAACCAAACTTTTAAAAATAAAATCCAACACGATATTTTTTTTTCAAAGATAAAAAATAATTGTAGGTGATAAATAGATAACACCAAGAATGTTGTGATAACATGTAGCAAAGCATGGATAACTCAGAGTTAAACCCATTTAACTAAAAGAATATGAGGAATAAAAAAAATGAAGGTGTCTTCCATTTGATCCCTAAGTTTTTTTTTTCAGAAGAAATAATACCAGACCTTGTTATTCAATTATGAATCAAAGGACATCATATACAAGTATCCCTCAAAGACAGGCTTTCAATCAAGTGTGAGACACAACATTTGGGAATCCCTATGGTCACTATAGAGTCAACAAAATAGACCATGATGTCAAGAACAAGAGCAAAACATAGAGCCCTCAAGAACACCGTGCAAGCTCTCAGCAGAAACACCAAAAAACAACTCTTAAGAAGGATCGAGTTGAACTCTGAGACAGAAAGATTGACTACCAAGCATATTCATCCTGAGCATAACAAGAAGGCTGAAAGTCTCATCAAGGTCAACTCAGATCCAGTCTGTCATAAGAAAAAAAGAACCCGTGCCAAAAAAGAGGGGACTGAGTCCCGACACTAAGCTTAAAAAAGCTGAAAGTTTCCATGATCAATGATCATACCTTCCATAAATTCAGAGAAGTTCCCAAAACCAGGATCTAACACTAGAGCCTTCTTTGAGAGACAATCAGCCTGCTGATTATGCTCACGAAAAATATGCTTGAGAGTCAAAGGAGAGAAGTTTAGCATAAGGGACCTTATGTCCTCGCACCAATGTCTCAAGCTAGGAGAGTCCAAAGAAGCTGTCATGTTTGCCCAATTAATAATGACTAAGGAGTCAACATAGATAGTAAGAAGAGGGATCCCCAAATGCTTAGACACAGTAAGAAGAGCCTAGAGTGCAAGAAGTTTAACTCTGGTATTTGTGCTTCTGCCACAGCCTAGAGAGAAGCCAATAGTATGAGAGTCACTCAGGTGCAAGACAAACCCAGCTCCCCCAAGTTTTCCAGCAGCTGCCCCATCAAAGAAGCCACAAGGAAAAATGATCTGTGGGTTGGTTCCAATACATCTGATCTTTTGCTTTTGCTTCGGAACAGGGAAAAGATGTGTGAGAGATTCCACCTATTGGATAATACTAAAAACTGATAACTTTTTATTTTCAAATATACAACAGTTTCACATTTTCCACATGCTCCAAAAAATGAAAAGGGGCAGATAGCTGAAGGCAGAGAAATCAGATAAGCTCTTGTACCCATGTTCTAGAAAGGATCTGACAGAACATTTTTTTAAGGGTGGTAAGACAAACTGCTCACATAAAGCAGAGTAACCCGTATTTGTAATAATGCATTCTATGAACAAATGTTGTACCAAGTCTTCATCAATCCTACAGAGAGCACACACACCAGGGCCCTGCCAACCGCATTTTTGTAGATTATCCCAGGTTAACACATGGTTCATTACCACTAACCAAATAAAGCATCTAATTTTTGATGGAATGTTAAAGGACCAAAGAAGGTCTAACACCTAAGACTGATCAGAGGTGGGCTCTTGATAGTGATTTACAATGAGATCATACCCCAGAGCAGCAGTTATATCCCCATTATGCCTATTATAAGTCCAGATTAAAGAGTCATTCTGATTAGAAAGTCTGATTCTGCCAAATTCGATCCCAGAGACAAAATTATTCCACAGGAGCCTCCATTCACCTCCCAAATCCAGATCTTCAGCAGTGAGCCAGTATCTCTTAGCCCCCGGGGAGCAATTTCGAGCTTGAGCCAAAGTAAAGATGCCATAGTCCTCCAGATAATCTCGGAGATCCTGTGGGAAGACAGACAGAGAGTCAGTGCCCACGATCGGATCCGAGCCCACATGGATATCTTCACCATTCCCTACTTGCCAAGAAAGACAACAACCAGCCCAGGACAAAGTAAGAATAAAACCTTTCCAAATCACTGAAATGCCATTTACAGCAAAATCTTTTTTATGGATCCAAGACACCACAGAGTGAACTTTTAGGTACTTCATAGACATTATATTAAACCAAATCCCATTCCCATTTAGGGCCAACCAGAGACTCTTCAAGCATAAGGAGAGGCTAAACCAGCCCAAATGTTTAATACCCTAGCCATCAAGAGAAGTAGGTTTCGAAAGAGACAACCAATCCACTAAGTGATACTTCTTTTTATCAGCTGAAGAACCCCATAAGAATGAAAAAATCAAATTTCTGAGCTTGTCAAGGATTGACTTGGGAATGGGAACTAGAGCCATCCAAAAAATCGGCATACTAGTGAGGAATGCTTTGATCAGGATGAGTCTACCCCTAAGGGTGAGCAGTCGAAGGGTCCAATGTTGGATTCGTTTTTCAAAATTTTTTATCAGCCAGTGTCAATCCTTCACCAAGTATCCAAGAGGCTTAATGAAATAGCCTCGATATTTAAAACCCAGGGAAATGTGGTCATATTTTAAGGTAAGAGTGCGAGAGATCCTGTTCAATATCCCCTCTTCTACATTATTGAACATAAAACAGGATTTGTCCAAGTTAATACACATGCCTGAGGCTACACAAAAGTGTCTAAGATGACTTTGAAAGCAACCCATTCCTTGAACGTGCCATAACCAAAAAGTATGACATCATCAACAAAAAGCTAGCGGGTAAGAGAGAGCTAGGAAGAGATTCTAATGCCCGTGATCTTCCCATTGTTCTGAGCATCCTTTATTAAGAGACTGAGCCCCTCTATAACAAGAATAAACAGCAGGGGAGACAAAGGGCAGCCCTGCCTAATACCCCTGAAGGCAGGGAAAAAACTAGAGGGGGTACCATTTACGAGCAAAGCAAAATTTGCAGATGATAAACAGCCCATAATCCAATTTACACCCACCAGGGGTACACCAATCTACAAAAGGATGAGTTTGAGATAGGACCAATTCACCCTACCAAAAGCTTTTGACAGATCCAGCTTGAGAATTAAAGCACACTTGTTTTTGGTCTTGACAGTGTGTAAAACCTCTTGAGTAATAGCTATAGGTTCTGTAATTTGTCTGTTCTTCAAGAAACCAAATTGTTGGGGAGAAATAAACTTGGGGGGAATTTGATCCCTAAGTTAAGTGGGAACCCCTTGTTTGTGGGACAAGGGCCATTGATATTGGGTTAAGGTAAGCTAAGATAATTTTATTAATTACAAAACAATGAATATAAAATTATGTTAATGAGATTAAAAAATATATATTTTAATTTCATTTTTATATAAATAATGAATATAAATTTTTAATTTTGGAAAGTTGTTTATAATGATATTGTTTAACGTTTAGTTAAAGTAAGTTTGTTTAAGAAAACTTTATTAAATTTTTTTTTTTATATTAACAAAAAAAACGTGAAAAAATGTTGCTAACTCATTGAAAAGCTTTCTTAATTCAAGATTCTACACAAAATACTAATTATGAAGACTAAAAATGATTTCAAAAAACATTTTATAAAAAAAAAACAATTTTAGAGAACATTAATTTAGAAAACATAACATTTTTTTTAATAAAATATAAAAATATTAAAAAAGTCAATAATTTTATTAATAATGAATCACTCTTAATAACAAACAAATACAAATAGTGACTGTCTAGTTCAATTACACAATTTGAGATTTAAATACGTTAGTCCATACATCATAGAATAATACATTCATACAATGCTATTTAAAATTTGCCTTAATTACGTTTAAATGAATTAAAAAATATGTTAACCAGATTAAAAGAGTATATTAAAAATATGTGAAGGAAATTATAAAAGTATATTAATGAATGTACAAAGATTAGAGAGTCTTATAAATCAATATTAAAAGGAGAAAGAGTTAAGTGTTTATAAAAACATAGACGTTTAACCAAAGATAAAATAGGGTTAAATTTTTTATATTCTTAATCAGAGCGACCAGAGGCTGATTTTAGGGTTACCTGGGAGGGCGATGTAATTCCGGAAGGTGGACGCGCTTAGACTGGTTGGCAAGATTTTTATAGTTATACCATTAATTCTTCACGGATCTCCAGCTGTTTCATTAATTTCTGTTTGGGTTACATGGATTTACGCTCGAAAGAGACTTAAAAATTGACATTTGTTTGCAACTTTTAGTATATTTATCTTAATGTTTTTTAATATAATTAAATAATATTATCCATAGTCAATCAATTATATTTTAATTTATATGTATTAATTTGTTTTCTTTAATTTAAAATTATTTTACCTCTTCTTGTTTTCAACCAGTTAAAAAATATTGCTTTGTACCATTTACACCTGTTTTAAAAGTTAAATTTTAAATATTAATTTCTATTATTTGTTTTTTGTTATACAAAATATTAATTTACATGTGTTTTAAAAGTTAAATATTAAATATTAATTTTTATTATTTTTTTGGTTATGCAAAATATTAATTTACATGTGTTTTAAAAGTTAATTTTTAAATATTATTTTTATTATTTGTTTTTGGTTATGCAAAATATTAATGTAGGTGGAATTGGTTTTGGTAAGTTATGCCATACAAAATGGAAATTGTTATGATGTTTAATACCATAAAGTGGTAATCCATATAGATTGATTTTGGTATTTTACAATTTTTTTTCTTATGAAATTCTTTTTATACATAAATAATTATATTTTGGTATTTTGGTATTTTATATTTTTTTTATGAAAACTTTTTTATATATAAATAATAATATAATGTTAATTTCAATAACATATTATCAATATTTAAAAATAAAAGTCTTTCAAATATTTAAAATATTATTTTATATATCATTTTTTAATATTAAAATTTACATTTACTTTTCCATCAATAGAGGTTGACCATTTAAAATAAATTAAAATAAGATATATAGTTAATTTAATACTTTTCCATCAATAGAGGTTGACCATTTAAAATAAATTAAAATAAGATATATAGTTAATTTATTAAAAAAATCGATGAAAATAAGGTCTATCGTTCAAAATAAGTGGTATAGTTAATCTATAAACATAAAAATAAATTAAAAAAATCTTTTAATTGAATAATTATTGATACAAAATTTAATGTATAATAATTTCAATAATTATTTATAAAAATAATATTATTTTAAATATAAAATATATAATAATTAAGAAAAATATATATGTTGTATGTTTTACAGCCCCATAAAAAAACTACATTACACATTAAAACATGGACATTTGGAGAAAATGAAAACATTACAGATTGAAATATAGAATATCGAGATTTAAAACATTACTCAACTAAGAAATGTATAAATTTGGTATGATTCTTTATATAATTCCATAAATCACTCAAACTTTTAGTGAGTGAACTAATAAATAAGAAATGATATATCTGACAATTATTTTTTCTAACATCACCTCATTTCGCGTTTGTCGTTACAATCACCGTCCATTGAAAAGCAATGCCCACAGTTTATGACTAATAAATCTGAGATTAATTGCAGACATTTATTTAATTCCAAATAATAATATTTGTTTAATGTCTGCAATTAATGTAGGTTTTTAATTCCAAATCAGTTTCTTTCACGCCCTACACATAGCTTGAACAGATTCGCGATGATGATTTTTGGATTTGTCCAGGACTGGTAGCGGTAAGAGTTCTCACATAATGGCCATTGGCGTCCACATTCATGTTTTGACTCGCAAAGGTGTCCAGATTTATTTTTCACGTGATGCTGTCCAGATTGATTTTCTGTCACGTGATGCTGTCCAGATTTACTCTCGATCGTAGTGAAGTATGTGATCGTACAGAAAAACCGGTGCAAAGACCTTAAAATCGTCAGGTTCATCGTTCCGTCCAGGCCTGGAAATTCAATTTTCTGGTGCTTGTCAATAAATTTTTACTGACGATTTCAAGTTTTTCGTGCTTGGCATTATTATTTGACGGTTTAACCAATTTTGTTAAGTGTCAATTAATTAAATAAATTTTAAAATTTTAAAAGAGAAAATTTTAGATATTCTCTTTGGAAAAATTTGAAGGCTCAGTAGAACACTAATAATACAATTAGAAACACAAAATATAAATAAATACAATACACATACATGGAAATAGAGATATATAGCTTTTATGTTTTCCTCGATTAACTAAAAATTAAGAGCATCCTAGGAGCTGAGCCAACATAATGGCCAATGATTATTAGCTAAGTTTTAGTAGTTGACATAGGTATCAAAAATTTTGAAGGGTGATCTAAATTCATAAAGGTCAAATTGAGGTTTCAAATACTTTTTTACCTATCAATCTTTGGTGTTTATAAAAAATTTACATGATGTCAAATACGTGTAAAAATGAAAAAAAACATCAAGTGGAAAGTCAAATTCCAAACCTAGTTCCGTCAATATTGTACAGTGAATTCCTCTTGGAGTTAAATGGATTTACGCTGGAAAGAGACTTAAAAATTGACAGTTGTTTGCAGCTTACTTGTACTTTAGATCGTGCTTATGTCACCTCTGCCACCAACCCCTGTACTTTATATAGATATTGTATAGATAGTGGTGAAGTCAGGTCCACGGCTAACCCCTGGCACCAAATTTCAAGACTAACGTTAGCACAAATTAGACCAATCAAAATTTTAATAAATATATTTTTTTAAATATATTAAATATTAAAAATTTTGAACATTGAAAGACATTGGAATTTTTTTGAATTTTTTTTCTAATGTACGATTAAACTAATACAACTAACCTATCCATATATGTCATCATGGGGTGACAAAAAAAACAAGAGCTACGAGGTGGCAATGTTCCTGACATTGCAACATGTTGTAGCAAGAGCATGTAGAGTTGATTTTACAATTGCAAACAGCTTGTGTCAAACCTTTAAAATTAAAAAAGTTGTAAATGACTCCTTTGTCAATTTCTCATATTCTCTCTTATGGGTTTTCAATTGTAATAATATGCATGAGGAAATCCAATAAGTTGGGAAAATAAGTATTCATCAACTCTAAATGAAAATTAAGGAGTTTTACTATCAAAAGAGAAAAATAAAATAATGGAATAGGATTTTCATCTAAGAGACCAACTTTGGTATATTTAACCTTAAGAAACTTTCGTTTTCGTGTGAGTTAGCAAGTTATTCGTAAATCTATTAAAGTTCTTCCCATACGAATAAATGTTAATGTATTCAGAGTTTTGCACTTTGCTTCTACATAGACACATAGGTCAACATTAACCTACATAAAGTGAAATTAAAGATTGGACAATCGTCGTATTCAACAAACAATGAAGAAAAAAAATGAATTGCCCTTCACAATCAAGAGAAAAATTGGATAAGTAGAAAAAAATTGGATTCCATGATGGCTCAGAAAACAAGTGAACATTTGGATTTTACAACGCTGAGGAAACTAATTGGTTGACTCAAACTGCATAAAAAAAGCCTCTTTTAATTTTGTTTTCAGTTTTTCGTTGATTTGGAAGATATGTAAACAAGAGTAACTTCCCAAAATGGCCATCTTACATGTGTTGAATATTTAACTTTCAAGAGTATGATGAATAAAATATTGCTCACTTGAATTGTACTACATATATTCTAGAACAATTGATCCAATATCAACCAAATACCTCAAACTTGAAAACCTAACAAGTATTTTAGGGAGAAACTCAAAGACTAAAAAATGAACATGTTGGGATCATTAGGGAGAAGCTCAAAGACTAAAAAGATCAAGACAAAGTTAATGAAAAATTCGACCATGAAGTCTCGTCAATGCCATCTTTAGATCGAGGACCTCGTCCTTCTATGGGATAAAAGAAGAGAAGACCTAGGTAAACATGGTAAGTTTGATAGTATTTGGTTAGGTCCATATCAGATCACTAACATTGTAGGTCCAAATGCATTCAGTTTGAGTCACATGGATGGTGAGAATATTCTTCTACTTGTCAATGGGCAGGCACTTAAGAGGCACTTCTCTGACATCGTTTAATATTTATTATTATTCTGTTAGTTAGTTAGCTAGTCTGTTTGTTAGTTTGTCAGTCATACTACTCTTAGTTGTTTATTTTATTCTATTTTGGACAAGGCAGAACAAAAGTGTTTTCCTAATGATGCTTTTAATCCCTTGTATATTTGATGTGTGTGTAGGTCTATAGGTACCTGAGGATTCACATTTTCTCGAGAAACCCCATGAAGTTTACTCGTCTTGTAGTTGGAGCCAGTGTTGCACTACACCTATACCCAATGCGCCTTCACATATATCCCAGAGAGAGAGAGGCTCATTCTTTGACTAAGAGGAGTATTATTAAGTGGTGTTAGTCATGGTAGGTCCCTTTGACTCTTATTTTAGGAGTACTATGTCTTAATGGCACTGTCTACTGCCCTTTATTGGGGTTTTAACCTCGAGGTTGGTAGTTGGGGCTCCTAGATGTTGGTCTCTAGGTCACATGACTACACACCATGCATGCTTGCTTTGATGGTCCTTTGTTTCATATATGAGACTTCGATCTTCCTTTATAGCCATAAGGGCACCCTCCTGAC
The DNA here is from genome assembly GCA_001517045.1 of Pseudotsuga menziesii. Lineage (NCBI taxonomy): Eukaryota > Viridiplantae > Streptophyta > Pinopsida > Pinales > Pinaceae > Pseudotsuga > Pseudotsuga menziesii. Next base: position 158,893 of record LPNX010859165.1, on the reverse strand, counting down.
TTCTAATTCAACCGGCGCTCTCTCCTGGGCATTCTTCCTGATCAAGACGTTCTCTCCTTCACCAGGCCATACATGTTGTTGAAGGGGGGCATTGAGGGATTTCACAGCATATTGGGGTTAGTAGGGGCATGACGCCCCTTTCTAGCTCATTCCAGCTTTTCATTCGGAGTGATTCCCTTATTTAGGCTATTTTTGGCACCTAAGGGAAAAATACCCCAAGTAGCCTACCTCGAGCCTACATTAGGCCTTATTATTATTATTATTATTTTGTTTTAATTTTAAATTGACATTTTAAAGACATGGGGGCCTGAATATTTTTGTAATAAGTGAGTGTGAGATCATATAAATAGATCTCCTCACTTTCATTTTAAGACATGAGATACGTGGGATTATTACTATGTTACCCTAACAAGGGCTCTTTGCAGAGAATGTGCCCCTCTTGAGGAGGATTCTTCTTGGTTATGCAAGTTGGTTTTTTGAGTTCTTTGGTTAAATTCTCTTGCAAATGTGATGCTTAGATTTGTTGGCTAAAGACTATCACATGGAGGATTGGTTTCTTATCTCTTTGTTTGAATGTTGGTAGATGATGCATGTTCATGACTCAATGGTAGCTTTAGGATACATTTTTGGTAGAATAGGCCATTTCCATCCTTTTGTGACCTTAGGAAGAAGAGGCATGTCTCCTTGAGAGATTCCTCTAGGGTTTACCCTTAGTTTTCTAGGATAGTTTCCCAACTAGAATCCTTCTCCTCATTTGGAAGGAATTTTCTTCTTAGATTCCCTAGGGCTAGGGAACATTGGAATACCCTTATCCTCTTCCCCATACCTTTAAATAGGCGTTCAAAATCCCTTTTTAATCCTCATTGGCTTCTCCTTTATATTCAATAACCTTCTTGGCACTTCTTCTCACCTTCGTTGCCTTATTTGTTTCTCTTGTTTTCCTTTCCAAGTCGATCCCTAAAACCTAGAGAGTCTCTCCCCCTCTTTGACATCCTCCCCCTATATCCCTCTCCTCCTTGACTGCCATATTTCTTTCCCTCTTCACCCTCGACTGTCTCCTTCGTCCTCTTTTCTACCCTTAGATCTGTCCTTAGGGCAGACCTTAGGATGCTATCCTTCCACGGTCTTGCTTTTGCAACAACCCTATTAACCCTAGGCCTAATCACCTTCCCTCTCGTCCTGACCCATTAAACCTCCTCCTTAGGAAATTCACGGGGTGTTCACTCAGTGAACTTGTTACATAACACATTCATTCATAGGATATTAAAGAATATCCCTAATTTCACTAAATATTGGAAAATACTTCCTAAAATTGTATTGTTGAATCCCTCTCACAATATACCTTTCCAATTAAGAAAACCCTTAGTTTCACTAGATATTGTAAGTATCCATTTTATCAACCCATTTTTAACACCCTCTATATATCATATTGTAAAGTTGTAACAACAAGAGCCCTAACACACCTTAGTATAAGCAAACAATATGATAAATAAAATATAATATAATGCTAGTAATGATCCCAACAGGATTGCAAGAGCAACTTATTCATTTGTAGGGTTGGATAGTGGAAGACCCAATGAAATAGTAATGGGGAAGGGAAAACACATAAAAGGAAACCCGGTCAAGAGATCAATGTAACAAAGAATCTAAAATATTGATAGTCCAATAGTCAGTGCAATGCTTAGACAAGATGAGAATTTCACATGTTTCACACAAAAACCTGCTAATCTACCAATTTTATATCTTGTAACTACATGTATGGCCATAGAGAGATCATGTTTTCTATAAGATTAATAAATTAAACTCCATAAAATATTTTTAATAATCTTAATAAATGTTTTATATTATTTTTTTAAAGCAATTTGTATGCGATTTTTAATACATGCGTAGTAAAATATGGTAAAATAAATATGGTAAAATAACACTCTTATTGTTTGGATAAATTATGTGCATATATCTTTGTATGCTTAAGATATTCCAAGTTTAGTGAACATAAATTCTTCCACAACAAATAAATCTCATTTCTATATCTATACAAGATCAAAATTAGTTGAAAATCAAAGCAGATTCTCTTCATTTCCTATCTAAAATCTTAAAATAAATTAAATGACAATGCCATATAAATTAAACATTGGTTATCCAAAAGGTTATTCATTTTTCTTGGGTCGAGAATTATTCTATTTTGGAATATTTGTAATTTTATTTAATTGGGAAGAGGTTTCTGTATGAAACTAAGAGAAAAATCCTCATTTTTTTTATGTATATGATCCAATGATATATTCAAATTCTTTGGTATTTTTTTTTAAGATGGATTTATGGAATTAGATTTCAATTGGAGTTAAGATTTCAATCAATAATATTATAATATGATTAACGTAATGATATGAATATTTTCATTTAAAAACTATTTA
>LPNX010859165.1:135815-155999 GCA_001517045.1 Pseudotsuga menziesii | reverse complement strand
ATATATATATATATATATATATCACAATTTGAATGTTATTCCTCAACCCACCCAAATAAAATAACCCCCAATATTTGACTTTAATACGAGACAATATATTTTTGAGGCTTTTAGGAGTATTCAAACCCCCAATATGAATGGACGTGATATGATATTTCCTTGTTAGTGAACCCCGTGAGGCCATTCTCCTATTCCTTTATCGCTTCACCAATCCTCGAGAATGTTGTAAAGAATCCCTAGAAATAGTTTCCTTGCCCACGGGCATGTTATCTTCCAGCCTCCTCACAACCCACAACCCACAACCTTGTGCATAAATCTGGTTCCAAGCTTTCCCTCCTCATCCATCCCTCCTAAGTTACTGCTCAGCCACTAGGCTTGTAACAAGCTGAGTTAAGGACCTTCCCTTTCACTCTTAAGGGGTGCCATTAAAGTGGCATCCGTTCTTTAGAACCTGGTGCACTACTCCTCTTTACACTACCTATACATTGACAAACACATTGATGTTAGTTGGTATTTTATGCATGCAAAGTTATATTAAATAACAATATTTGTGCTCACTACTACTTATACTTTAATGCTACCATAAATGGTTGGGTGGATGACTAATACATACTGTTGTATACACAAATAAAATTAGTGATTGTTTCTTACGATAAGATGATGACTAGTGTTGTTATAATTTGTCATTAAATTCATGTCAGGTTACTGCATTTCAGAAGATATAAATGACTTGTCTATGTTATACTAGGTTTGTTTCAGATAAGGAGCACTTGTAAATTGGTCAATATTTTCTTATCGCCTCACACCATTTGCACATAGGAAGTACTTAGCTATATTATTGTCTTACTTTGGAAAAATGCAATGTTGCAATAACACATGCAGTATTCATATTTAAGCTCATAATACATTTATTCAACATAGTATTCATATTTAAGCTCATAATACATTTATTCAACATTTTTTAGTGACCCCATTAGGCACTGGTCACTAACTCCAATTGTTTGTGAGATACTTTTGTGCATCTAAGTGTATTTTGTAGGGTACATAGGGCTCTCCCCTAGGAGGTTTCGACTTCTGAAGTAGTTTGGGACAAGTGACTAGGGTGACAATGGTCACTTTCCATTCATATGCTTACTGGTGGCTTGTCCAGACATTTCATCTAGTAACAACACCAATTCTATTAAATGTATAAAGCACATCAAAGTCTACATAAAAGATCATTTAAATGATTATTATTGTTATTGCTAAATTTATAGGACACAATTGTATAGATGGTAATATAATCATTGGTGCCTATATATGAATGTTATGCATCACTACATTTAACAAGGATAATAAGCATCAATTTGTTATGCCATACGATACAAACTAGGGATTTATATAACTTAAAAGAACTAGTGCATACATTTAAAAGGTATGCACCAATGCTTATACTTATAATATGTAGTAGTGCACATAATTTAAATTTGATGTACTTTTATGTTTATGTTTAAGAAGTATTGGTGCATTAGTATGGTCGATGTGTACTAATAAAAAAATCTACTATAACATTCGACCACCTAGTTTTTATAGTTATGATGAACATTTATTACAACCTTTAACAAATCCTTCATTACTAATGGTGAAAGATTTAACAAAGTTTTTTTTTTTAATTTTGTGAAATCTTATAACACAAAACCATATGCAAAAACCTCTACTAGAAAATGTTTCCTTAAAGTGTTACAATACGAACCATTTTTTTTCTTTAATGTTTTTTATACCTTCATTTGATGTTAACAATGTATGATATTCTACTTTGAAATGACAGACTTCGCTTATTATTTTAGACTAGTCATTAATACCCTCGTTTGAACTTCAGAATCTATTAAATTAAACTATGCAACTAGTGTATGAATATAATTGTTGATTTTGCTGCATTTTACATGTACGCACCTTTCAATGCATTTCATAAATGTTGGCACTTAGAGAAAGCTTAAATTAGTTCCTAATTTGAATAATGGTCTCTATGGGATGGAATTTGAAATATGGAAGTCGTAACTACCTGTCTAAAGGTTGGAATGGAGGGCGGGGATGTTACAATTTCTCTTCTTATCTCTTCAATCTCTCTTATTATTGCTCAACTTCATCTTCTCAGCATTCTTGAACTCTCAAGAACCTTGTTGTTCTTCTACAATAGTGAATACTTCAAGAGGCAACCTTTTGTTAGTATCCAAACCAATCTCCTTCTTAGATTCATGTTTATAAGCTCCACCATAATTTACATATTATGGCCACATATGTTGCCCAATTTTACCAACTTCTTTCTTAGAAATTCTATAACCACTCGATGAACTTCTATATGCATCTTCATGTTGCACACCTTATTCTATGCAACTTTGCCCTGGCTATATTTCATCTTCTCACATTCTTCTCTTAATGCATCACTTTGTTTCAAGTCTCACGCCCTTTACTTCTTTCCCCCTTTGTCATTCACAAACTATTATAACCTATTTTGGTTGCATTTTCTCTTTTCCACACATCTAATTGTCACTTTCCTTTGCACTTGGTTGCACATTCTTCTTTAGTTCATAAATGATTCTTTCACTTCCAATTATCCTTACACGTTAAAGCTTTTGCGTCCTCATTCAACTTATGTACATTTTTCTTCATCTACCTTTGTCTTCCCATTGTAATTCCCATTGTAATGTCTATGAATACTAATATTTTGAAATCCAATCACTCTCTTCTATGCCTCTTCATTTTCACTTCATTAAGCATTGTTCATAACATGTACTTCTTTTCCTGAAAAAGCTTATCATTCAACATTTCATCAATTTTAATTACCCCTTTCCATATGACTTTGCTTCATCAATCAAAATTTCGTCTTTATCTCATAATCATCATAGGTTTTATACCTCTACAACCCTAATTGATAGGACCTCTAACCAACTTCTTTATTAGGTTAACACTGACATACTTTTCATATATCCAACTTAATATGTACACATTTGGAATAACACCACTTGTACCATAACGTAATCCTCAACTTAAGAAGATTTATACCTATTGTGTATATTCACACTCTCCTTCCATTCTCCACTTCTCAGTTTCACATATTAATCATCACCATGGCTTTGAAGGTCACACTTATTCACTTACAATTTAATGTTGTGTCAATTATAAATATAATATATATTTATGTTAATTAAAATGTTATTTTAATTACTTCAAAAAGAAAATAAAACTCTTAACCTCTTTTTTTAATAAGGTATTTAATTTATTTATTTCTTGTGAAGCTAAAAAAAATTAATATATTAATAAGAAGTTATAAAGATAGCAAAAATAATCAACCTCATGGGAAACCCGACCATAAATCAAACAAAAGTCCACTAACTCGATCATAATAAGTTCTAACAACACTGACCAAACTAGCAGTAATACTAATAGGTCTCTTAACATAACTATGATAACAACATAAGAAACTGTAACATGAAATAAACTTAAGAAGCCATATCATCCTTAGAGAAATTGATGAGAGGCATCTCGTTGGAAGGTTCATGGTTCTTTGCTTCATAGTCTTATAGTGGTAGCCTTGATCAGAAAGTCAAGCTTGTCATTAATCTCATCTAGTTGGAACAACAATTCATTTCTCTCCATCTTAGTATCTAACAACACCTAGCCCAATAAAACCTTGGTAGTCCTATGCAATGAAAGCATCTTGTAAGTCTCCTGAGTGAGTATTTACTCGTTTCTTCCACCCATGGTTGTATATCAACCTTAATCTCCTCATGCCGAGTGAAATACTCCTCTTTTACCCACTTCTCCGCATGAGCGAGATGAGCCTTGATTTCGGGTGAATTTTCCTAGTAAAACAAGTTTTTTGCTTTAGTTGCCTTTGTTTGAGCTCTAGTCCCTCCCTACTATTAATTCCTTTTCGAACCCTCTTTCCACGACCTTTGCACCCCATCACAGCCACCATTCTAGACAATCCTTCGATTAGAGAAATTAAAGACCCTAAATTTCCCACCATCGGAGTCTATCAAGTGCTTTCGAAAATAGTAATGCAAAGCTCAAGGCGAAGCCCTAAAGGAAGGCAATTTGAGAGTTGGAGATTCTGATCCTGAAGGCCATGAAATAGAAGTATCCAAAACCAATATGAGACCCTTCCCTCACGATGTTGCCTTCTCATTATTTGATCATGTTTAATCTCACCGCACCAACTCTCGAGCCACCCCTCGGCCGTAAATCCATCCCCTAGTATGAAAAAACCATTCTCTACTGCTAAATCCATGGGAGGAGACAAGCCATTTCTCCCTCCCACATGCATCCATTAAACCCCGCAAGTGGGGGCGTTGTCAGTCTAACAACCCACCAAGTGGGAATCATGTGAGTGGTTGTCCCTTAGTTTCTTCTTGAGATCGATCAACCCATCTAGGAATCACAGTTTCTTCTTGGGATCGATCAACCCATCTAGGAATTTTTTATTTTTTGTAGTTACAAATAATTTTTCATATATTAAAATATAATTTTTTAATTTTTTAAAATTTCTAATTATATAATAACAATTTATTTATTTTTTAAATTAAAAATCATAACTGTTATTAATACATTATGTATTAACTTCAAAAGATAACTTAGTTGATTGGTGATTCCAAATCCAAGAAAAAAGTAATTGAGCTCAAAATTCAAGTCTTTTAAAGGTAAGCCCCAAAACATAAACTAAAATAATCCCTTCACTCGGGACTCGGGAGTCGGATGCCACCAATGATCAAATTTGAAGGGTGGGTCTTAATTTCAATTGGAAGGGAATTTGTTCTCTCAGTCCTTCAAAGATGAAGGGAAATATAAATAATTGTACTTCAATTGACAAGTATAAATTAATTAAATCTTTTCATAAAAAAAATGCAAAAAAAAAATTGTTTTTTTCAATTTTTACAATTTTAAATAATTGAGCACCCCTTAATATCTACATGAAAAAAATGATATCAATGAAACTTATTTTGAAAAAATTACGTTGTCATATGTGTATAATTAATTTTACAGTTCAGTAACATAACATCTATTCTATTGTATTTTTTTCAAGTTGGAACACACTTAATTATACAAAAAAACTACTCAGACTAAGCCATAACCATATTGGGGCATCCACATGCAATCCAAGCTCGAGAGATGTAAGAATGATAAGAATTGGGAACCTAAGAAAAAATAGTACACAACTCAAAAAACATTAAAAAAAATTCCTACATACCAAGCAAGTTAACAAAGCTAACGTAACCGGGCTTAGGGCATCAAATAATTTTTTCCAACACTTGTCATGAAACATACATGTATGTGAAGGAGGGTCCTAAGTCAATTGAATCATTGCAACTCACTTCATGTTTGAGTCTCAATACCTTGCCTTTTAAATTGAACCAAAATACCAAAAGAAGTTTATTAATGGCTAGATTTTAGAAAGTTCTAGGTGTGAGTAACTAAGGGCTTGTGGCTCTAAAATTTGTTGTGCTTTGTACCAGTCCAAGATTTAATGAATCGATAGTCATGGGTACGAATTTAATTTATTTAATGAAAACAAGTAATGTGTATAACCTTTATGTCGAAACCGTTTTCAATGTTGATGCAGACCACTACCCTCTTTATTGTCTTACAAAAAGGCATGATAATGAGGAAGAATAACTAAAATTATGGACTTCACCTTCAAAGAATTCATTGCAATAACATTGGTAAGGAGTGATAAGAAGATCACAAGAATCCAACATGTCAAAACTCAGTTGATAGTGTTAATCAAAGACTTATATGGTAAATTTAATATAAGACTTACTTATAGTTGTCTCTTACTCTTTGCGTCTTGACACATTTAATATTTTATGGTTGTCTTTGCACCTTGACACATTTAATAATCCTTAGTTATGACCATGAGAGAAGGATTTGAAGAGAAGAGGATGTAAAGACAAGTAATTTTTATATTTATTTTGGTAGCGTTGAGGACAAATGTTGTGAGAAACCACAAATGTTTGGAAGGACGGAGGGAGATTACATCACGATCATGCCACCCATCAAATTGAAGGCTATTCTTGAGCCAACAACTGTTTTATTTTATTTTATTAATAACCATTTTTTCTCCAGGGGTGGCAGGTGTGAGGGGGATCCTCTTGGATCCCAGAGGACATGTTGAACAAACCTTCGCTTGGGGCCTTGGACACAGGACCAACAATGAGGCTGAGTGGTTGGCGCTCCTATAGGGACTACAATCCTTAGTCAGTAAAGAACTCCACAAGATAGCGATCTTCGATGAATCTCGGCATGTTATTTTCAAGATGATTAATGGATACACCTCTGGTTCAATTAATTGTCGTCATCTATATGATAAAGCTAAGCCACTCATGTCTAAATCCTATGAGCTATTCCACATTCTTTGCAACAATAACTCAACAATGGATGCCTTGGCAAACATGGGGGCCTCCCTACCTCAAGGCCATTTCATTCTTAACGGAAAAGCCCCTTACACCAAATTCATTCCCTAATGGCTTGTCAGGCTTACTCTTTCCTCTCTCAAGGCAAGTGGTTTTCCCTCTCTCCACTCCTTGAAGTGTCTTTTGTTTCCCGTAAAGGTTTTCTAGGAGAAATCCCCCTCCATTCACCTTATCCCTCCATCTTTTTCCCTTCCTTATCCCCCTCCTCTTTTCGCTCCATCTTCTCCTTATTTCTTTCCCTATCTCTTTCCTTGCCCCTCTCCCTTATCCCTCCTTTCACCCTTCTTCTTCATCACAACACCTCGCGCCCTCCTCCCACAGCTGGCTCCCACCTCGTACTCCTTCCCGAAGGGTCTTCTCACTTAATGTGTTGTTCTGCCTATATACATATCCCCGTCGTGTGGATCTCACTCAGCTTGCATCCTTTCTTGGACAACGCATGATTTATGGCTCACCTTCCCTGGGCTAATTGCCCCCTCCCATCGCACGCTCCAAGTCTTATCGCTCTCCTCACTATGTCTTCTCCTCGAAGCTGCATGCAGTCTCATTTCTCTCCTTCTCTCGGCTTTGTCCATCATGTGATTCCTCCAGAGCGCATTATCTTGGATTTCATAGTAGGTGTAGACAAAGGGTGGTTGCAAGAAATTCCGTGGGAAGCTCTCCCTCTCACCAGGACTTTCATGAAGGAAAGGCTCGCCCTTGCAGCCTTCTCCTATTGCTCTTGTAGCACCCTTACAGGCTCTTTGCTGTGGTTTGCAAGCATTGATTCTGGCCCTAGTCTCCCGTCTGACGCTCAGTCCCTCACTGCTGAGAAAAAGAAGATTTTGGGCTGTCAGTATTCAGGTTGGAAGGAAGGTGCAGTGGGCACTTTATCCTGCCAAAGAAAGGAGGGTGCCTCCCTCCAGTAGGAGCTTAAAGTGCTAAAGTATATCCTTAGTGGCCTCTTCGTGTAGAATCAGGCTTGTGTGATAGCAAGTTCAGTCCGAGCTCTGCATAGCAACTTCTCCCGTATCGATATTTCTCCAGGAAACAACAGCATGTCTCAGGATAACAAAAACACTGGCATTATGGACATAAAGAAGAATCTCAGGCATCTCTATGAGATGATGGCGATAGGAATAATGGATAATAAGGAAATAGCACAGGAGGTCAAGAGCATTTGGGAAGTGGTAAGTTATATATCTCCGCAAATCAGCAATCATGATGCAAGGATCGACGACAACGAGAGCAACCTTAGGGAGATGATGGGTAAGGTCGATAGAATTTAGGAAGATCTCCAGCGCCTGATCAATATGAACCAGTGTAGCAAGGAAAACAAATCCCCTGTAGCTACATCACACCCCATAAAGGAGGAATCAGTGGTTCAGCCCATGAAGCCCAGAGGAAATCCTTAATCGGTTCTCTCTTAAAAATGTTAATACATTTTATTGTCTTTTGCTTTGCAGTTAGTTTATAAGGGTATACACCACCCCAGGCACTAGTTGTTTTGCAAATTCCCTCTGTGGAGTTTTTTGGTCATTTCCTTGGACCAATTTTGTATGCAGCATTTTTGAACTGTAAGAACTCTCCATTCCTGCTTTATTATCTGTAATGAATGGTTGTGCACAACTTGTTTTATAAAAAACCTTTCTTAGTTTCTGTTAAAAAAAAAAACCATTTTTTTTCCATATCGTGTGCCCAATGAAACCTCTCTATAGTAATGCATAAATTGACTTCTGCATAGCTTTTGATCCTAGCTACATGCCATTATTTGTATTTGCATGACATCGAGTGTTCTTTATAGTTGTCGTGAGTCTATGATATTCATGGAAGAAATGAAGTCTTGTGGAGGAGGACTTATCAAACTGGCCTTTTAATTTAATTTTGACTAAAAAAGAGTGGACTTTGGTAGCGAGGTTCACATAGGTAGTAGGCACAAATTTTTGAGCTCCTTTTGGGTTTAGTAGTAGACTAGTAGTTGTTATTTTTTGTTATAGTCGTAGCTGTTGACAAAATTTCACACTTTAAATTGTAGCCCCAAGTGACTCGGAAGTCAAAGTTACATCTTGATCGCTAGTGCCTCGTAGTCATCAATGCTAAATGGCCATCTTGCACAACTAAGCAATGAGTGCATGATATGAGTGAGTAAGTGATTATAATTTATCATATTTCCAATGTTAAGAATGATGAGTTGAACTTTATAGTATAGGAATTTCAACATATTGGGAAATTTATATGGATGGGTAATTTCAAATGTTGCCATTCTTTTGAAATTTCCATATAAATTATGCCCTTCTTAATTGGAAGGGTAAAATTCAAGTTTTAAATTTTTTTTGAAGGGAAATTTTAACTTTACACTTCTTGGAAGTGCTAGAACCCTTTGGAAGAGCTGTAAAGGGTTCAATTTTGAACGCTGGATGCCACCTTGATGAGTTGACTTAACTCTATTCCATGCCTATGTATGACTTCATATGGACTCGCCATGGATGCCAATATTTCAAATCATCAAAAGTAAGTGAAAACCATGGGATTCCGTCCACCACCATGAAAACCATGCTGCCATCAGCTGGCTAGTTGCATAAAGAAAAATGATTGATGTTGGTTAGTTGCATAAAGAAAAATGATTGCCTTTACCATCATTGATTGCATCTTTGGCGTTGGCCGGTCATTTTTGGCAGTACTTTCTGTCAGTCCTGGCGATTCTTGGTGTATTTTCCGTATGATTCTTGGCGTTTGTCCATTTTTCGAGCTGGATGGGCATTTAATGTACTTTAAGTGTACTGTTTTCTGGTTTTATTACCCTTTTCTCGTGGAGATGCCACGTTTTTCATCGATTTGATAACCTTCATTTGGTCTGGAAGCGTCTAATTCTTTCACGCATTGTTTTGGTTTTTGGCACTGTGTTTCTCCTCTTGGTCTCTGCATTCTTTCTTAGCCAAATGCTGGCGGATTATCGATTTGCTGAAGATTTGTCGTTGAGGACTTAGGAACAGGTTTGCTGCCTGTGTTTGGTGGTGGTGTTTTGAAATGAGGGTTGATGGGATTTTGTTGATGAGGGTTAATATCATATTTTCCTCGGCGATTCTCGGTGTCCTCTTCGTATGATCCTCGGCGAGGATGCCATGCAGTTTGGCTTTTTGCTGAGGTCATTGCAGGGATCTTGCAGTTGGTGGTTTTGCCTGGATTGTGGTATTTGCTGTTACTTGACGTTTTTAAGGTTTTAAGTGATTCTAGCGGTAGTGGCGACTGCGGTAGTGGCGATTGCAGGCTTGTTGGTGTTAGTATTGGCCGACCTTCGTTCCAGGAGCAGTTGGTATGTGGCAGTGAGTTTCTATTTGCGGTTTATGAAGGATTTGGGGTTTTCTGTCCTAGTTTTTACTTGGGCGCCTCTTTTGGCTTTTGATTTCCCTGGTAAGTAGTTGGGCGATAACAACACAATTGAAGATTTTTGTTGGATTGAGTCGGAAGGAATCGATCGCAATTGGAGCGGTTGTAGGTTTTTTGAAGCTAGGAGCGGAGCTTTCTTTGGGCTTTAAAGGCTATCTTGGCCGTTAAATTGGCGCTGCCCGGACTTATTTGGCGGTACATCTGTTATTAAATCTGGCTTTTCTCTGGGTACTAGTCGATTGATCCTCGATCTGCTATCCATTGGCCGTCTCATTTTGCCGTTCGATTTGAGTATTCTGGATTTCAATTGAGCTTCTTATCTGATCTATTGATAGATCATCCTTTAGCTGCGCGGCTATCCTGTGATATTCGCATATTTACAGGTATGTTATCCTATGTTTTTTATTTTGCGCCTCTCTGAGATTTTGATCAGAAATAGGGGTTGAGGGTCCTGTTTATTATGGTGTATTGTTCTTCGGTGCGTCTTTTGTGGCATTGGAAGTATGGGGTATTCTGATCGATGCATCTTTGGTTCTTTCGTTATTATGGAGTTATGCTAAGAGTTTCTTTAGCTGTGGGATTTCTTCTTCGGCTGCCGATTTGGACTATGTTAGTCTGTAGTTGTTCGGGTTTAGCTTCTGGGGCTATTGTGGTGTTTTGATTAGCTATATGCTCTTTCTAGCAATGGCTTATTTCTAGAGGAGTATTTGACTGGTTTGTGACTGGTCTTTATTTGTGCTTCTGTTATGTCTTTGAGGGCGGTCAAATCTTTGGCCCGTACTCCGCCTGGGAATCTTCAATGCATTAAGCAGGGGAAGGGGTTGGAGAAGAGACTCTCTGCTACCTATTCGCCATTATTTCTGGGCGATCTGGGGCCTGTCTGTGGACGGGATAATCTTATGGATTGTGTATCTTCCCCTCTGGATTGTTTGGCTGATCCTGGTTCGGATGGGAATCAGCTGTTGAATTCTACCTTATCTTCTCCGATTGATGATCCTTCGGGTCAGCTGAATGTTTCACTTTTGATTCTTGGTGAGGGTTTTTTTGATGCTGGGGACTACCCTTCTAGGATGGTCCTGGGACTTCAGGATGCTTCTTTTCCTATTTCACAGACATTTGGGAATGTTTCTCTGGTTAAGGATGAGTCTCAGCCTTCTGTTTTGGATATTAACTGTCAAGTCTCTAATAGTTTGGGGACTTGTGGGAATCCCTCTTTTGCATGTCAACGGCTTGGGCATAGCTGTCTGGCTGGGAAGTCTCTTACTTCTCCAAATTTGGATTATCCTTTGGATTCATTGGGTTTTCTTCATCGTGAATCGATTGTGGGTGACCAATTTCCTGATTTTCAGAAAGAGATGTCTGGTGTTTCGGTTATCCAGGTTGATGGGAAGAACCCTAAGGTATATAAGACCGCATCCGCAGGGCCTATGGATCCTGATATTGAATCTGAGTCCCATCACTCTGGTAGTATTGGACTATCTAAGCCTTCGAAGAGGATACCTAAACCTATCAAAAAGTTAAATCCTGCATTAATGACTTTGGGGGAAGATGTGTCACTAAATGACATTGTTCTTACTAATGCTGTGACATTAGTTGGGAGATTTGGTCGTCGTTCTTATAATGCAGATTCTCTTCATGGGTGGGCTGTTCGGGTCTGGAATGGGATTATCAGTTCTATTCCTGAGATTTTTATTCTTCCTCGGGGTTGGATTGCATTTAAATTTTCTTCAGCTGATGATTCTGATAGGATTCTAGCCGGTTTATGGAAATGGGATCATGTTGCTCTTCTTATCAAGAGGTGGTCCCCTTTATTTGATCCTCGTAAAGAACGGTATGATCAGGTACCTACTTGGGTCAAATTACCGCATCTTCCTTTTAAATTCTGGTCTGCTGATTTCTTCAGATTAGTTGGGAATACTTTGGGCACCCATCTGGAAACTGATTTCTCCTACTTAAAATCTGGGGTCTGTTGCATAGGCCGGGTTCTTGTTCTGTTAGATTTTCATCTGGGTTTACCTGCTGATTTGGTCATTAAATCTGGTAACAAAGATTTCATTCAGCCTTTGGATTACTTGGGACTTCCCTTCAGATGTTTTGGATGTCACGGGCTTGGTCATTTGGCAAATAATTGTTCCCTTTCATTTAAAAAACATTCATCTGCTAAAGAATGGAGAGTTAAAAAAGATTGGAATCAGTCTATTGCTAAGGAAGGGATCCCAATGATTGAAAACCTGGATCTGTGTTTGGATTTGAGTCAGCCAGATGCCAAGGATGGAAAGTCTGTTGCTGAAAATCTAGATGTTATCGGTGTTACTCTTGGTTGTGATCCACTGGCCAATCTTAAACAGATCAGTTTATCTAATCCATTGGATAATAATTTTTTTCTGAATCTTACTTCTGAGGCATCTTTTTCTTCAAATCCGACTGCATCTTTGAAGGATCTTGGTTTTGTTTCTCCCTGTAAGGCAGTTGTTAGTAAGGGGTATTTTCTCAGATCAAGTACTAAATCGGTTCAGGAACTTCTTAGGCCTGTTATTGGGTCTCTTGAAGTTGAGGAAGGTGTGACTGGAGTTAACCTATTTGGGCAAGCTGATATAAGAGGTGATGGGACGCTTAGAGCATCTGTCCTCAATCAAGTTCCCTTATGATCCTTATGTCCTTAAATGTAAGGGGTTTGGCTAGTCTTCCTAAAAAACTAGCTGTTAAGAGGCTTTTAGATCTTCATTCTGTTGATGTTCTTTTTATTCAAGAAACTATGATCGAGGGGGATGCTTTGGTTCAAGATTTAGAACTTATGATTCATGGATGGAAGTTCATCTCGGTGGATGCTATGGGCAGATCTGGTGGTCTTATTATAGGATGGAAGTCCTGTAATTTCCTTTTGCTTAATGCATGGGCATTTAAATCTGGACTGTGTGTTGTCCTTTTTGATTTTGACTTACAAAAAGAATTATCTTTTGTAAATTTATATGCGCCCTACTTGGATAGGGAATCCTTCTGGAACAATCTGATTAAGTTGGATTGTTTTTTGTCTCCTAATCTGGTTTTTGGTGGAGATCTTAATTTCTCTCTGGGTCTCTCTGAGATCTGGGGGGTTCATGCTCAAATTGATCCCTTATCTAATTATTTCCATAATTTGTTGGAGAACTTGGGGTTAGTTGACATCAATCCTTTGGTATCAATTCCTACCTGGAGTAATCGCAGAGCTGGTGACGAGGGTATTTGTAAAAGACTGGATCGTCTTTTAGTATCGGCTGACTTCCTAGACTGTAATTTCCTTCTGAAACAATGGATTGGTTGTGGAGGTGTATCTGATCATCAACCTATTTTTCTGCAAATTTCTTCTCAGCATCCCAAGGCCCACAGTCCTTTTAAGTTTAATGCAGGTTGGCTGGATCATCTTGATTTGGTTGATGCCAAAAAAAACTCTTGGGTCTGTTTTGATGTTCGATCTGCCTTATCTCCGGAGGCTCAATTCTGTGTGAATCTAAAGCGCTTAAAGGATATTTCTATCAAATGGTCTCTGAACAAAAAAGCGCAGAATATTAAAGACTTGGTAGAAATTGAATTTGAGTTAAATAGGTTTCATTACAGTCATTCTTCTGGTATTCTTACAGTGGCTGATAAGGATTTATTGACTGAGATTGAATCTCGCAAGCAGGCTATTCTTCTTTTTAGGGAAAAGGAGGCTCATCAGAAAAGTAGGGTTTTATGGCTGCGTTGTGGAGATGATAACACTCCTTTCTTTCACAAATTCGCTGCCCACAGAAAATGCGTTAACTCAATTTGGAAACTTTTCGATGATTCTGGGAATCTTGTGGAAGGTTTTGAGGATATAGCAGAAGCTGGGATTCAACACTTTGTAAGCCTATTTAAAGAAGAAGATGATCTCCATCTCCCAGAAATTGTTCTTAGCGCTGGTCATTTTCCTACATCTGTTACTGAGGAGGACAATGCTGGACTTATGCAAATTATTACTCTTGATGATATTAAGCATATTTTAAACATTAGCAAAAATGACAAGAGTCCTGGCCCAGATGGTATACCTGTTGAGGTTTACAGATGCTTGTTTGATGTTCTGGGCGAAGATCTCTTAAGAGTAATTGAATTGTCCAAGATTATT
Organism: Pseudotsuga menziesii; assembly: GCA_001517045.1. Taxonomy (NCBI): domain Eukaryota; kingdom Viridiplantae; phylum Streptophyta; class Pinopsida; order Pinales; family Pinaceae; genus Pseudotsuga; species Pseudotsuga menziesii. Next base: position 142,061 of record LPNX010859165.1, on the reverse strand, counting down.
GGCAAGATACCAGCTGTTTTTAATTCAACCTTTCTTGCTCTTATTCCTAAGGTTGACAGCCCTTCATCTTTTGAGGATTTCCGTCCTATATCTTTGTGTAATTTTGTATACAAAATTATTGGCAAGATTATTTCGATTAGAATCAGGAAGGTATTGAGTAGGTATATTTCTGGAGAACAGTTTGGTTTCCTGCCGGGTAGGCAGATTCATGATGCGGTTGGTGTTATACAGGAGGGCATGCATTCTATGCATGTTAAATCCATTAAAGCTGTTATGATTAAGATTGATCTATCTAAAGCTTATGACAGAGTCAGCTGGGTTTATCTTCGGGTCATTCTTGCAAAAATGGGTTTTGCTGGGAATTTTATTGCTTGGATTATGAGCAGTCTTTCATCTGTTTCGTTCTCTTTGCTTATTAATGGAGTTGCAACAAGTTTTTTCAAATCTGGCAGGGGGCTTAGACAGGGGTGTCCTTTAGCACCTCTTTTGTTCCTCATTGTGGTTGAAGGCCTTGGGAGGGCTATTCTGCATGCTTCTCTTATTGGGTCTTATCATGGTTTAGATTTTGGTAATGATATAGTATTAACTCATGTGCTATTTGTGGACGACATTGTCATGGTCAATGATGGCTCTGAAGAATCGCTATCTACTCTTTATGAGATTTTAAGTCATTTCTGTAAAGCATCTGGGATGCAAATTAATAACAATAAATCATCTCTTTATTTCTCTTGTATGGAAGAGGCTGATGTTATTACTTTACAGAACATCTTTAGTTTCCCTGTTGCTCGAATTGATTCTGGTATGAAATATCTAGGGTTTATCCTTAAACCATGCAGATATCTTATTAGGGATTGGGACTGGCTGATTATCAAAGTTGAACATAGGATCCAGAATTGGAGCTTTCGTTGGTTTTCCAAAGGAGGTAAGCTGGTTTTGATTAAAGCTGTTTTAGAAGCTACTCCTGTTTATTGGATGCATTTTTGGGTTCCTTTGGGAGTCATTGACAAAATCAGAAAGTTATGCTTCAACTTTCTTTGGGCTGGTAAACAGCAATCCTCTGGTTTGTCTTGGGTTTCTTGGAAGTCTATTGCTTTGCCTAAATCTTTGGGAGGTTGGGGACTCAAGGTTCCTGTCTTATTTGCTAAGTCTCTTGCTGCAAAAAAGGTTTGGGATATTATTCATGGCTCGGGGTTATGGGTTAAGATAGCCTTTCAGAAATATATCTTTCCTCTCAATAAACTGGACTGGATTAGATCCTCTGTAAAAAAGAAAAAGAATATTTCAATATGTTGGAAAGCTGTTCTCTGGGCCTTTGATCTTATTGGGAATTTTCTGGTTTGGAAGGTTGGTTCTGGAAAAGCTGTTCGTATAGGATTAGATCCGTGGGTTGGATGTAAATGGAGACATGCTTTACCCATTCCTATGAGAGATAGGTTACACTTGGCTGGTTACCATTTTCTTTCTGATATTGGAATTGCTGGTGGGTCTGTTTTATTGCCACAAGAATGGTTATCTGCTGATTATTTGGGATTTAATGATCCGTTTGAGATAGCTGTTTGGAATGGATACATTGCCAGCCTTAAATCTAGCCATGTTCGACTCTCTATTGAAGATGATCGTCTCATCTGGCATCTATCAAAATCTGGTAATTACTCTCCAAAAGCAGGATATGATGAACTTATTTACAGAGATGTTGATTTGAATTGGTGGTGGCAGATCTTATGGAAGATGAAGTGCCCACTAAAATCTAAAGTTTTTAGTTGGTTTCTTTTCACTGGTAAAGCATTAACCTGGGATGTTCTCTGCTTGAGAGGTAGAGAGGGTCCTGGTAGATGCTATTTATGCAAACAGAGTTGCGAATCTAATCTCCATATTGCAGTAGAATGCCCTTTTACGCAATCTGTTTGGTCTATCATCGAGGATCATTTTTCTCTTTATAATCTATGGATTGGAGACTCCCTCTCTGAATGTTTTAAAAACTGGTGCCTGTTATCAGAGGTAAATTTCATCAAATCTCTACCCATCATTGTCCTTTGGTTTATTTGGAAAGCAAGGAATAGATCTTGCTTTGAGGATTGTGATTCCTCTCCTGCTCAGGTTTCAAGTTATAGTTTAGGCTTGCTGAAGAACATACCTCAGTCTCTATCTGTGGTCTCTATTAGATCAATTGCTGTAGAGGAAATTGATCATTCATTTGCTTGGGGTTACTTTGATGGCTCTGCTGCTGGGGATCCAATGATTTGTGGGGCTGATGGTATTATGTACCTTTCAGATAGGCATTTTATATCTTTCAAAGCAGGTTTAGGTTTGGGCACAAATAATTATGCGGAACTGTGTGCACTTAAGCTTCTCCTTAGGTTGGCTAGGATGCATAATTTGGATAAATTACAAATTTTCGGTGACTCCCAGCTTGTTATTAATTGGGTATCTGGTAAGTATAAATTACAAAATCTTGAACTATCCTTGATCCTTCAAGAAGTTCATTTTTTATCGGATAGTTTTGATTTTGTGTCCTACAAACACATTTACAGGGAAAGGAATACCAAAGCAGATTTGCTTGCTAAAGCAGGGGGTAGCATTCATGAAGGGTTTTGGAGTCAATATGAACAGAGAGAGGCAGTATCCACAGAAAATTTTCAGGTTTTCTAAAGGTGCTGTTGGGTATGTCTGTCACAGGACAGATTGCTGGTTCTTGATGATTCTTCAGATATGATGCCATGGCTGATATTGATTTGCATTTCATTACATTTGGTGATCTCTAGCAAATATATTTAGAGCTTGATCTATGGGCTGGTAGGCCTCTTATATATGGTTCTTAAAGGTTTTTTGGAATGTTATCTTTCATATTTGGATGGTCTGGAATAGACCAATTGCAGCTGTTCTTTTTTATCAGCAGTTGATTCTTATGAGACTTCATCAGCATTTGTTTCCTTTTGAGACTTCATCAGCATGCTAGTCCTGCTTTGATATCTTTGCTTTTGATCACCCCATATTGATCTGACCTGATTTATCAGGAGTGATGATATAAGTCTGCTAAGAACAGACTTAGTTTTTTTCATGTTTCTATTTGCTGTTATCTGTTGGAAAGTTTCTATTGGTGAATATTATGATCTGATTGTAATGTACTTTAGATTTGGATTGTGGATTTGTGCTCTTTAAGAGGCAAACTCTGTTATGACAACTTTTTAGTTGTATTTTTGTAAAATGGACTATGAGGGCCATCTACTAAATGTGAATAAAGTATTTACGATTTTTTTCTTTGGAAAAAAAAAAAATCTTTGCCACAGCCGCCTTCATTCTTCTCATTCAGTTTAAAATTTGTCAAAGTTTTACGTACCAAAAAAAGACAGTAACAGCCGTCCGACGTCTAGGCCCACTGCTCGTTTTTATTTATTTATGTAAATGCCTTTGTGGGGCCTGGTTGACAATAATAATTGTAGAATAGTGCCCACTTCTCGTTTTAGTAAAGATGCTCAATTGTTTTTCGTTTTAGTAAAGATGTCCAATCGTTATTTTTTAAACAATTGTTAATTATTTTGTTAAGCATTTTATTAATTAATATATATGAATAATTATTATTGGATTATATTTGTTAGAATAATCCGTCAGGATTATTGTAAATAAATAAAATAGGAATATGAATAGATAGGAAGCTAAACCAGCTGAGCGGAAGGTGAAACCCAACCGCCATGAGATTTGTATAAGTATAGGCTTTTGCATTGGAATAGATAATGAATCGGGAGTTATTACCATCAAGTGGTATCAGAGCCAAGTTCATAACTCCTGCGTGCATGCTGCCATTCTGTCTGCCTGCTGCCAGTCTGCTCTTTCAGGCTTCCTGCTCAGTCAGTCTACCCCTGCACGTTCATTATCTGTGTTTTCTGCTCATACCTTAGGTGAATACCTAACCCTAATTTCAGGCTCTCTCTTCCTCCAGTTTTGTGCTACGATATTGTGGCAATACTTCTCCTCCTTGATACATTTCCAGCTTGTTTCTGCGACCTGTGATTGTGTGCGAGGAGAGACAGGGGCGAGTTTGTCTATGCTGTGTATGCTGTGAAGATACTCTCCATACTGCGTAGTGAAGACATTCACTGTGCTGTGTATTGAAGACATTGAAGATATTCCCACAAAAGTGTGTGCGTGGAGTTGATATCTGGTACATATACTGATATGCATTTTTCTATATGTTACTCTCCAGTTTTGAATGTTATCGTAAACATCCACTGATCCCTATCGGTCGAAAAAAAAAACTAGTGCATGAATATCTACGGAGTATCGTGAACACCATCCCTTCCAAATCACTGACCATTTGCTGAAGCACATACTCTCTCACCGAATGCGATCCCGTTTTATGTTGCGTGGCCTTACTGTTGGCCTCAGTCGAGGGGAAACTGATAGTTGAATCCATATTTTTTTTCCTCCTATCGTGTTTACGGTGTTCAGGAACTGGGACAAAATTTCTCGATGTGTGTTGTTGGACTGCACGAGGCTGTGCTGCTCTTGAAGAAGGGCAAAATAGGGTACCGAATCCTGGAGCTACTGATGGGGAGAATCAATGTTGAAGATTGGAGAATCGATCGTTGGAGAAGATTGCCTTGAAAGCTGAAATAGCGTGGAGGAAGCAAACTTTGATTTAGCATGGAGGAAGCTTTGATATGCAAGCAACCTTGAGAGTCACGTCCTCGCCTGTTTCCCACACTACGCCCTTGTAAATCGTTCCTTCTATATCATCGTCTAACCACTCGTAATAGGAGCTTGAGTATATATGCTGGTATTAGCGTGGAGGTAAACCGTTTTTGCTGGACCGTGACTGCAAACCCTAATTTTCTTGCAAATTCTGGATTGCGTTGTGTGCTGATGTCGAGAACCCTAATCACGTGGAGTTTTGGGTGATAGTCCCTTTCTTCAGCGTTGGATTGCTGGTACCTGCGTGAAAACTATATGCTGCTTGCATTGAAGTGTTGAAGGCTGCATTGAAGGTAAAATCGTTGGTGACCGTTGGAATACCCATCGTTTATGCTGCGAGCTGCGAGCTGTATGCTGCGTTAAGGAGTTAGTATTGATTCTACAAAATCTACAATTGATCCTGAAGTAAAGACTGTGTGCTGCCTGCCTGTGTTGGACTGAAGATAGCGGCGTTGATATAGTTTGATCTGAGCTTGCGTATGAGCCAGTGTGCTGTGAGTGAAGACCAGCGTTCGGTTACACCAGCGTGGAAGATATGACCTGCGTGGAAAATGCTACTGCGTGGAGACTGGGTGCCGATCTCCTTCCTGCGACTTGAAGACTGGATACATGCTGCAGAAGATTGATATATTATGTTGTGACCGATATGTCATATATTGTGTTGTGATATATGTGATTATATAGACCGCGTTGTGATTGTATAGACTGTGTTCTCTATTGAAGACTCTTGCTTATCATGTTGTGTGCTGACTGCTATGTACATGCCATTCCTATTGTTTGGAATCCGATTCCATTAAGCTGTGCTGTGTGTGAAGAGACTGTGTTCACAGCGAGAGTGCCTACGTGAATGCTGACTGCGTGCTACTTGGAGAATGCACAAAACCCTAATTTTACCCTAATTTTATGGGGGAAGTTTATTGTGATATTTTCTTCTGCGTGAAGAGGTGAAGAGCCTGCGTGAAGAGGTGAAGAAGCTGTGCCTGAGTGAAGCCTGTGAAACTGTGAAACTGCGTGAAGGTAAACTCTTGGAGTTGTAATTGTTTGTGACAGTTGACACAAAACCTAATTTTGCCCTAATTTAGTGCTGGAGAGTGCTGCTATTTGTATTTGCTATCTACCGCGAGCTGTAAGTTTATATGTGCGTTGAGTATATTTGCTGCTGAATGTTGGAATCATTTTGATATGTTCCTTTGAAAACTAGCACTGTCAAGTGACATGAAAATATTGTTGTAAACAGTTGTAGAGCTTATTATTTTTGAACAGCACCATATAAATTGTATTGCTGCTGATTGTAAATCACCTTGGCAGAGACTGTAGACCTGCAAGGTTATTGGATTTTTTTTTCTATTTCTCTTTGTCATAACAAGTTTATTATTATAAATTACACTTATGGTTGTAAAGATGCACTCTTTGGCATCTAGTATTGGTGCTGCCCTAGCTGGCAAAGACCAATCCAAAGACCCTTTCAAGGGAGATTGCGGCAAAGAGAGAGGAAGAAGAAGAAGAAATTTTAGAAGCAGAGGGGGCAGAAGCAAAAGATCAGACTTGCGGTGCAAC
>LPNX010859165.1:75743-132973 GCA_001517045.1 Pseudotsuga menziesii | reverse complement strand
AGAGGGGGATTGTTAGAATAATCCGTCAGGATTATTGTAAATAAATAAAATAGGAATATGAATAGATAGGAAGCTAAACCAGCTGAGCGGAAGGTGAAACGCAACCGCCATGAGATTTGTATAAGTATAGGCTTTTGCATTGGAATAGATAATGAATCGGGAGTTATTACCATCAATATTATTATTAGGATATTTATTTTAATTTTATTTGATTTAGTATTAAGTTTAATTAAATTATTTGTAATTGAGTATCTTATTAATATGGTATCATTAGTCATTCGCGAGATGTAGAATAGTTGGTGGCGGGGCATGGTTAAGACTCTCCTTAAGCTGAAAGGTCGCCGGTTATAATCTCACCGGATACTAAAAAATCCAACCATGTTAAAGGTTGGTGCAGTCCATGCTGGGTGTGATCCCTGGGTGATTTTGACGGCTTAGATGTCCCTGGTTCCTGGTTACTTAGCCAATGGCAACCCTGCTAGTCAGGGGGGTTCCACCACTTTGCCAACAAAAAAGAAAATATGACATCAGTAGTAGTGCACTCAAATTTGTTTGACTTAATTCTTCATGTTTAGGAACTCTTTTTTGCTCCAAACCATTTATGGTATCTAATTTATCCAAGATTGAGGTGTACCCCCACCACTCTTTATCTCCACATTTGGTGCATGCCTCACATATGACTTCTGTCCCTTATATTTCAACATTTAAGTCAAAGACAAATTGATCTCCTTCCTCTATTTCTTCTAACCAACTGTTATAAACTCTTAATAAACCTATATATGTCGTACATTTATAAGCAACTTTTGTCTCATTCACTTTCCTAAAGCTCAACAATACATCCCTACATCCTCTATAAATTCTTAATGAACCTACATGCCATATATTTATTAATATTTATGAATTCTTAATGAACCTACGTGCCATATATTTATGAGCAATTCCCATTCACTTTCCACTTGGGCTGAACAATACATCCTTACATTGAATTCACAATGCATAGAAAATGACACACATGTTTTATGGAAACTTCTCAAAATATGCTTATGTTTATAATTATAGAATTATGTTTTTTATTTAATAATATATAGGAAAAAAATCATGTTTTTAATAAGAATTATGTTTTTTTATTTAATAATATACAGGAAAAAATCATGTTTTTTAATAATTTATAGAAAAAATACTTATTAGTCCTGCCCCGGGCTAGGGACTATTGTAATCGGTTTGCCGTCTTTTATATTAACCAGCACAAAAATCAAAACATTTAATTCCAACTTTTATTTTTCATGGTTTTATTAGTTAAATGAAAGAGAATTAAATATGAAGAGATAAATATGATATCTTAATTTTATTTATGAAATTAAATTTTTTATAAATACTTGAAATTTAAGATTAAAATATCATTTTTAAAAGTAAAAAATACAATTACAATAATAAATCATAACAACTATTAATTACCTATATGTATGTTTTATTTGAATTATTTCTAGCCAAGTAACCTAAATATTATTAAAAGTTTCAGTAACGATGTGCATATGACACGTTATAAGGTAATAAAAATTCATACAAATATGCATGCACAAAGATGTAATTAAGTGATGGACATCATATTTAACTTTTTTCTTTTCAATCAAGCTTAATGGGGCTATGTATATAAATGGTTGGTCTTTATATATTAAAACATAAAATGTTAGAACTAATGCTAAGTCATAGTTAACATTAATCAGTAATCTAGGTAAAAAGATGCATAGATCATTCTAAAGCTTGGGATTATCAAACTTTTACATAATATGCTCGCTTTTCAAAAAAGGTCAAATAAGAGGTTCAAATTACTTATTAGTAGATTGAAAGGTTATGTTAATATAATTGGTTGAAGAAGACTATGATTTCAAAAACCCTAGGTAAAGATTTTGGTTTGCTCGGAGTTAGATGCAAAAGACGGCAACCCGATTCCAATAATCCCTGGTAGATATACACCAATAATATATACTTCATGTTTTCTGTTTTTTAATTTTAATTTTATTTTAAACTTGATAAAATTACACAATAAAATCAAAGCCTTCCCATAAGAATAAATAAGAATGTGAATGTTTGCAAGCTTTGCTGTACCAAACATATTTTAATATAATATAATATGGGCGTTAAAAAACAATTAAATAAATATTTCCACCGTCATCACACATGCTAAAGTTAATGTGCGAAAGAACCTACGTCGTTGGTCATTATGTTGAAGTTTTTAACACATTCTACACGTTCTCGTCATCATATGGATCAAGAGAGTTGTATCCTTTGCCAAATTCAGTCAACATTCCAAATTTTGCAGATACAGTGGCAAAACCTCCTTCCAGCCCAAACCCAAACCGGTATTATAAATAGAAGCAGCAGCGACCCTTCTGAACAAACAGTTTCTCCATTCTGCAAACTCTTCTTCTCGGCCTCGTCTTCAGCCATAAACAGTGCACACAAATCTCAGCTAAAATGGCGAAGCTGATGCCCCATTTTGTCAGAAGACTATTGCCACACAGAAGGATTCAGTCTAGGAAAGTTGAGTCGCAGCTGGGATCGGAGCTCTCTACTCTCAGCCCATCACTACGGTCATGTGATGTTTCAGGTGAGATAGCAGGAAACAGCGGATTTGTTCCTCTGCGCGTAGGGAAGGAAGGAGAGCTGTTCACGGTGGCGACCGCTGATATAAATCATCCTCTCATGGCTCTTTTGCTTGACTTATCAGCGGAGGAGTTGGTAGGATTTCAGCAGATCGGTGCGCTCAGAGTTGAGTGCGATGTGCTCACCTTCCAACGCCTGCTATGTTTGATTCAAACAGAATCTTTCAAATAATATGTTCTACTCTCTCTGAATCTCAAATATGTTCTGTTCTGATAATATGCCAAATGAGCTCAAATTTTGTCAATTCACCTCAGATTTTCATATATTAAAATGTGTTACCATCAATGGAGATGTAACTATTCATGTAGATGATATTATACTTTCCGAAACTTCCAGTGAGCTTTTTAAAATAATGATATGCTTGAGTTTTGGTCAAGAAGTTTTATTATTTTTTATTAATAAAAAATTTCAGTAATTTATTTATTTTAAGTTGCTTGAGTTTTGGTTAAGAAGTTTTATTATTTTTATTAATAAAAAATTTCAGTAATTTATTTATTTTAAGTTTTTAGATTTTTTAAAAGTGATTTTTCATAACGATTTAGTGAAATTTTTAAAATTAAATATAAATTTAAAATTCAAGTTGTATTTTTAAATATATAAATAAATTTAATACTCTCGGATACTTGTATGGATTTTAAATTATGCAATTTCTATGTAACTAAATTTTTTAATCTTTATAACATTCACATTACAATTTCTACAACCAATATATAATTTAATCTTTTAACATTAAAACATATAAAATATTTAAACTACTCTATTTAAAATATTTATTTATTTTTAACAGAAACTAAAAAAGGATTTTATAAAACAAGTTGTGCACAGCCATTTATTACAGTAGTGGCAAAACAAAGTATTCCTGCAGAACAAAATTGCTGCACAAAGGGCTTATCCTAGGAGTTTTCCAAAAAACTACACACAGAGTTTTTCCAAAACAACTAATGTCTCGGGTAGTATATACCCTTATAAACTGATTACATAATAAAAGACAGTAGAACATTTAACCATAAGAAAAGAAAACAGATTAAGGGTTGCCTCTAAAATGCCTGGGCTGAACTACAGACTCTTCCTCCATTGGGTGCTCAGCTTCTACAGTTGCTCCATTCACCCTGCTACCCTGGTTCATGGTAATCAAACGCTCAAGATCTTCCTGAATCCTGTCAACTTTGCCCATCATCTCTCGAAGGTTACTTTCATTGTCATCAATCCGAGCGTCATGGTTACTGATCTGCAAAGAGGTGTAGCCCACCGTTTCTCCCATGCTCTTGACCTCCCGCACAATTTCTTTGTTGTCCATGACTCCGATTGCTATCATTTCATACAGACGCCGCAGGTTCTTCTTGATATCCATAATTCTTGCGCTTTCACCAGCGTAAGACATTCTTCCAGCTTCAGCAAAGATCTCTATGCAAGCAAATTGACTGTGCAAGGAACGAGCAGCGAGGACACAGTCTTGATTCTCAACTGAGGGAACACTAAGAAAACGACTGAGCACTGTGAGCTCCTATTACAACACGGAGCCCCCGTGCCTTTCTGTACATACCAAAGTACCCACAGCACCTTCCTGCCACCCACTGCAATGACAACCCAAGACTGAGCTTCATCTCAAACTACCAGAATGCGTAATATTTGTACCAGAGCCGAGGCTTGAAGACCAAGACGCATAGGGGAAACTGCAATGGCAATTGGAGAAGGCTGCGAGAGCAAGCCTCTCCTTCACAAAGGAACGAGTGAGAGGGAGAGCTTGCCACGGGATGCCCAGCAGCCTCCCTCCTTCAACACCTGCAACTACATTTAGGAGAATTCGCACAGCCTTAGGAGAACCAGAGTCGAGGTTCGGAGCAGAGTAAAAATGCATGTCGCTGCAAAGGGAAGGCGTAGTATAATGGTCGAGGTGATAATGAGCATGCGAAGAAGGATAGCATTGAACTAAGGGCCGGATGATCATAAAGTCTGCTGGGATCGAGATATAGAGAGGGCAGAAGATAGTCCATGCGACAGAGGGTGGAGAGCAGGTAGGACAACATAGTAAATGCATGGAGCCGTAGAGAAGCTGTGAGGAGTGGAATCCAGCTGAGTGGAAGTGATGTGAGGAGAGGGGTAAAGGGGAGAAGGGAGGGATAAGGATGAGGGGATAGGAAAAGAGAAGGGGTCTTAGAGAAATGCGGAAGGAGGGATAAGGGAAAAAAGTTAAGGAAGGGGGAGTGAAGAAGAGTATATGAGGAGAAGGAAGGGGGCCTTTATGGCTTCCAAAAGTATGAAGGAGGGTTAAGAACTTCACTGTGATAATCCACATGAAGAGAGGTCGGAGAGGGGGCTTCCAAGACCACATTTAAGGAATGAATTTGAGGATAGGGTGGTTTCTGTCCTGACTGTAATGACCTTGTGGGAGAGTGGCGCCCATGTTAGCCAGACTGTCCGTTGCATTATTATTATGCCGAAGGATGTGGAGTGCCTCATAGGATTTAGACATGAGAAGCTTAGTTTTTTCAAACAGGCGGCGACATTTGACAGCTCCAGAAGGGTATCCGTTAGTCAATTTGTAGATGACGTGCCTGGAATCTCCGAATATCAAAACCTTTCGAAGCTTTTTAGTGTTTACAAGATGAAGACCCTGGAGGAGAGCTAGCCACTTAGCTTCATTGTTTGTTATATTACCTAGACCCCACATGAAGGTTTGTTCGACATGTCCTCTGGGATCCAAAAGGATCCCCCCCGCTCCTGCCACCCCTAGATCACCTTTCGAGGCGCCATCAAAGAAGAAAGCAAATGAGGTTTTCTCCCTAAGCCAGGACTTGAATTCATTATTGGGTAGACGTATCTCCCACGGGAGGGACCGGCAAGGTTGACCTGCTCTGCAGGTGATGCTTTTGTACTGAAGGGAGCTCCTCTCTTTTAGGAAGTTTTTGCACCAAGAAGAATAAGGTTCAGGGATGGACTCTTGCGAGGGGAAGCTAATGTTATTCGAGGCAAACTTTTCAACTATCATTCCTATAGATTTAGCAGCTATACGGCCCGGGACAACTTTTTGTTCCTTGAAGATGGCACGATTCCTAGCTAGCCAAAGTTGCCAACAAAGGTTCTTTGGGATAGAGCCCCAGAGATGGCTCGGGATTGGTTTCTTGCTTAAGGAACCGGGATAATGGTTAGACCAGTCTTTGAAGAGCTGAACCACATTACCTGGGAGGTCTAGTTCAAAATACGAGGGGAGAACGATCCTCCAGACTAAGAGGGAGACTTTGCATTGAAGGAAAATATGGCTGGAAGTCTCTTCATCTGAATTGCACAGGGCACATCGAGAGGGGCCAAGAATGCCTCTTTTCCTTAAATTTTCAGCTGTTAAGAGCTTGTTATGCAATAGGATCTAGGTGAAGCTGTTTACCTTTGGGATACTATCAGGATGCCACACCTTCTTCGATAGTCTATCCGCCATAATCGGTTCCATGGTTATTCTCTTGTATCCCTCTTTGACACTGTACTACCCTGATTTTCCCCATACAAAGCGGTCCTTAGCTGTGACTCGCGTTGGGGACATGCCATGAAGAGATGAGAGAAAGAAGGCTATTGCGTTGGCCAGGTGAGCTGGAGGAGATAGCTCCTTACACCCTATCCATTGTCCCTTCGTGTCCCACAGTGAGAGATCGTACAGAGTCTTAATCTCCTGCTCACTCTCCCATTCAGATAAAGGAGCCAATCCTGGAAGCAAGGAGCGAGGGGGCTGTCCTAAGATGTTACTTTTCTAGACATTGATTCTTTTCCCATTCCCTGGGATCCAGTAGCAATCTTTAATGATTGTGTTAAGGGATGCTTTGCATAGCTGCCAGAGAGGAGTTCCTTTACCTGTCCATGCGCTGTCCAACATTTTTGACCTGGGCCTTCTAATGTATTTTTTCTGGATGACTTCCTTCCACCATTCTTTTCTTCCCGTAACCAATCTCCATATCATTTTGGCTCCCATAGCTTTGCTCATTTGCTCCAGATCTCTAATGCCTAGGACGCCATGGCTTTTGGCACGTTTGATTGTGTCCCACTTTACCAAATGGAACTTCTTAGTCTGAACTTTCCCTCCCTGCCATAAGAATTTTCTAATTTCCTTGCAAATGTTGTTGATGAGATTCTTGGGAGCAAGGATCATTGAACTTGTGTAAATGGGATAGGAGGAGAGGATGGACTGAATTAGAACTGTCTTCCCTGCTAAATTAAGCCATTTCAATCCCAAGGATTGAATCTTGGCTTTAATTTTTTGTACGACCGGGTTCCACATTGAGGAAATCAAGGACTTTTTAACCACGGGGATGCCCAAATAGGTAAAATGAGTCCAATTAGGATTGGTTTTGTTTTGGAGGATTTGAGATATGCTGCGAAGAGTTGTTATAGGGCAATTCCACCCATATATTTGGCATTTGTTCAAGTTTACTGAAATTCCTAAGGATTGGAGAAAAAGTTCGAGGGGGCTGAGGAAGTTCCTGGCAATTTGAGTGGAAGCTACTCCAAGAAAGATAGTATCATCCGCGAACAAAGCATGATTGATGGGAGAGACTCCGTTCCCAAAGGAAAGGCCCAGTAGAGATCCTTCAGACTGAAGTCTAAGCAATCTTCTACTAAGGGAGTCATCGACCGGAATATAAAGGAAAGGGGATAGCGGACATCCTTGCCTTACCCCGCGAGAGGCTTTGAAGAACTCTAAGGGTCTGCCATTGATGAGAGGTGCTATCCAAGGAGAAGTTATGCAGGCTTGAATTTGATTGATGAAAACAGAAGGAAACCCAAATCTTTCTAGAACCATAATGATAAAGGAGTGTCTCAGTCTGTCAAAAGCATTGGCCAGATCCAGTTTAATGGCCATTCCGGGATCACCCATTTTGGAACTGGAATGAATCGCTTCCTGTACCAAAAGAATATTATCACTGATTTGCCTTCCTGATATGAAGCCGCCTTGATTTGGAGAGATAAGGGAAGGAATGATTTGCTTGAGTCTCAAAGACAGCACTTTCGAGAAGATTTTATAGGACGCGTTACATAAAGAGATGGGTTAGAATTTTTTAATGGAAGTAGGATTAGACTCTTTAGGGATCAGGGCCAGGAAAGTGGAGTTGGTGGCTCCTCCCATATTACCTTTTGCCATCCAAGAGATGAGGCGCATCAAATCCCTCTTAATAAGGGGCCAGAAGGTTCTATAGAAGCAAATAGGGAATCCATCCGGTCCTGGGGCCTTATCCGGGTGGAGGCTCCAAATAGCTTTTTTGACTTCTTCTTCCGAGATGGGGGATTCAAGCCTGAGTCTTACCTCAGGGCTGATAAGGGAGGGAATGTCAGAGACCATTTCTTCCATGAGGCGTTGTGAGACTTGCTCCTCATCATTGTACAAATGTTCAAAAAAAGTCCTTACCTCTGTGATGATAGTCGATTGCCCTTGAATGAATGCACCATCTTCAGTTTTGAGTTCTCTTATAGTATTCCATCATTGCCTATCCCTGCATTGATTTTGGAAAAACTTCATGTTTTGATCTCCCCCTTTGAGCCACAAGATGCGTGAGCGTAGCCTCCATCCCTCCTCTTCTTGTCTTAGAATTTTCTGAAGTTTTGTTTCCAGTTCAATTTCCTTGACGAGGTGCTCCTTGGTGATCATACTTACTTCCATTTCTGCTTGAATAAGTTCCATATCCTTTAAGATGTTTTCCTTTTTCTTTGTGGGTTCTTGGAATTGAGTTTTAACCCACGATTTGAGAGCTGCTTTCACCCTTTTTAACTTCTGTTCCTAGGAGAATGCCGGGGATCCTGGAATGAAACAACGCCAAGCACTAGAAATAATATCCTTAGCTCTTTCCGATTCCAGCCATATTCAGTTAAACCTGAATGGAAGGGGCCCCAAGTTTTCCGCCGACGAGAAAAAGAGACATATAGGTTTATGATCCGACACAACAGAGCATAAGATTTTGGCTTCCGGATGTGAATTGAGAAGATGGATACTGACCAGAAAGCAGTCCAGTTTGGCTGCGATATGTCCAGGTCCATTCTTTTATTGCTCCACGTGTAGGTGCCATTTTTAGGCTTGATATCTGTGAGACCCCACTGTGAGATGAGATCTTCCAACCTTTCCCCAAATGGATCCCTCACCTTAGTTCCACCTCTACGCTCGTCTGCTGATATAGTAACATTGTAACAGGGTAGAAGCTTTTTACCTTTGCATTGCTCCTCTAGCGAGGTCCAAAATCTGTCCTTTTGCGAGTTCATGGTTGGGCCATATACATTCCCAATCCAAAATTTTTCTTTGCTTTCTTTGTTTTCAAGTTTTATAAGAAGCCAATTTCTATTTTCTATGGCAGAGATCAGTCCAAACTTATCTGGGTTCCACCAGCATAGAAGTCCTCCAGAGGCTCCATTTGCATTAGTGGCTAGGCCTGTCCCTTTTGGCCAAATACTTTTGATGGTTGCAACGCTATTTTCAGCTGATTTATTTGTCTCCTGGATGAGAAGGATTGAGACAGTTTCCATTGATTTAAATCTTTTAATAAATTCTAACTTCTACGTAGCTCCCAACCCTCTGCAATTCCATGAGACTACTTTCATTATTTTTTGAGTTATTTGAGGGCCTTGTCTTTCTCCTTTCTCTCCTCTTCCACACTGAGTAGATATTTGTTTGCTTGCGAATTTTTTACTAAAAAGCCTAAATTAGACTGCTTTCCTGCTGCCTTTTCCCTTGCTGCCTCCTGCTCTCTGATGGCTTTGTTAGATTTTCTTCCTTTTCTGGAGAGCGGTTCTTGCTCTTCTATAGAAGTATCGGTTATTTCTTCCGAGCTTGCTTTTTCCCTTGACCTTGTAACAGATCCTTCAGAGATTGACGCAATATCTTTCCTTTCCTTAGAGTGCCCAGTACCCTCTTCCTGATCTTCCTTTTCCTGGTGCCGCGGGACTAAAGCCGGGGGTTGATTATCCTGCTGTTGTGCCATTTCGAGGTTTTCTTCTTGATTTTCTTATTCTTGAGTCTCAACTTCCAAGGCCTCATACTTGTTTCCGGGGGTGCTCTTTGATGTGGGGATCTGCTGCTTTGAGGGCTTGGCTGTATTCTTCCCGCTTGCAACGTTCCATCCCTCACTTGGTGGGCAGTCCAAGATGGGTTTCTCAGGTTTTTTCGGACATGATTTAGCAAAGTGGCCATATTCATGGCAGTATTTGCATTTGAATGGGATTTGCTCGTAGTCTACTGTTTGTAGATGATTCCATTCGTCAATGGAGAGAATGATAGACTCCGGTAGGCCTTTCTCAATATCAAATTCAACGCAGATTCGGGCGCAGGAGAACATTGGGGCTTTCGGTTCAGACTTGTCTACGTATTTCCCTAGGGTGTTCCCTATCGCTCAAAAATCCTCATCATTCCAGCAATGAAGAGGAAGATGGGGGAGCTTAACCCAGACAGGAACTGCTTTTGGGATATCTTTTTCTGGATTGAATGACAGATCCCACTTGTTCAGGTACATGTCTCTTGGACCCATGAAGTAAGGCCCATTCCTGAAGATCAAATCGCGGCCCTCCTTCTTCTCAAAGATGAATGCAAAGTATCCTTTTCCACAAAAGATCTGCTGGACTTCCCCCTGGATTAGGGTTCGCCAGTTTTTATTCAACCAAACCTCCACTGAGCGCGGGGATGGCCAGAGGCCAGTGAACAGACCAATGAGACCTTTCTCAGAAAGGGTGACTGCTTTTCTTTTCGAAGTGGCAGAGCAGAGTTTCACTTTCGGAAAATCAGCTCATTTGACGAATTTAGAGGAAGGGGCTACGGCTGCCTGGACAGGAGGAAGAGAGGCTACAATGGTCTGAAACCTATCCTCGACGGATGATGGGTCAAGCGGATCCATGAGCAGGGCCATCGACCAGCGGTGGAAGCCCTCGACGAGAAGGGATTCAATCACGCGCTCAGAGCTTGATGGACGCGGGGCGTGATTGTTTTAATATTTCTATTGTAAATCAATAGAGATAAAATGTCATAAAATATTGATTTATTACTTTTAAATCATCTATAAATATTGATCGGTTTGCCTCAATGAAAAACCTAATAATAATCCCACCAAATATATTAGACTTACATAACGATTTTGTATTTATAGGGATTGTAATTTGATTAATTTACATGGTAAGTAGAAATGCATCTCATTATAACATTGTAATTTAAATCTCAAAGATTAATATTTAATGACTTTAAAAGTGTATTTAAAGATTTTTATATTTTTAAATAATTAAATAATTTTAAAAATAATATTTAAAATTTTGGAGGTAAATTTTAACTTGTAAAATAAAAGAAGACAATAAAATTGTATTAAAAGGTTGGAAATCTTAAAAATCTTTAAGAGATCACATTCTAAACCTAACCTTCTTACAATGAAAGGAGTTTTCTAGTTATAAGACATAGATTTTGGGATTAAGCGTTTAGCAAATGGAAAAGCCAAAGACATTGAAGGCTACCAAGCCTACAAATCTTAAAATTTGGAGGGCATGTCCTCTTCCCGCACATCCACAAACTCTTTAATCTAGTGATGAAGCAAGGGTTTCCTACATCTTGGACTCAAAGTCTCATTATGCCTATTTTCAAAACTGGTGATAAAAATGACCCCTCTAATTATCAAACTACTATGATTAACCCTCTCTTAGCTAAGTTATATGGTATTATGTTAGAAAAGAAGATCAATAAATGGCTAGAAATGGAAGGTAAGCAAGCTAAAGACCAAGAAGGTTTTAGAAGGAATCATTCAAACACGTACCACCTTGTTACACTTAGGATCATTGCAGAGGAATGCCGTAATAATAAGTCTGACCTATTTTGTTGCTTTGTGGATTTTAGAAAATCTTTTGATACAATGCCTAGAAATAACATGTGGAATGGGATAGAGGAGCTTAAGGTTCCTTTTGAGTTGAGAGTTGTCGCGATAAGGTTATACGAAAAGGTCATTTCCAAGTTTAATAATAATGATGGGTGGGCAACATATATAAATTATAATATTGGAGTTAAACAAGGTTTCTCGGCCCTCTCTCGTACCCTTTTTGGCATTTGCATTGATAAGATAGAAAAGTGTTTAGAAGAAGCAGGTTGCACTGGTACAATCTTGCTCGGATAGTTATCATCCTCCTACTTTATGCTAGTGATATTGTTCTTATGGAAAGGTGCCCTTCTCACCTTGATAAGCAATTAATAATTCTTAAATATTTTTTCTCTAACTTGGGTATGACAATTAACACCGACAAGACAAAAATCATGATTATAAAATCTAAGAAAGACACCTATGCGTATTTTATTTATGATAATATAAATCTAATGGAAGTGACTTCTTACAAGTATGTTAGAATTAATACTCATCACAAGCTCAATTGGAAATATAATATTGAGAAAAGGATTAATGGAGGGTGGAAAGCTTATTTTGGTCTTGAAAATAACTGTAAATCAACCAATTTGGTCATGTTGGATAAAAATATGTTCCTCTTTGCAACTCTTGTCATCCTTGTTATCTTGTATGGTTGTGAAGTATGGGGGTGCAACATTTCTAGAGAATCTTTGAGGAATATTGAGGAAATCCAGAAGCGGTTTATAACTTATAACCTTAAAATTAAAAGGAATACGACTCATCCTATTCTCCTCATAGAAGTGGGTCTTTCCCCCATCGAGAGCATGGTTGTGGCTAGGTACTTGATGTACAAGCATAAGATAAAGAACATGGGAAACAAGATACTTCCTAAAATTGCTTTAAACTTAAGTCAAAACCAACTATGCCTCAAGCGTTGTTGGTGTAAAGATACCATGGCTTGGTTAAACCATTGGGGTCTTTATGAAAATGACATTTTGTAGAACATTGATAATGTCAAAAATATTATTACTTCTAAGTTTAAAGAGGAATTTTGGTGTGAGGAAAATTTAGAGGTTAAGAGAAAATTAAGATACTATAAGGAGGTCATTAATCCTAACTTGGAAGATCAAAAGTATCTCTAGGTAGTAACTAGCTCATGGAAGAAAATTAATATAGTCAATATTAGAACGAAATCTCTTCAAGGTGTGATGTAAGCTATACATAGTGAGGTGTACAAAGGACAAGCAACTAAGAAAATTATGGCTGAAAAAGAGAACACAATCCAACTCTTGAAGAAGAAATTAAAGATTCAAACAGCTCATCTAATTCAAACTTCTGAATTAATATATTTAGAGAAGGAAAAAGAGTCATTATCTCGAGAGCTAAATCATTGTAAGGAAAAGTTGTTGAAGCTTATTGGAGAGAAAGTCAATGGGAAAAGGAAAAAGGTTTTCATACTACAAAAAAATAGATGTTCTAAATAAAAACCAATTGGATTTGGAAAAAGAAAGAGAAAAGAGGACCAAAAAGGAACTGGTACAGACAAAGCAACCAAGTACAGAAATAAACATTAAATCCATTGTTCAGCCTATCTCACATGTTATCTTGAGAGACAAAGAGATAATGAGCTTCAAAGATCAAAATCAGAACTTGGCTGAGATAGTTAAAAAGAAGGAAGAAGAGAGAAAAATCCTTGAAGATAAAAATAAGGAGTTAATGGCTAGAAATGATAAATTGGCCAAACAATTGACAGGTCAGTTGCTAGTACAAGGAGCTAGACATCTCCTTTGGGACATGATTATTGTTGAAGCAATTAAGATAAGTCCTTATTTGAATTTTATTAAAGATAATGAAATGGTAATAAACGTGGCAACATAGAGTTGCTTAGCTGTAAAAGAGGCTTTAGACAAAAAACCAGCGGATATAGCTAGAAACACTATAAATTTCGTCAACACATTGTCTAAAGAGGAACTTAGAACAATGGGAATAAAAGATAGAATTGCAATGATCACCTGGGCCAAGAAAGTTGTGGGAAAGCATCAACATATTGAGATAGTACAAGAAAAGGCACTGTATAATGTTGCATCAAGTGAAATATTTCAAAGGATTATTTGTTGAATTATTTCAGTATGGATTACCTCCATTTTGTGGTGAAGATGGAAACCCAAACTCTCTTTCAGAGTATCAAGCCTTATTGGTTAGATCCATGCCAGATCACAATAATTTTGAGGACATGACTCAATCCTTATCTCGAAAGGTCATAATTACAAGTTGGCAGTGGATTTTGACTTGGTAAATGCATTCAGAGAAACTGGTGCTCAACTACCATGTATTTCTTACAAAGGAGATGACAATTCTAGAATTGCCATCTTGAGATCAATGGAAGCCCATAGAAAAATTCGTCAAAATGAAATACAAATTGCATTAATGAAGAATTTCATTTTAAGGCCTAAGCTGCGAGGATAACACATATTGTTTTAGTTAAAGTTAAATATTTTCTAAGTAGTTAAGGAGATTAGTTTGTTAAGTTAGTGGGATAGATGTAATCAGGAAGTTACAAATGCCTATTTTAGAATGTACGTAGTTATCATTTGGAGGAACAAATCTTGATGTATAAAAGCACGATTTTGCAATGTAATGAGGGTTGGAACCTGTGAGAAAAAAACTAATTTTTGTAAGAGATCCTTCAAGATTAATAAAAATTGCAGATCCAAGCAAGTGTTTTACCAGAGATTCTGGTGTTGTTCTTTTTACAGTCCGTACCATCTTTTCTTTATGTGAATGTGTTTCCTATTATTCCTTTCCATGATGTTTTCATGCTTGAATAAGTGTATATTGAATCAAAATTCATAATTATATGCTCTGGTTATTTGATTTCAAGTATCCACAAATAATTTTTCTCTAAAGTTAATATTGGATTCATCTTTTTGATGCCCATGTTAATGGACTATTTATTTTTCCTCTTTACCACCATACAATCAACAAATTGACTGTATAATAGTAATTATATTTCTTTTGTAAAAAAATCAATTGCAAAGCACTGCCATTTATTACAGCTCGTGTTTTGACTCCATGTCGAATGATATCCACTTGTTTCAGCCATCACAAATATTAAACTTGTTTCTTCGAAAGACATATATGGCCTTTGTATTTATTTATTAGGAGATCCCTCTCTGGTAGGAAAGAAGCCAAATTTCCTCCTAAAGATTGGTTTATAAGGCTACCTTGGAATTATCCTTCCACAACCAAAGGATAAAAATATGAGTGCTAACATCTTGGTGCCATTGCCAGGGAAGGAGAGTTTAAATTTACCCTAGGAAGAACAACAAGGTTTTCAAAAAAGTAGAATTTATGTTGGCAAATAGGAGTTCTTGAATTTGAAGTTGGTTATACTTTTCCCTGGTGACTTCACATTCTTATTCAAGAAGGTGTTTTCAAAGATGACATCCTGACTTCCAGAAGAGTGCATACAAGAGGTAATCTTGTTTTTGAACCTTTATATAGTGTGAAAGATTCATAAAGTTTACTTTGGAGGAGTAAAGGAAAATAACAAGAAATCACCTCTCAGTTAGAAAGATGAGTTTCTCTATCTCAAGAAGAGTTTCTGAGTTTTCAAGATTTTGATTTAGATATACAATTGGAACAATCTCTTTTGAAATCTAAGTCTGAATTTGAACTAAAGAAGGCTATAGTTGATCAAAATAGGTTTGAATCTTATCTCCAAGATTCTCTTTCACAAAACCTTCAAAGGACTGTAAAAATAGAAGAGAGGAAACAACCAATAATCTTGAACCCCTTGGCCACAAATGTCTAGTACTGTTCAAAACCCTCCAAAAGGTATGGCTACTAGGTTTGCCCCATTGGCTTTACTAGTTATTTTTCACGACCTTCCACAAAACTATCCTCAGAGAAGTCCATTGTTTGATAGGGAAGGAAACTTTACAACCCAACATCATGTTGATAGGTTTAATGATTTTATTTACCTAGAGGAGGTAGATTATGATGATGCAAAGATTAAATTATGTAACTGGTGTATGAATATAATTGTTGATTTTGCTGCATTTTACATGTATGCACCTTTGCATGCATTTCATAAATTTTGGAACTTAGAGAAAGATTAAATTATTTCTGAATCTGAATATTGGTCTCTATGGGATGGAATTTGAAACATGGAATTTGTAACTACCCATCTAAAGGTTCGAATGGAGGGTTGGGACGTTACAATTTCTCTTCTTATCCCCTCAATCTATCTTATTATTCCTCAACTTCATATTCTCATAATTTTTAAAGTCTTAAGAACCTTTTTGTTCTTCTACAATAGTGAATATTTCATGAGGCAACCTTTTGTTAGTATCCAAACCAATCTCCTTCTTGGATTCATATTTATAAGCTCCACAAAAATCGACATATTATTTTTAGATAGAAACGGTTATATTATATTAAGGAGGTGGTATAACCATGGAAACAGGGCCCAGTTTACAAAACACCCTTATGGAAGTGGCAAAGCAGGTCAACCATCCTTAGCCATCCTTAAACACGCCCTTATGGAAGTGTCAAAGAAGGTCCAAAACTCCCTTACGAGAGGGGAAAACTAACACAGTAAATAATTGAAGATAACATAATTTCAGGATATCAGATCACTAACAGTCCAACAAAGTCTTTTAGAACTAACAACAAACTGACTGGAAGGCATACATTATATACTTCGAAAAATAGCAGACTAGAATGCATTCCACAACTAGCAGGAGACAAAACAGAGTGAAAAAATCCACGGGCTACTTGGAATCCCCATAGGGACAGTATGGCGAACCTGATTTGTTTGCACATTCCAATTTTACCACCCTCAGCTCGAGCTTATCAACCTTCACCTCCAAATTGGCCAAAAGCTTGATAATTGCAGATTTAGACTTTCTGAGAGTGCGTTTGAATTCCTTTCTCAGGAACTCCAGGTCCCCTTACACATTTCCCAGCCTTCTGCTACCTTCAGAATCGATTACATCCACTGTGCCTTTAAGCTTCTCCATTTCCTCTTTAACATTGTAATAAACTAGAACCGGCATGGATGATCCCAACGACTCATAGGAAGCCATAATTTCTACCATGTTTCTGACCACCTTCAGCGCCAACACTCTCAGATTCTTCCCACAGCTTGCTTTGATAATAACCTCAATTCGCTTGCAGACCAGCCAGACCAAGGTTCCTCTTCCCTTCATCTTCCTGGCGTTTATATCTCTGCTCCTTACGCACAAAAACATTAGACCACCAGGGATCATCATACTATCCATTAAATCACACATAACCTTTCCCAGTTCACGGTGGATCGATGAGACTGCTAGCCTCCCACTCACATGCTCGAATTGATCCCTCGTACATTGATTTAAATGCTCCCTTTCGTTGCCATGATATCCCATGTGTTGGCACATGAACACAACGTGTCCAATATTTTCCATGATCTCCCATACGATGACACCTATCTTCATAACGCGTCCATTCGCTTGTCCACGCATTGACCCTTCCTTCAGCCCTGGTCCGATGGTAGAGGGAAAAAATCATGAGACCCATTGATTTGGAGGGAGTTGGGGCTTAGCGTGGACCCTAAATTTGTCGCTAAGTCTGTCTCCTTGTTGTGGATTCTAAGCACATGAAAAAAATCAACTTTGTAGAAGAAGCAAACTAAGGACTGGATCCTTTTTAACAACTATCTGAGGTGTAGGTGATTTGGCAAAGTGCCTTCGATAATTGCTTGGATAACAATCCTCGAATATCCTAACACTGTGATCCTTGTAATTCTCTTGTTCTTGGCAATTACAAGACCTTGCCAAAGGGCTAAGGCTTCGGTGATGTTGTTTGTTTCCGTGTTGAGCCCCCAAGAGAAAGAAGTTTCGATTTTGTTGTCAGGGGTGAAGAAAAATCGACATATTATTGCCACATATGTTGCCCAATTTACCAACTTCTTTCTTAAAAATTCTATAACTACTTGATGAACCTCTATATGCATCTTCATGTTGTACACATTATTCTATGCGTAATACAACTTTGCACTGGCTATATATTTCATGTTCTCGCATTCTTCTCTTAATGCATCACTGTGTTTCAATCCTTGCATCCTTTACTTCTTTCACCCTTTGTCATTCACAAAGTATTATAACCTATTTTGGTTGCATCTTCTTTTTTCCACACACATCTAATTGTCACTTTCCTTTGCACTTGGTTGCACATTCTTCTTTAGTTCATAAATAATTCTTTTGCTTCCAATTATCCTTACAAATTAAATCTTTTGCATCCTCATTCAACTCTTGTACATTGTTCTTCATCTACTTCGTCTTCCCATTGTGAAGTCTATGAATACTACTATTTAGAAATCCAATTACTCTCTTCTATGCCTCTTCCTTTTCACTTCACTAAGCATTGTTTATAACATATACCTCTTTTCCTGAAAAAAACTTCTCATTCAAAATTTCATCAATTTTAATTACCCCTTTCCATATGACTTTGCTCCATCAATCCAAATTTTGTTTTTATCTCATAATCATCATAAGTTTTATACCTCTACAACTCCACTTGATAGGATCTCTAACCAAGCTTCTTTATTAGTTTAACATTTACATACTTTTCATATATCCAACTTCATATATACACATTTGGAATAACATCACTTGCTTGTAACATAACATAATCCTCAACTTAAAAAGATTTATACCTCTTATGTATATTTAGACTCTCCTTCCATTCTTCACTTCTTAGTTTCACATATTATTCATCACCATGGATTTGAAGGTCACACTTATTAACCTACAATTTAATCTTCTGTCAATTATAAATATACTAGCTTTTGCATCGAGAGGTGGAAAGAAACATTGAGAGGGTAAAAATATTGAAACTTTTCGCAAATATTGAGTCTTTTCAGCAACTGAGGGTAAAAATATTATGAACCCGTAACTGAGGGTAAAAAATGGATCTCCACTTTACGCACTGCGGAACATGGAAATCAAAAGGTACAAGTTCGTAATAAAACTTTAAGTATTTCCGACTTCTGCTTTCCACAGTGCGGAGTGTGGAAATTGAAAAAGTCTTTGTCTCATATTTTTTTATCTTATTTTTCCGATTTCCACTTTCCGCATTACGGAATGCAAAAATCAAAACTTTGATTTTTCTTTTTGCAATTTTTGTTTACATCCACTTTCCGTTTTCTGTAGTGCGGAAAGTGGGATGCAGAACTTCGATATGTTTTTGGGTCGGCTCCTCAGCTTAGTTTTTCAAAACTACTAATTTTAGTTTGCTTTTTCTTCTTTAGAAAACCCATGCTTCAAGATTTTAAATGTGCAGTCAGAGTTGTTTTTCTGGATTTGTCCAGGTTCCTCTATAATTTAACGCTGCTTTTGTGTAAATATTTGATATATTCACGCAACAACGGTAAAGTATTTGTCATTCTATTCATGCAACAGCGGTAAAGTATTTGTCATTCTCGAATGTAAAATTTAGAGGAATCATTAAATTCAGGTTTTATAGGGTAAAAATATTATCAGTTGTGGAAGTTTGAATTTTAGAATGGTAAATGTTTTAGAAATAGTTGATTTGGTAGTGCTCAAATTCATGCGAAATGAATAGTAGGGATTATACTTTTGAAGGCGAATAATTGAACTTCTATTTGACTAATAATAAAGCTTACAAAGGTAAACTTGTAGATATGTGAGGCTAACAAGTCTGAAGTATGAATGATGGAAAATAGGGCTTCAACGGGGAAAATGTTTACATTTAACACTCTTGTCAAAGTCATTCTATGTATTTCCTTTAAATTCATGTAATAGCTTTCAATTGTCCTTGTATTTTTTTTTTGTCTTTTGATTAGTTTGGAGAATTCTTTTTCCACACGTAGAGAAACTTTCTAACTTACGAGTGAATTTCAAGAGTCGAATTGGTGCAAGAACCTAAAATATTTGTCATTTGGTTGCTAGATTTATTCCTATCATCACTATTGCCATTAAAACATCGTAAATTTTTGTTTTTGAAAAATAAAAAAATGCCAAATTCAAAACTCACATATACATTTTTTTTTATATACAAAATTTTCACATGTACGCAATTTTTATTAAAAATATTTCTATACTAAACTAACATAATCATTTCTCTCACTATTTAATATATACATATTATTTGCCAACCCATATCCATAAAACAGAAAGAGCCAGATATCCATCACAAAGAATACAACGGAAAAGATCAACAAAAAACCCAAGATATTAATGGAGATAAAGAACAAAACCTAAGAAAAAAAAAGAAAAACACTCCAAAACAGGAACAACTGAAGGGTTCAGGGAGAATTCTAATGAAAACAACGACATCAAAACCCTAATATCTATCAAAGAAAGGGAACAACCCAAGATTTAGGGATAACTCTAATTGCTAGAATAATGATCACGAAACCCTATGGAAGACTAAAAAATTTCTAGCAGGCCTGTAGAAACTACGGCCCTCCATGTTTAAACAAAAGTAGCGTTAAATTATAGGGGAACCTAGAAAAATCTAGAAAAACAACTCTGGTCGCACATTTAAAATCTTGAAGCACATGTTTTCTAAAGATGAAAAGAGCAAAGTAAAATTACTAGTTCCGAAAAACTAAGTCAAGGATATGACCCCAAAACATATACAAGTTCCGCATCCCACTTTCCGCACTGCGAAAAACAGAAAGCGGATTAAAACAAAAATTGCGAAAAGAAAAATCAAAGTTCCAACTTCCGCATTCCACAATACGGAAAGCAGAAATTGGGAAATAAGATAAAAAAATATGAGACAAAGAATTTTCCGATTTCCGCATTTTGCATTACGGAATTCGGAAGTCGAAAATACATAAAGTTTTATTTTGAACTTGTAACTTCTGATTTCTGTGTTCGGCACTACGGAAAGTTGAAGTCAGGAATCATGAATAAGTATGTTTAATTCGTAACTTTGTTTGCAATAATTTTTCATTCTTAATTGCAATCATTTCTTCTTCTTCATTATATTACATAGTTTATAGATTAATTTTTAAATCTATAATTTAATATTTAACTAGATTCAATGCAAGAATGAAAATCGAAATAGCTTTTTGTATTTCAATTAATGCAAGATTAATGATTCAATTTAAATTTTGTATTCTTGAATAATAAAAAATTTGTATTTATTTTATTATTGTTATTTTTTCTTTTTCCTTTTCTCAAACGAGGGATAGTTATGGTGTATGATAAAGCCGATAAGTACTGAGTGTTTAATAACAAACTGGATAACAATATATTTAAAATCAGAAATAAATGCATGAAGAAGAAGAAAAAATGATTACAATTAAGAATGAAAAAATGATTGCAAACAAAGTTACGGATTAAACATACTTATTCATGATTCCCACTTATTCATGATTCCCGACCTCCTCTTTTTGCATTCTGCAATGCAGAAAGCGGAAGTCGGGAATACATAAAGTTTTATCACAAACTTGTAACTTCCAATTTCCTTGTTCCGCACCGTGGAAAGCGAAAGTTAAGAAGCATGAATAAGTATGTTTAATTCGTAACTTTGTTTGCAATAACTTTTTCGTTCTTAATTGTATGGCATTTTTCTTCTCCATTATATTACACAATTTATAGATTATTTTTTAAATATATCATTTAATATTTAAACAGATTCAATGAAAGAATGACAATCATAATAGCTTTTTGTATTTCGATTAATGCAAGATTAATGATTTATTAAAATTTTGTATTTTGGAATACAAAATTTAAATTTATGTAAAGCCCATATTCAATGCAAATCGGAAGGACGACAAGACTGTATTATTTAGTTTTACTTATTTTTATTTTATTGAATGAAGTTACTTCGAGGCTAACGATCCACGTGATTTTTTTTTAAAATCTTGCAAATCTGACCATACATAGCATTGTTGTATTATTTGAATTATATAACACATAGTAAATTGTTGTATTATTTGAAGTATTTATTATATAGGAAAATAAAATCAGTTCATGGTTGTTGAATGTTATGTAGAAGATAACTTGTCAGTATATTGGATATAATTGATTTGATATATTATTGTGGGATATATTATCATAGCGCCATTATATTTAAAAAAAGACAAATTCTACCGAGAACGCTCACGCTTTATTCAATCTGTTCATATTCTTTCCAAATTAGACTTCATAGTGACAACCATTAATTTAAATAAAATTTGTAGCTACATTAAAAGGAGTTCTTCTTGGATTTCATCAATTGTTTTGCGTCGATTTTTATTGAGATACCATTTGACCAACAAACATACGGAGTCATAGAATTATAAATGAGTGTGCTTCCAAACTTGATTTCCCAATGAATTATCAACTTAAATTTCCACTTAAAAAATTACTCTGAAAAGTTTCAAATACATAATAGTTTCAAATACATAATAAAATGCCATGAATCTCTATTGAGTAGTTGTCATATGCTGCGGTTGACGCATAATATCAAATGTGTCAACTGTGAGCTTCCCCTTCTGAATGATAGCTAATTTTATTGCTAATTTCAAAGCATTGGATTTAATTGCTATACATTTATTTACTTTTTACCATATTACTATTATGAAACTGTTCAACATGGAGTGAACCACATAGAAGCAAATAATACATATGCTTTATTTGCCTTTTTTTTTAATAAGACGAGAGTTTTTTTTATTTTTTTTAAAATGTGGTTCACCATTTGTTAGAGGGCTACTCCACGGAAAATTCCAATACCTGATATTCAAACTGAATCAAGGTATGGTCAGCTCATCAATCACAACATTTATTACAAAGGGCTCCACAAGAGCAACATGTCACTTACAATAGTAGAACCTGAGTGGGGAGGGTAACATTCATTCCTCCCAACCACCCAAGCTACATCCATTTGAGTTTAAAAGAATAAGTGCTTAAACATTTCGACACTTAATGATTAACGGTTCAAAGGAACTAAGTGCATAGTGCTTGGGAATGATACTAAATGAAGATATAAGGGAATATATAAAACATATGAGTGCTTATTGACAGGAGAGAGGACTAGTGGAGTGGTGAGATAATAAGTGTTGATACATTACATAATATTTCTCTTTATATGTATAATATTTTTTTTAAGTGATAGGTTTAGGTAAGAGGTTTCTATTCTACTCTACATACCTATTATTATGGATGATCTAGACAGGTCTAGAATGTTTTGTTTTTTATAAAAAACTATGAAACTCCCGTGTGACAAGGCTTATATTTTAGCTTACAGGCCTATTCTTATGGATCTAGACAGGATTAGAATGTTTTTTTTAACTATGAGAGAATTTCATGAAATTGACATAGGTAAATGATTTTGTGACTCTCCAAGTGGAAGCTGAATTTTGAATTCTATTTTAAAACCTTTATAACAATAGAAGTACGAGCTTATTACCAATTTGGGGAATCCAAAATAGTCCATGTTGATTCTAAGTTCGATCTTGTGAAATAATGAGAATCGTTGTTCAAAAGGGGATGACTTTGTTTGTGGAATGAACAAACAACATTTTAATTTGAAGAACTCATTTAACTCCAAAGAGGGAGATATAGGTTGGGAGATCCTCTAGATATGAAGGGAGAGATTCATCCACCACCATTCTTGCTAAGTGACTTCCATGGATACAAGCCACTTGCGTCAACTCCATTGTTGGGTGACTCCAATTTGTGTGGAGAGCGAAGAGAAATTCCAAACTTGATCTCTCAGCAGATTTGGAGGAACTATTTCAAAATTATATTAAGCGAATTTGAAAGAACTATTTCAAAATTATATTCAGTGAATTTGGAAGAATTATTTCAAAATTAGATTCTTAAGCCAAAAAACAGGAAAATGAATGGGAAATTTCAAGCTAGATCTTCCTTCAAGTTGAGCCTCAAACTAAAAAGGAACAAGACGATGAGGTACAAGCTCAATCTCCGTGCTATAGTGCCGTTATATTTAAAAAAATACAAATTCTAGCCTAAAACTTCACACAAATTTGCCGTAATAATCTCAAAATTACATTCTTAAAAGAAAAGAAAAAAAGAAGAGAAATTCCAAACTTGATCGGTCAGTGAATTTGGGATAAATATTTCAAAATTACATTCTTAATCCAGAAAACATGAAAATGAATCATGAATTTCAAGCTGGATCTTCTAGCAAATTGAGCCTTAAGCTTTAAAATAATAAGATAATGAGGTCCAAGCTAAATCTCTGAGTTAAAGTGTCGTTTAATTTTAAAAAATGCATCCTTTCAACATATATAAGTAAATTAGAGAGAAATATTAATTTAAAAATTAACTAAATAGAAAAATATGAAAAAACTAAATCCATGCTAAATCTCAGCGTGAATTTTTCATATATATTTTCAAAATATTAACAAAAAATAAACAACAAAATGAAATAAATTCAATCTAAAAATCCTTGTCAATACCTAGAGCCTGATTTTTTTTATTTATGCAGATGATTGGCTCCTAGACTTATGAAACATGGTTCCCTCACTTTCACGCCTTTCCAGTTTCCAATTTCTGGTGTAGATTGTGGAAGTTGGCTCCTCGACTTATGAAACAGGGTTCCCGCACTTTCACGCCTTTCCGGTTTTTGATTTTCGGTTCGGAAGTCGGCTCTTAGAATTTTTAAATGGGATTTTTGGACTTCTCCAATTTCTGGTTTGGAATTGGGAAATCGGCTTTGCGACTTCTGAAACTTGCAATTCGTAGTGCTTAGTGCTTCCGATAAGTGATTAGTAAATTATTCGGTGGTTTCTAAGTAAATTATAGGATCTCAATTTCTTTGCTTCAAGGTTTACAAGTAAATTATAGGAATTGATGTTTTTTTTGGTTGCAAATATGTAACTTAGAAAAATAGTATATATAATCATAATATATTTTGACATACGTGTTGTAATTAGAAATTACATTAAAATTAATGTAAACTTTAGATACCCATCTTTAAATTTAACTTATTTTCACTTGAAATGTTATGATTAAAAAACAATCCATTAATTAAAATAAAAATCAATATATATCGAGAAACATGTCTTCCACACTCTCACACATCCCCGATTTCCCATTTTCGATTCGGATTGCGGAAGTCAGCTCCTCCACTTACGAAATAGGGTTGTTGCACTTTCACACTTTTTTGGTTTCAGGATGCAGAAGTCGACTTCCGCACTTTTGAAACTTGCAATTGTTCATTTTCCCAGGTTATATCAATGTTAATCTAAATATATTTTTATCATTTAATTATCTTGTTTTAGAATATAAATAAAAAGACAATAGCATGCATGGATTTATAACTTATGTTCTAGATTGATTCTCGGAGTCGTAGTGCATTCCTACATCATATTGATAAATAATGCATTTAGATTCTGAAAATGGGTGAAGTATTTTAATGTTTTTACCAATCAAACTGTAAACATAATCAAACTTTTATATTAAACGATATAAAATATATTTATTTACCATTTGCTTAAAATAAAATCAAACGGTAAATAAAATCAAACTTTGATATCGTTTATAATCAAACGATTTTATTTTATTTACGGCTTGAATTATACGGTTTGATTTTATTTTGAAAACTTTTAACTTTTAGCTATTTGAAAGCGTTTAAATAAAAGTAAAGTTGCTTCATTTATTTTAAAATTTTTAATTATTTATATGAATCAAACATGAAATCAAATGGTATATTTCAAACGGTTTGAGTCATCTGTTGTAACATCCATAGTTGGATATTCTCAATTAAGTAATTTATGAAATAACCCACATATCCATAGATAATAAAATATGAATATATTGATAGATAAAAAGATGATAGGATATTACAACATAGCTTGCCTTTAATATGGCTTGAGTGTTTCATAATGAAGAGTTATGTCCCTTCACATTAATAGTTACTACTATAATAATTAACAATTATTATTTTATTTAATTATTAACATTATTTAATTATTATCCTATTTGTGTTCGTTACATTGCCACTCCCTTAGAAAGGTTTTGTCCTCAAAGCCTTATAATGTTTCTACACCATTTTTTGTGGTGTCGTAGCTGATGAGATACGTCGATACGAACTACTAAGAGTTGAGCACAACTTCCGATATGTGGACGAATCAATCCATCCCAAATTGATTTGTTGTGAATTGTTGGCATTCCATACTGATCTATTATTAGGAGATTTGATCACATGGGTACCATTATCTTTCGACATTTCCCACTTTTTAGAATATCTATTTTTATGGTTGGGGTGTCGATATGGAATTTTCACAATGTTATTTTCTTTTACGAGTGTCATATTTTGAGCATTGTTCTGAGTAGAAAGTTGTATTTTCGTCTCTTGTGGTTTTAAGGTTTCTTTCTATATCTTTTCCAACTTGTTTTCTAACTGCATGTTATCATTTTGAAACTTATTAATCACTTCTACATGTGATTTTCTGTCATCTTCAGACTTCTTAAGTTGTCTCTTGAGATCTTCGTTATGCCTCCTGATAAAATGATTTTCTTCATGTTTGCCTAGAAGTTTTCCTTCAATGTCTTTCATAGATTGTTCTGCCTTCTGACTACTTTTCAACTTCTTAATTTTTGTGACTAGTGTTTTGTTATGATTTCTTTATATGAAAATTTCTTCGGAATTGCTTGATAACACCTAGTTGACTTTTGTCAGTTCTAACTTATGTGTCTTCTTATTGTCATCATACTATTGCTGGAGTTTTTCTTTTTGCGGTTTATGATGACCTAACTCTGTTTCTTGTTTTTTTAACTTCATCTGGACTTGCACCAATTCAACATATTTTTCCATCATGAGTTTGTTTAGATGCTTTATTTCTTCTGCTAATTCATTAACACATCCATATGGTGATTCGTTGTCATTTTTTGACTTTCTAATCTCGTATTCTAAGTTTTGATTATAAATTTTTAAACATGATATGTCTTTATCCTGATCAGATAACATTTTCTTGTTATTACTTATGGTTCATTCTAGTTGTCGATTTTGGTTCCATAAGCGACGATTCTCATTGTCTCTCCACTCTTTCAGCCGCTTTTGTGTCTCAACGTCAGCTTGTATACTTTTATTGATCACCTTATATTTCTCTAACTCGTCCACTGTTTTTTGTAGTTGTGACTTGATTTCCGAATATGTAGGTGTCATTGCTTCTGACTTTGTTTTTACTTCACTTTTGTCTTCTTTTCTTTTTCTCTTTTTTTTTCCAGTAGTTTTGTAAAATGCGAGTAGATTGCGTGGTTGGGAGGAATAAGTGTTACCTTCCCCACCTAGGTTCAAATATCACTAGCTTCTTTGTAGTTATTATTATGCAATTTTTATATTCAAACCCAAACCCACTTTAAGAAATTAGGTGTGGTTTCACTTTTACCCTCCCTTTTTTGTTTTACTTTTATCTTTTCTTTTTAATTTTTTTTTTTCTTTTCTTTTTTTTTACCTCTTTTTTTGGGGGGGGGTTACTTTTACCTTTTTTCTTTTTTTTTTTTTTTCTTTTCTTTTTTTTTTCCTCTTTTTTTGGGGGGGGGTTACTTTTACCTTTTTTCTTTTTTTTTTTATAAATTTTTTAAGGACAAAGTCCTATTTTTTTGGGAAACCCAATTATACACAAGGTGTAAATAATGTTGTCCAAGGTTCGTATAGCTCTGATACCACTGTAACATACATAGTTGGATATTCTTAATTAATTAATTTCTGAAATAACCCACATATCCATAGATAATACAATATGAATGTATTAATAGATAAAAAGATGATAGGATATTACAACATAGCTCGCCTTTAATATGGCTTGAGCGTTTCATAATGAAGAGTTATGTCCCTTCACATTAATAGCTACTACTATAATAATTAACAATTATTATTTTATTTAATTATTAACCTTATTTAATTATTATCCTATTTGTGTTCGTTACATCTGTAAAATCAAACATAAAATTTTAATTATTTATATGAATCAAGTTTTTTATTGATAATTATGTAAACGTTTTCAAACATTCAAGCCGTTTGATGCATCTGTACGTATTCAGAGCTTTAAAGATTGAGCTTTTACAATCTATGTCTCTACACTTTAAAGAATGAAAAATATTAAAAATTAGGATCCATTTAAACTTTAAGGTTTGACTTGTTTAGACCCTTAGCTTAGACGCAATTATTAAGTTGATTTCAAGGTTTAAAGTTTAAGGTTCTCTTTAAGCTAAATATGCATAATATGAGAGTCACATTTTCCATATACTGGCTTGGTTTATAACGTCGATATGACGAGCCAAGTTGATTTTATTAATATCTCCAAATAGATAATTTTAATAGATTTTGGTTAACATTAAGCTTTTGTAGGATTGTGGGGTCCATAATATAATAATTTATTTAAACATTCTCCATCCCTGAACCCAGTTGCGCTCCTCCAAGGTGAGAAAATTTTTCTTCCTGCATTTTCTCTACAGTTCTTTTTCTTCTTTCTGTAAATCTTACCAATTTAGAGGCCAAAATATCCATCAAATTTAGAGGCTGACCAATTAGAAAGAAATTACGCGGAAAGAATACGAACAGACATAATAAATCCTGTGTCGGTCCCTTCCGTACCATGGGATATAATAATATTAATGTTAATAAGGAACGCATTAAGTTTAATCACTTGGATTGATATTGGCTACATTTATGCCAATAAGATAAAGTTTTGTTATGCATTTAAATTTTTAAATGTTAATATTTTTATATTTAAAATTGATAAATGTTAATAGTATTAGAAACAAATGCATTAATACTTTTAATAAATTGTTTTATTAATTTATTTAAAAAAATTAATAATATATTATTATTTAATATTATTATATTAATTAAATTTAAATTCTAAACAATTATATTTAAATACATGCTCACTGCTTTAAAATCAAATCCAAACATATAAAATTCCTTATGAAATCCAAATGAGTACAAAGATCGTATACATATATTAAATGTCACTGTAACGTCCCCGACCCTTCGACCGACGAAGAGGACACTACCATAACACTATCTACCTGGGCATTTAGCCCCATAAAACGTAAAATAAAATACATTGAACCAAGATACACAGATGCATAAAGAATTAACATTCAGCGGAAGCAATTACATTCAATTCAAGCATTCAACACATTTTAACATGTTCATCGTAATTCATATAAACAGTACAGTTGCATGGGTAAATTCACCAGAATACTTATCTTCGAATGAAGCTTCTCGCAACCAGCTATGCCGCTGCAATGTTCCACCCAACCATAGGCCAGTGTTCTCCTTAATCTCTTAGCAACACCGCCGACCCCGAGCTGGGCATGATTTCCCCAAGGAAAAGGGAACTAGTAGGCTCACACATAGCCAAAGATATGTCAAAACTTAGTCAAGCCCACATGGTTGGGTTTATCAGACCAAGAGTACACAACAACACATAACCAAGCCAACAAGTTGGGTTTATCAGGTTATCAGGAGATGGAAGCACTATCTGCTAAGCTAGTGGGCTCACTAAAGAGCTAAGGATGCCTACACCAGAACTAGCTTGACTCCTAGGACATCCACACACACCCAACACAAGGAATCATTCTCTTCTTTGCTGCATAGTCCCTCAGGACATGACTTCCCTTCCAGTGCTATTCAGGGGGTGTAGAGAAGAGAGTCAACCCTCTAGTTCTATCTATGAGGCTCCTGGAAAACACTAGGTTGTCAAGAAGATTCCTTTCCACTCTTACACAGTCCAAAGACCAATTGCATACACAACAATACACACCATTTCTGGGTAGAGGAAAACAATTCAGCCACAAAATTAATTGCCAAGGAGGGTAAGAACAACCCACTAACAACAGACCATATCCCAGGGATGTTTTGGCCCTAACGTGGAAAAAAACGTATACAATACACAATATTTACAATGCTGGTCATGAAAAAAAATGTCTTGTAAGCTAAAATCAGAAATGGTAAGTGGGTAAAACAACCCCAAGAGCCAAAATCGATTTTTAGCTTCGTAAACGATGGAGAAATGCAACAAAAATGTTGGGGAAGAAACCTAACCACAGATCATCACCCAAAATGAATTTTTCAGTCTGAGGAGAGTGAAGAATGACTCTCCACTTGAGGTAAAAACACACATACAAAAAATCCAAAATCAAAATTCACACATAGCAAACTTCCATCCGTTTGAGAGAGAGCCCAACGTGGATTTCTGATGATGGGGAAAATGTCCAGGGCCCAAAATCGTGAAGAAAACATACAGCAACCCAAATACTGGAGGTCAAAAATATCTCCCTAGATTTCCCTGCATGAGCAAATGAAGAACGTGGGTGTATGGAAGAATGGCATACTTTTTTGGGAATTTTTCTTGCCAAGGAAGTCAAAACAAATTTTTCAAAAATTGGTCCTCTTCCCAATTTGAATTTCTGCCCATACTCTTCCCACTCCATGCAATAAATAACTCAACCACATTCTGGTAGAATTTAATGATTGGGGAAAAAGACAAAATGGGCAGTTGAGGGTTTGATGGGATCTCCCTTTGACATTTGGCTTCTCCCCATTGGCCCAAAGGTTTCAATAATTTCCCTCCCTATTCCTTAGGAAAATCATGCCCAGCTCAGGGGTGGCGGTGTTGCTGAGAGATTAAGGAGCACATTGGCCTATGGTTGGGTTGAACGTTGCAGCGACATAGTTGGTTGCGAGAAGCTTCATTTGAAGATAAGTATTCTGGTGAATTTACCCATGCAACTGTACTGTTTATAAGAATTACGATGAACATGTTCAAATGTGTTGAATGCTTGAATTAAATGTGATTGCTTCTGCTGAATGTTAATTCTTTATGCATCTACGTATCTTGGTTCAATGCATTTTATTTTATGTTTTATGGGGCTAAATGCTTGGGCAGATAGTGTTATGGTAATGTCCTCTTCGTCAGAAGGGAGTCGACACGACGATAGAGAGAGGAAGAGGAGAGGAAAATTCGCAAATTTTTCTAAGTATAGGAAATCTCGAAATTTTTTTTTCGATGGCTCTTGGGTGAAGCTCTCCAAGGCATCTTGGATAAATTTTCGATGTCTATTGGGAGAATCTCTCCGAGGCATCCCGAAAGACGCTCATTGAAGTGGAGCCAAGGTGTCGGCAAGGCTCACCTGAAGGGAGCCAAAGCGACGGAAAAGAAAACAAGATCGATCCGAGGCGTCGAAAAATAATAGAAATCGATCATCCAAAGCGTCGGAAAGGAAAGAAGATCGAGCTAATGCGTCGGGAGATAGAGGAAGATCGAGCCGATACGTCGGAAGATAGAGGAAGATCGAGCTAATGTATCGGATGACAGAGGAAGATCGGCTCGATATGGCATCGAAAGATAGAGGAAGAGTGACCCGATACAATCTGGTGCATAATATCGGTGCCATTTTTCTCCTTTTCAGCACTTGTAGTGCCACTGAAAAACTGCTAAAATTTGCTGAAAAATCCCACTGAAAAACTCATATTTTTCCATCCGATTGAATCCCTTCCCAACTAGTCATCCAATGTATCGAGTCACTCTTCTGTTTTCTTCATGCTACTCTGAAGCCTCCCTTCAATTATGACACTATGGTAATTCAAGAGCCATAGTTAACTAGAAATATCCAAAGAAACCTATTGCTTTCTTCATGCTATTCTGAAGCCTCCCTCCAATTATGACGCTATGGTTCAAGAGCCATAGTTAACTAAAAGTATCCAAACAAACCTTTAAGAAAAATATAGTCTTCTATAACTAAAAGGATGGAAACAACGTTCGACTTTGATCTTTGTTGAGTTTGTTGATTCTTGCAGTATTGATCGAGGAAATTCTTTGAAACTTGGGATCTTCTTGGGATTTTCTCACGCAAGATTTTCCTAGCAAATCCTTTCTTATGCATTTAATTTGCAAAAAAACAAATCAACAATGTAAGTTTTAGTGTTGGAGAATTAGCTTAGAAGGTTATGAAATTATAGCTTTTCAAAATGGTTTTCATCCTCTTAAACCCATCACCCACATCAAATTTGAATACTAAGCAATTTTATTTATTTTTCGTAAAAGATATAAATCAAATGTGAATACTAAGTGATTTTTTTTTTAATTTATAAGAGATACAATCTACAAACATTGTTTTTTCATAACGGTGGAGTTCTCCATTACTTACCTTTGCATCGACAAGGATACTGACGAGATGCTTTCCTGCATGTCTATTTATAATCAAAAGCTCAAAATGACAAGATATTGACTTGCAAGTCTATTAATTGAAATGTGAGGTGACTCAACCAATGCTAGGCATGAAACTTCCCATATAGACAAGTTTTCTTACAATTTCTTTCATAATAAATCAAATGCTTCATTCCCTCAAGCTTCTTATGCAGCACCATTTCCAAATTACAATAGTGAGCAATTACTAGGAAATAGTGTTGCTCGATACAGAACCATTCAGCAAGGTAAATATACAGAGTACACTATTTAGAAATATATAAAATAAATATTGTGAATTACCTTTTCTCTGAACGTCAATAAGGCTTTCTCTTATAGAAGAAAGTTGCAAAGCCCAAAAGTGGACGAGTTTATCTATCACAAATTACTAGTGCATCCGGCGCTTGTCTTCCACTAGCGCTCGTCTTCCACCCAAAATAAGTAGTAAGTAATTAATTAATTTGCATCTGGTAATATTCTTCATCCCTTAGCTGTATCCCTTTAAATGTTGACAAAAAATTGGTTCTCATGATTCTAATTTGTAGTCATGATGTGTGATTTCAGCCTCAAAAGAGTTTTCATCATGGGAGGTGGCGAAGGATCCATAGCTCGGGAGGTATTATGGTGCAAGAACGCCAAGAAAGCGGTGAATTTATGGTTTTATTTCTTTTATTTTAAATTTTGTCTTGACTTAAATAAGACGTTGCTTCCCAGATGTTGTTGATTTTTTCCGCAAATACCTTGTTGTGAACAGGGAAGCGTTTTGCAGAGCAGGCCCTTGGACTTGAGCTCGTTATCAATGATGCTAAGTAACTAATTTTTAATGCTTCATTTTCTGGATCTATACTTTATACTTATTAGGTTCCTGGTAAAGTTTAAAAATTTAATCCAAATCCTTGGACGCATAGCTGAGCTCCAGAACAAAGATGAACGATTCAATGCCATAATAGGAGACATAGGAGATCCTATGGAAGGAAGTCCTTGTTATCAATTGTACACAAAATATTTCTATGAGCTTGCTCTAAAGCCAAAGCTGGGACACATAGGAGTGTTTGTTAATAAGGTATAACATCACTATAAAATTGCTCAAATTATTATTGAAATTATTTCTTGACAGTCATCTTTTTCTTCCTCACACCGTACATCAATTAACAAGATAAAGAATAAGTACATCAATTAACAAGATAAAGAATAAGTTGATAATAATAAGGCATGCTTCTAGCAGTACTATAGTTATAGGAGTCTCACCGATAATTGCATCCGACTTCATTTCAAGGCTTGAGTTTCATAGACAATTATATTCATTTAATTTAACGTTCTTACAAATATCAATAATAGGAAGGAAAAAGACCTAGAAATGTGCATAAACGTCGTTGTTCTTTTATCGCATCAAGAAGTGCTTAGTCATGAATGGTGATTTTTTTGGAAAAATAGTTTCATGTTCTTTCCCATTATAAAGTCACCATGATTTCTAAAAATCCTAACATCAATGGATCATGGCCTACTAGCTGGCGTCTTGTCTTCACATGATGAATTAAATTTTTTTATGTGGCAAAGTTTTCATAAGCAACTTGATTCCTGTAATGTTAAATAATAGAAACATGTACTAAACCAAGCTTTAAATAGATATTCTATATTATTTTAAATCTTAAAGGCGTTACCATTCATATTCTTTCCCTTTTTCTCCATTCATATTCTTTCCCTTTTTCTACATCAGAGAAGCCTTTTCACTAATTTTTCACCAGATACAGACAAGAATCTGTGTCTCCTTTTCTTTCATATGTCCAACGTTTTAGACTGCTTAAACGATATCTTCTTTTCGTACATATTTTCATTTTTTCCTTGTTAAGGATACCGGGTTTTATATTAGTCTGACAAACGCTAGGGATTTGCAGACATTGAGATTTTTTAAGAATAGAATCTTGTTTCTTTTATAGGCCTTGAATTTCTCAATTCTTCTTCAATCTTCATGTCTTCATTTATATTGTTTTCATTTTTTTAATGTGAATTTCACCCATTATTTATGCCAGTAACATTTAATTCTTTTACAAGAACTCAAAAGTGAAGCTTGTATTAAGATTTGTTTTGGTCAATCGTTATGTAACATAATTCTTTAAAATATAGGAGTATGAGAAAATCTGAGCATTTTAAGCTATTTTTATTAACACATATACAGTTTCAATCTTTAAATTTGAGATTTTTTTGGGGTCCTTCTGTTGATGTATTTGTAACTTCGGAATGTATTCTTCTATGTATCTTATATATTGTAACCCGATGTTTATTCCGGGATGTTTCTATTATGTATTTGAGTCATGTTGTCATGCCCCGATGTTCCGATCGGGAGGATTAATAATGTAAACAAGTCTTGTCAAGTCATTGTGTAAGTCCTCACAGTTTCGGGGCACTTGAGTTATTATACACTCATTAAGGTGTAGGCTCAAGTAAGTAATTGTTAAGTTAGGCCGACATGATTGAGTGCACTTCAAGTGAACGGAAGAATATAAATAGAGAGTGAGACTCTCTATTTATCATACACATCATTCACTCTCATTCAAGTGTGGCGCATTAGTGAGGAAGGAAATGCTGGGACTAGATAGAAGAAGAAGACTACTGCTTTGAGGTCTTACAGTTTTGGTGTTGATTCTATCTCTGAGGAAGTTGCGGGGTTTTCTCCTTTATGGTTTCCCCAAGAAAAACTCTTTGTGTCTCTGGTCTCTTTTGATGTGCTTGTGTTTGATTGCTGTACTTGTTATTCTCTCAGTAAAGATCCTAATATAATGCTAGCTTAATGTTGAAAAACTAACATGGAATCAGAGCTAACCTGAGAAGAAGACATTGTGTAGCTGCAGAAGCTAGGTATTCTTAATTTTTGGGTCTTTCTCCACAATCTATCAGTAAAAGTATGCTAGGATGACTCTCCATTCAAGGGTGCATCTTTCTGTCGAAGCGAAATTCGATTTTGAGCATTTTCAGTTTTTGATGTGGAAATTAGGGCTTTCTATAGAAGAGGAATTTTTGAGTGAGACCAACACAGGATTGTTCTCCTCATCAAAACCGAAGTTTAGATACCTGGATCAACAAATTTCGTTGGGTGAAACTCCGGGAAAGTCAAACCCTAGTTTGACCTCGAGTTAGAGAAACCCTAAATACTAAAACTGCTAAGTTTTGGTACAGTCGCTATATTCTGATATTGGCGAAGTTTCAAGATCTAAAAATTGCACGGTCCGACGATAAAATCATGATGCATCCTGTGTCCAAAACTCAGACTTAGATTCGCTGTATTCTAGGAGATATGATCTCTGCAAGTTAGGGTTCCAGCCTCTTCCAAAATTCATCCCTAAACAGGACATCTGGGGAGATCTGCAATATATTGGGATACAGAGGTCCAAATGGAATTCCTGAAGATGTTCCTAAAATTAAACGGACTTTAATTTCAGTGGTTTGAATATTAGACTCAGAAGATGAACCAGTGACATGTGGCATGTCGTACAACTTCGTTGTTCTGAAAAGTCCTGTAATAGGTCACCTTGGGAAACGAATAATAAATCCCAAATGGGGAAAGAAATTCTGATGAAACCTATGGTTTTAGATTAGGGACATGTGAGGTTACCTCAGTACAAAATTTCAGACACAAAGGATCATAAATTTCGAAGATATCATAGAAACAGTAACAGGCATTTCTGCAGAAGAAATTAGAAAATTAGGGCTTCCTGTTCCGGGAGCTTCCCTCCACTGTTTTCAGAAAAGGAGTACATTGGACAGATCCATTTGAAGAGATATATATGTTTATCCAATCAGATCTGAAATATTCCAAGTTTTGAAAATTAGGGTTTCTATGGCAAACCCTAGATCAGCCAGCTCCGGAACCAAGACGGACACCTCAAATCGGTAAGATCTAATCCTTTGCTATTTTCATTTGAGGTTCTCATTTCAATATGATCTATCACAACAGCTTGATGATAAGCTTGGTGAAGTTGACAACTTCTAAGCATAGAAGTATTTGATCTCTCTGAATAAAATGGATTGGACACCTACATGAGTATAGAGGTTCTAGTTTCAGAGGGAGACGAGGCCAAAGAAGACATCATGCTCATGCTACAGAGGATGATGAACCATCCAGAAAGAGATCCAGATATGAAAGTGAAGATTCTTCAAGAAAGGACAAATATGTTCTGATATCAGCTCTCACAGGTAACATTACTCATGGAAGTGATGATTGGCTTATAGACAGTGGGGCTTCCAAACATATGAAGGGATTCAAGGAATCCTTTGTAAGACTGTCA
This sequence comes from Pseudotsuga menziesii, assembly GCA_001517045.1. Classification (NCBI taxonomy): domain Eukaryota; kingdom Viridiplantae; phylum Streptophyta; class Pinopsida; order Pinales; family Pinaceae; genus Pseudotsuga; species Pseudotsuga menziesii. The sequence continues at coordinate 97,025 of LPNX010859165.1, read as the reverse complement.
GAACATGAATCACCTCACAAGGTAAAACTAGGAGATGACTACCAATTTATTTGAAAACCTGTCTGTAGTCATTTTTGGTATCATATGAAATCTTAGTAAATATGTTATAAAACCTTTCATTATTATTTTTTTTACAAGAACGGTTATAGGCCTTTTATATTGAACTTCTGGCTAGTTAGTTGCCAGTAGCATTACATACACCTATTCTGATCCAACATGAGCATAGAGCCCAGAGATACTGGCAAATTTATCTTAATTGATCCCTTTACAATAGATCTGGAAAATGCTAAACATTCCTAGGAATTCAAACTAGCAAAGACAAAGTTAAGGCAACTAGAAGATGCAGAGAAACACCCTGCAGAGAGGAGGAAGAACAGAGTTCTGATTTTGGAGTTTTTCCTTTCAATTTAAAGGGGCGTGCCTGGAAAAAGAGCTTGCTGCTTTTACTGGTTGTGAACTGGACCTCTCTATTTCCCCTTCGCATGGCTTGAAGACTGCCCATCGAATAGACAGAGCCAAAAGAAATTCACAAAGGGAGAACGCAAACTGATAAAGACTCACTCTTTATTTTTTATCAGCTTCTTGGCCTGGATCTCATCGAGTGCCTTAGAGCATTCCTTGCTGGGCACTAATAACGCTGGAGGACATCGAATAGTGGCATATATCTCCTTGCATAAACCTGTTAATCCTCGTTAATATGATAATTTGCTGGAAGATATCTTTCCCATAATTGTCCTGATTGTGAATAAAACTGAAAAATCGACCAATTAAATAAGAATGCACATGATGCCACATTTGATCCTTGCTCTGATTAAAATTGACTTGCTCTTGGACGTATTACTCCTTGAATTCCTCAGTCTGCAGGGTCTTTGCTGACTGTAATCGAAAAACTCTTCTTCTTGTCCTGGGTGGATTTGTGAGCCATCTCTCCACTGCCTTTAGGGAATGGGCATGTAATTTTCAATTCCATTAACCCGCAAAGCTCCCTTACTCAAGGAGGCCCCAACGTTTGCTTCTTGATCAGCGTTTTAGTTGAGATTTCTAAGGACATGATAGAACTGAACTTCTTCGAAATCTTTCAGCTGAATTGAGACTTTCCGGTAGTAGTGGGCCAAGTCCATACTATTAGGGGTCTTCTTCAGCTTAAGAGCCTGAATGATGATACGGGAATCTCCAATGATTACCAACTTCTTGATGGATAGGCTTCTGGCTTGATTCAGGCCTTGCCAAATGGCAAGAATTTCAGTGATATTATTAGTTTTTTGACCCAGCCCCCAGGCGAAATTGAAGACAATTTTCCCTAAATAGTCTAGCAGGACTCCTCCACTTCCAGCAGGTCCGAGATTCCCTTTCGAGGCCCCATCCACATGCAGAATATGCTTATTCAGAGAAGCTCTCCATTTGATAAATTCTTGCTCCTCGAGCCTGATTTCCTAGGTAGAATAATGCTTAGTAATATTCTTGGTTCTGGTGAGGAGGGAAGGGTCTAATTCATGGAACCAGCTTTACTCTTCTCTGTCAGGAATAACTTCATTGGTGAGATTTGCTTTAGAGGCTACCAGCTCTCCTATTAGCGCCTTAACTTTGCTAGCCACTTGGGCCGGCGAAGCCGCCAAGTCCCCGAAGATTCTATTGTTATGCTCCAGCTAGACTTTCCAGCAGAGGATTTTTGGCACCCACATCCAACAATGCTTTAACAACTTCAGCCTGGAGAAGGAAAAGGGAGCAAAACCAGACCAGGAGGCAAACAAGGAGGAGATGGAAGGGGGGAGGTCAATATTCAGCTGTGCAAAGAGGATATTCCAGAGGTCTGAGGCAAAGGAACAATGAAGAAAGAGATGGGTCGAGTTTGCTTCGTGGTAGGCACATAGAGGGCATCTTGAGGGCCCTTCCCAGCCTCTAATTAGAAGGATGTCCCAGGTAAGAATGATGTTATGCAGGAGGGACCAACATAATAGGTCTATTTTGGGGAGGGAGGGGTGGAGCCAGAGGCTTCTCCAAGATGAGGGGTCCGGGGCAGCCCAAGGAATGGCTTTTAGGGCTGCATACCCAGCAGCAGTAGAGTAATGGCCTGAGGAGGAGCCCCAACCTCTTTTGTCCTTCAGCTTAGAAGAGGTGGGGGAGAGGCCTTGAAGAGCATCAAGGAGGGCGCGAGCTTCAGCTTCAAGTTCTTACGGGACAGCCCCCTGGTCCCACTTGATCCAAGATTCAGCTGGGCTCCATCGAGATAAGTCCCAAAGGGTGAAGTTGTTGTTCGAGTGGAGCCAATTTTTGATGTTCTCCATACCCTCCAAGGAGTTTAGGGGGTTCTACCCTAAAATGGAGTCCTCCTAGAACTTGATTTTGGAGCCATTTCCCGGGATCCAAGTGAGCTTGGAGGTGAACATATCCAGAGACTTTAGGTAGAGGGAGAGAATGGGAGAGCCTCTCCTAGTCCTGGGGGGGCGATCCAGACACCACTCTTTGTGACCTCTGAAGTATTTTGTTCTTAGAGTTTTGGAGCTCCATGTTGTTTTACCCCTTATCATTTTCCACAGGATCTTACCACCCATTGCCAGATTCTGAGTGGCCACATCTCTGATTTGCAGCCCTCCTTCCCATTTAGGGGCTTTGACCTTATCCCAGCTAACAAGATGCATTTTCCTTCCATTATTCCTGCCCCCTTCCCAAAGGAATTTTCTAAGTAAATTGTCAATTTCTTTCACTATTCCTTTCGGAGCTAAGAGGATTGAGGCCTGGTAAACCGGAAGGGAGGTAAGCACTGAGTTTATTAAAATTATTTTACCTTCTTTATTTAACCAGGAGCCCCCCCAAGCCATTAATTTGGCCTTGATTTTGTCCAACAGAGGCATCCAAAGGCTCCTTCTGGGGGCTGCTTTCACCAGCGGAATTCCCAGGTATTTGATGGAGTCCCACATGGAAGAACCTTCCATTTCCAGCGTCCTTGATATTTCAGTCATTTCAATGGGTGGGAAGTTCCAGCCATAAATTTTTCTTTTTCTCAAACTGATTTCACTGCCTGAGACTTTCGTGTAAACATCCAGCTCTTTCTTGAAGGCTCTTGCCGTAGAGAGATTGGCCTGACCCAAGAGAAGGGTGTCATCGGCAAATTGGATGTGATTAATTCTCTTCACTCTGGGGGTGATTGATAGCCCCATTAGGGAGCGCTGCTGAAGGCTCTTGTCCAGCTGGAAGCTAAGGACCGACGCTTGAATGACGTAGAGCAGCGGGGACAGGGGACAGCCCTGCCTAAGCCCCCTAGATGCCTAGAAAAAAATTGTCGGTCTCCCATTTATCAAGGGGGCTATCCAAGGCCCTGAGATACAGGCTCTAATCCAACTAATTAACTGGGGATGAAAGCCCAGATTAAGCATGACAGCATAAAGAAAATTCAACCGAACTTTATCAAAGGCATTGGCAAGGTCCAGTTTGACTATCATACCTTTTTCCTTCCTTTGGAAACTTGAATGAATTTCCTCTTGGACCAAGATGATATTGTCCTGAATTTGTCTATCCTGTATGAAGCCCCCCTGGTTCTCCGGGACGATCCTGGGGAGGAATTTTTTAAGTCTGTTTGCAATAAATTTTGTGATGATTTTATACCCCATGTTGTAGAGCGAGATAGGGCGGAATCTGGAAAAGCTTTGGTCGACTTTCTCTTTTGGAATTAACGCTAGAAAGGAGGAGTTAGTGCTCCCTCTTATTTTGCCGCATCTCTGATATTTCATAACCATTTTTATCAGGTCCTTCTGAATGATGTCCCAGCAGGCTGTGTAAAATTTGGCCGTGAAACCGTCAGGCCCTGGAGCTTTGTCAGGGTTCATTCCATGAAGAGCTTTGATAATCTCCTCAGCCGATATAGGGGCGATCAAATTTCTGTTCTCTTCCTCAGTAATTAGCATGGGAATCACATTTAGAGGGTAGCGATCTAGACGAGTAGGAGCTTCCAGATCTTCAGAGAAAAGATTTTTCTAGAAAGAGTGGGCTGCGTTCTGGATTTCTTCAATTTTATTGAGCGTTTGGTCCTGGTAATGGATTTCACGAATGGAATTATAATTTTTTCGGGCTTCTGCATGCTTGTGGAAGAAAGAGGTATTTTTATCTCCTTCTTTGAGCCAAAGACAGCGTGCCTTTATTCTCCAATATTGCTCTTCTCTTCTCATCGCTTTATGAAGGGCCTTTTGCAAGTCGATTTCAGCATTGACCAGATTTGGGGTGATAGTGACGTCCTCCATCAGCAGCTGGTGATTGCCTAGATCACGTTGGGCTTTTTTCCTTTCAAGGATAGGGGAGGGCTGGACCTTAGCCCAGATTTTTAGAGCTGCTTTGAGTCTTCTCAGCTTTTCTTCCCAAATGAAGAAAGGCGACCCAGTGACAGTTTTTTGCCAGATTTCCGAGACCAGATCATAGAAGCCATCCATGATGACCCAGAGGGGGCTGAAGCGGAAGGGGATAAGGCCCAGTTTTTCTCCATGGGTTAAGGAAAGGGATATGGGTTTGTGGTTTGAGGTACAAGCCTGGAGGATTTCAGAATTTGCGAAAAGACCAAGGGTCAGGAAGGACGAGTGGACTGGAAAGCGATCCAGGTGGGCAGCAATGTGTCCAGGACCCACTCTTTTGTTCGTCCAGGTGAACTTACCTTTGCTGGGCTTAATATCCTCCAGATCCCAGTCCATTATGATGTCTTCAACCCACTCCCAAGCAGGGTCTCTTACCAGGGAGCCTCCTTTTTTTTCCGAGAGGGCAAGAGTAATGTTCATATCTCCAGCGAGAACTAGGTTGTCATGTAGATTGGTGGACAGAAAGGAATTCAGCGATTCCCAACACTCTCTTTTTTCCGAAAGAAGGATCAGGGCATAGATGTTGAAAAGACTAATATGATGCCCTCATGCTCTATGCTGAAATTTTGTGAAGAGCCAATGGATGGTTCTATATTACTCTAGCAGTTCCATCATGGTGGAGTTCCAGAAGGTGGCTAGACCTCCTGAGGCTCCTCTAGCACTGACTGCTCTACCTTCTCCTTTTTTCCAAAACTTTTTGCTGGCCTGAATGGTCTCAGGCTCCTCCATCTTCGTCTCTTGGATCAGAAGTATCTCCGGGGAGCTCATTCTAACGAGATCTTTGACTGCTTCTTCTTAGATAAAACCTTTTATTATTATCAAGCAGTTGTTGCATTATCTGCGTTTCAAATCAAAAGCTAGTTTTAAGTGTCTGTCTAGTTTAATTTCAATTATTTTGAGAGTAAAATGGTAAAATGTTGTTTTGTGAATTGAAAGCTAATCTTGTTTCCGTGCCTGCTAAATCCCATAGGGGAGGACCAACACTTCATCTTTCGGGATAATAGTTCTAACTGACCCAGATTCCAAGAGAGGATTCCATTGCTACAATGTTGGTCTTGTAGGATTGCAGGTCTTTCTCTAGCAGATTCCTCATTTACCTTTTCTCCTTACTGACCATGACTATGGAGGTGACTTATCTGAACATAAACTTGCTCCACATTTTACAATCATGTACAATCCTAAAAGCAGAGAATATGCAGCTTTGATGCTATGCCTTGTTTAATAAGGTATTTAATCTATTTATTTCTTATGAAGCTACTAACAAATTAATATATCAATAAGAAATATAAAGATAGCAAAAATAATCAACCTCATGGGAAACCCGACGATAAATCAAACAAGAGTCCACTGACTAGACCATAATAACTTCTAACAACACTGTCCAAACTAGCAGTAATACTAATAGGTGTTTTAACATAACTATGATAACAACATAAGAAACGGTAACATGAAATAAACTTAAGAAGCCATATCATCCTTAGAGATATTGATGAAAGGCATCTCATTGGAAGGTTCATGGTTCTTTGCTTCATAGTCTTATAGTGGTAGCCTTGATCAGAAAGTTGAGCTTGTCATTAATCTCATCCAGTTGGAACAACAATTCATTTCTCTCCATCTTAGTATCTAACAACACCTTGCTTAGTAAAGCCTTGGTAGTCCTATGCAATGAAAGCGTCTTGTAAGTCTCCTTAGTGAGTATTACCTGTTTCTTTCACCCAAGGTTGTATATCCACCTTAATCTTCTCATGCCGAGTGAAATAATCCTCCTCTTTTACCCACTTCTCCACTTGAGCGAGATGAGCCTTGATTTCGGGTAAAATTTCCTAGTAAAACAAGTTTTTTGCTTTAGTTTCCTCCATCCGAGCTCTTGTTGCTTTGTACTATTACTTCTCTTCGAACCCTCTTTCCACGACCTTTGTGCCCATCACGGCCACCATTCTATGCAATCCTTTGATCAGAGGAAGAAAAGACCCTAAATTTCCCACCATCGAAGTCTATCAAGTGCTTTCGAAAATCGTAATGCAAAGCTCAAGGCCAAGCCCTAGAGGAAGGCAGTGTGAGAGTTGGAAATTCCGAACCTGAAGGCCATGAAATCGAAGTATCAAAAACCAATATGAGACCCTTCCCCCATGATGTTTCCTTCTCATTATTTGATCATGTTCAATCTCATCATACTAGCTCTCAAAACAACCCTCGATCGTAAATCCATCCCTTGGTACGAAAAATCCATTCTCTACTGCCAAATCATTGGGAGGAGACAAACCATTTGTCCCTCCCACATGCCTCCATTAATCCCCGTGAGTGGGGGTGTTGTCAATCGAACAATTCACCATGTAGGACTCATGTGAGTGGTTGTCCCTTAGTTGCCTCTCGGGATCAATCAACCCATCCAAAGATTATTTATTTTTGATAATTACAAATAATTTTCATATATATTAAAATATAATTTATTATTAATTTTTTTGAATTTATAACAACATAATAACTATTAATTTATTTTTTTAATTAAAAAATAAAATTGTTATCAAGACATGTGTATTAGCTTCACGGGATAGTTTAGTTAATTGATGCTTCCGAGTCCAAGCACTCTAGTAGTCTTAATCACTAGCCAAAGAACGAAAGTCATAAAAGCTTACATTGAAGCATATATACTATCTTACCGGGAATTAAACACCATTCACTCGGAGTCCACCTTGGGTGAGTTGACTTAAGTCTATTCCATGCCTACGTATGACTTCATATGGACTTGCCATGAATGACATATTTCAAATCATGAAAAGTAAGTGAAAACCATGGGATTCCAATTTCCGTCCACCACCATGAAAACCATGTAGTTGGGTATAAATAAAAATGATTGCCTTTGATTGCATCTTTCCCCAGCCGCCTTCATCCTTCTCGATCAGGTGAAAATTTGTCAAAGTTTATATAAATGCCTTTATGGGTGCCTGGTTTACAATAATAATTGGAGAATACAAATGCTCAATCAAATGATGTGTTGCGCATTGATATGTGGGGGATGGATTTGGATTTGAAATGTTAATTGGATTTTGAAACACTTCAAATTTTTGATGATATATATCTTAATTTTTATATAATATGAGTGCATATTGATTGTTTGGAGTCATTTATCCTCGGTGCATTTCGGAGGTTTAAAGCCTCCCTTGATCAAGGGAATATTAGGGAATCGATTTTTGTTTAAAAAAGATAAAACGGTAATAGTTTTGTTAAGCATTTTATTATTATTAATTAATATATGTATTAATAATTATTATTTATCATTGTTAGTATAATTATTTTGATTTTATTTGATTTGGCATTAAGTTTAATTAAATTACTTGTAAGTGAATAAGCTATTAATATGAGTCATAATTACTTTTTAAGTTCATTTTTTGATACAACGTTTTTTCCATTATAATAGGGGAGAGACATTAGTAGTAGTTCACCCAAACTTGCGTGACTTAATTCTTCATGTTAGCTTTTTTTTTTCTCTAATTTTTTATCACATATACTTTGGCCTCTTCTCTATCTAACCGTATTGGTCTTGAGGTGTGACTAATCTCAAATTGATGCCATGTTAGGGGCAAAGTTCCAAGTTGTTTAAATATAGTGTTTTTTTAGGCTCGGACCAATAGAGGAACATAAATGAAATTTCAAATTTAAAAATATTAGTTTTATTTCAAAATGGATAATAAATTTTTGTGATAAATAATTTTAAATACATGAAAATATTAAGAATGACTTGTACATAGAGTACTTTTATTAACCACTTATGGTATCTATTTTTTCTAAGATTTGAGTGTACCCCGACCACTCCTTATCTTCATATTTGGTTCTTGCTCCACATATGGCTCCTCTCTCCTATATTTCAATGTCTATGTTAAAGGCAAATTGAACTCCTTCCTCTATTTCTTATAACCAACCTCTATGAACTCTTAATAGACTTACATGACATGCATTTGTGAGCAAATTTTGTCCCATTCACTTTTCAATAGAACTGAACAATACATCCTTACATTCTCTATAAATCCTTAATGGACCTACATACATGATACCATGCATTTGTGAGCAACTTTAACTTTTGTCCCATTCACTTTCCACTAAAGCTCAACAATACATCCTTACATTAAATTGAAAATTAGAAAAAATGATACACACATGTTTTATGGAAACTTTTAAAAAAGGCTTGTTTTATAAAAACTTCTTAAAATATGTTTATGTTTATGATTTCAGAATTATGTTTTTTTTAATAGGAAAAAGTTATGTTTTTTAATAAAAGGCTTGTTTTATAAAAACTTCTTAAAATATGTTTATGTTTATGATTTCAGAATTATGTTTTTTTTAATAGGAAAAAGTTATGTTTTTTAATAATTTATAGAAAAAAAAACTCATTCTCTAAATGAAAGAGATATAGATCTGAATGAAAGAGATATAATATGAGATCTTTGGAATTTGGAATTAGATTCGTATCGATACTTAAAATTTGAAATTAAATATAAATTTTTTTGAAATTAAAGAATTTAATTATAATAATAAATTATAATTATTATTAATTAGTAATAAAATTATATATATTTTTAATTAATACTATCTAAATAACCTTAATTACGTCGTAAGGCGTTTCAACAAGTGGGAGTTTACTCCTTGAAGTTAATGCTTTTTTTTCATCCGTCGATATTTTCGTCCGACGATTCAAATAATCTCCATTATTGATCAGGTGCGGTTAGGTGCACAGTGGCACATGTCCCATCATCATTTTCGTCGTCCAACGATTCAGATAATCTCCATCGTTGATCAGGTGCGGTTAGGTGCACAGTGGCACATGTCCCATCACCATCAATCCACAGTGGCTGCTTCTTTCTTCTTCGAGACCCTTCTACATATCTTCCTTCACGAAATCGTTTTGCCAAAAGCCTGAAATTTGGACAGTCCAGTCCGCCATTACAATCCGACATTACTGTTGTTGCTACTGCAGTTGTAGCTGCTGTGTCTGTGGATTTTGTTCTTGGGACATCATTTGTTCTTTTCTTCTCCCTGGATGTTGCTGGTAGTGTGCATTGCCAAATGTTGGTGTTGTGTGGCAGGTTGCATGCAAACAATCAACCTTGTAGCAGAGACATTGCCCTGTTTCGGTCCATCTAGCTTCATTTCATTTCATCTAGATGGTTCTCTTCTTTATCTGCTCATTTTTTTCGCCTGGAGAAACATGATCACTATATCATGTATGTCTCGTTTGGCTCTTATTTCAAGCTAGAAAGCTAACGGAAAAGCTAGCCCTCTGCCAAATATAACACAATGTTGAATTGTTGCGAAAGAGGACCACTATGCAGGACCAATTGGCTGTGCAAAGAGATTTGGAGAAAGCTTGTAAGGAACTTGCGCTTGCTGTCATTATAGACGGGAACCATAGCCTACGATTTAGTTCCACCAAGCAACCAGGGGAGGTAGCACATGTGGCATTAAAATTGACTAAAAGCAATTTTCACTGTGCAAATTCAAGAGAATTTAAATTTTGAGTTGCAAAGTCGTTAAATAAAATCAAATTCACCGTAAAACCCTTAATTTATCGTTATGTTCCTTCAAACACCTTCAATCTCATGACATATCGCTCAGAATGCTCAAATTTAAATGCAAATTTGACATTATGAACTTTCTGGGAGGAAATGAAACAAATTGCTTAATGAGTAAAAAATTACCTGGCAAATGTAGTTTGCATTGCATCATGCCGAACGAAATCATATTGAATGCCAAATCCCTCACCAAAGTTCCCTTGAGAGCCGAAAATAAATCAAATATACAGGAATTTTCATAATGCACTTAACAGAGCTGCTCCTCTAGTGCATTTTCTATGGGATCCGCCAACACCTTGCCTCCAATCGCATGCATTCCCTTTGGGTTTCTAGCAAATAGCTCCAAGATTCCTGTCTAGAGCCCTAGCTTAGACTTGTATGTGAAATGCCAGTTTTATTAGTAATAACATTCTGGAAAGTCCTGGAAATCCATTGCTTGAAAATACATAGATGTAATTAGTTACTATGTATGAAATAAACCCACTGCAAAATCATAAATAACGCCACTACAAATTCAGGGTGAATTGATGTAACTACACAAAATTAATGAGAAAACCGCAAATCACATCAGGCAAAGCGTATTCATGGTGTGTTAAGCTATGCAAAATGATGGAATAGCCTAGCCATGACTCCATGGGTACAATTTTCATGGGTTTTTGTGCTCGCTAACAATCGCATGCATTCCCTTCGGGTTTCTTGCAAATAGCTCCAAGATTCCTGTTTAGAGCCCCAGCTTAGAATTGTATGTGAAATGCCAGTTTTATTAGTAATAACATTCTGGAAAGTCTTGGAAATCCATTGGTTGAAAATACATAGATGTAATTAGTTACTATGTATGAAATAAACCCACTGCAAAATCATAAATAACGCCACTGCAAATTCAGGGTGAATTGATGTAACTACACAAAATTAATGAGAAAATTGCAAATCACCTCAGACAAAGCGTATTCATGGTGTGTTAAGCTCTGCAAAATGATGGAATAGCCTAGCCATGACTCCATGGGTACAATTTTCATGAGTTTTTGAGCTCGTTAACATAAAACTAACACATTGTAAACTTCAAAATTGAACTGATATTGAATCAGAGACGCCTAGCCCTAGGACTGCCAAATATGTTAAGAACTTCAAAATCCAACTGATATTGAATCACAGATGCCTAGCCGAGGGATTGCCAAATGTTATGAACTTTGAAAGCCAACTGATATTGAATCACAGACGCCTAGCCCCAGGACTGCCAAATGTTGAGTTTTCTATCTCTACACACTATCGTTGCTCTGTCCACTATTGTGTCTGCTACCTTTCCTATCATCCCTTGGTCCCGTTGGCTTGCATCAGTAATATCTCTGGCGTGACTCAAAGGCCAATATTTTTCGAGTTGGTATCCTCAATTGGCATCTGTCTTTTAAAATTATGTGTTTGGAATAGGTCGAGATGCCAATGTGCCTATAGTCCTTACTATGTATGAAATAAACCCACTGCAAAATCATAAATAACGCCACTGCAAATTCAGAGTGAATTGATGTAACTACACAAAATTAATGAGAAAACTGCAAATCACCTCAGACAAAGTGTATTCATGGTGTGTTAAGCTCTACAAAATGATGGAATAGCCTAGCCATGACTCCATGGGTGCAATTTTCATGAGTTTTTGAGCTCGTTAACATAAAACTAACACATTGTAAACTTCGAAATCGAACTAATATTGAATCAGAGACGCCTAGCCCTGGGACTGCCAAATATGTTAAGAACTTCGAAATCCAACTAATATCGAATCACAGATGCCTGTCCCAGGGACTGCCAAATGTTTTGAACTTTGAAATCCAACTGATATTGAATCACAGACACCTAGCCCCAGGACTGCCAAATGTTGAGTTTTCTATCTCTACACACTATCGTTGGTCTGTCCACTGTTGTGTTTGTTACCTTTCCTGTCATCCCCCGGTCCCGCTGGCTTGCATCATTAATATCTTTGGCATGACTCAAAGGCCAATATTTTTCGAGTTGGTATCCTCAATTGGCATCTGTCTTTTAAAATTATGTGTTTGGCCTAGGTCGAGATGCCCATGTGCCTATAGTCCATCTCGTTTTGTTGCCTATCCCGCCCAGATATTTCATATATGCTTTCCCCACGTTTCATGCAAATAACCTTAAGTTCAATTTATGTTATGTTTTCTTTTACTTTGTAATAAACGAAATATCCTCCATAATTATGGAAGCTCAATTGGGAATAGGCTTTTCAATTTATATTATGTCTTTTTTTTACTTTGTAATAAATGAAATATCCTCCATAATTATGGAAGTTTAATTGGGAATGGGCTTCTCATTTTGGTCCTTCAATTTATGTTATGTCTTTTTTTTTACTTTGTAATAAACGAAACATCCTTCATAATTATGGAAGCTTAATTGGGGAATGGGCTTTTCATTTTGATCCTTGGATAAGCTTCGGAAAAAAAAATGGTGAAAATCTTTTATTTTAATACTAAAATTATGAGTATTTACTTTCAGATAAAATGAGCTAGTTTCCTATGCCCAGAAATTAGGCGCATTATGCCTCCATTATCTTATATTACAACCATGGAGAACTTTACATAAAGTCTAATAGTGAGCCTTAGAATAAAAATTTTTACACATTTTATGCAACGAAGAAAGAAGACACAGGAGACAGTTAACGTGGATCGACCGCTTAACATCGTAGACTCTTCCTTTGCATGCTGAGGCATGCCGAAATTAGTTTGATGTTGTTCGATGTCAACAAATCACGATGAGGAATGCTTATTAGGATATCTTAAAAATTGAATTAAATCGCTTCAAGAAAATGATCTCGCACCTAATTAGAAATAGTTTATTACTAGCATATACCCAAAGCTAGTAAGTGAAACACTGAAGGAAAGTTCTATATGTTGCAAAATTCAGAGAAAGTTGTATGTAGATAATAATTTTTTTTTAATGAAAACATAAAAGAATTAAGCAAAACTTACCATATCAAGAATTGCCAATGAGCTATTTGCGTTTGATCTAACCCGGACTTTGAGATTACAGAGAGCTAGCAACCAGTTTCAGATTATGATAGGAATTCAAACAACCTTTGTCTTTGTATATGAAAAATCATGTAGAATGCCATAAAACAAATGGAAGTATTTTTTTAAGGTATACATAGGGTTAAGTTTGCCACTGATTAGTTAGGAAACAACAAATTTGCAGGTGATTCTCCACTTGCATCATGCAATTTCATCATATTTTACTCGTAAGAGTATATGACATTTTAGTTAAGCACATACTAATCTGTTGCGCTTGTTGTCTATATCCAATTCAAATATAAACACTAGGGAATGCAGATGGGAGCAGGTGGAATTTGAGTTTGTTGGCATGGCTTTTTGAAGCGTTGTTTACTGATCTTCCTTATGCTTCAGCCGCCGCCTCTGGTTTCGACGAGGAGTATGCTTAGGTCTTTACGGTATTATCAATTGCTTAGTATTAATTCTTGCACATGATCTAGGAACTAGGAATCAAAATCATCAAAGAATAATTAACAAATACTCATCAATTGGAAATAATCAGAACCAGAAATAATTTCCTCTCTGTATATTTAATAAACAATAATGAGTTACAATTCCAATGCTGAGCAATGGCTTAACTCCATGAAGAATTCAAATACCTAAGGAGACAATTCAAATTCAATGAGTGAGTCTAGCTTAACTGATTCTCAACCATTCAATCTCACTCAGTTAACCACTTGACCAAAAAAGTGTGTATGATGGTAAATGTCTCCAACACCCCCCCTTAATCTATACTCAGGAAGAGTTAGAAAACATATATGCATAAAAATTCTAGGGCCCTGGAAACTAAGGCCATAGGTCACCCTATACAATGCTGAAACTGAAACAATGCTCAAAACAAACTAAGTGAGGAAAAGAGGGAAAACCCAGTGGGGAAAACCCCCCCTCAAGCTAAACACTGAAAGTAGTTTGGATCACCCTGATGAACTCACCCCCAACAGTGAACGGAGGTAAGTGAACTTCTTTTCTGAAAATCTCTTGGTGAAGATGTCTGCAATCTGCTCATCAGTCGGGCAGTATTGCAGAATGATGGTCCTATCATGCACTAGCTCCCTGATGTAGTGCATGTGAATCTCTACATGTTTGGTCCTCTTCCTGGTAACTGGATCCGTGGATATCTTAATAGCACTCTGGTTGTCACAAAAGAGGACAGTGGACAAAGTACTAGCAAGATCAAACTCTAAAAGAATGCCTTGCAACCAAACTGCTTGGATGCAAGCATTCACCGCTCCTCGATACTCAGCCTCTGCTAAAGATAGTGCTATGGCAGCCTTCTTTTTGCTTGACCAGCAAATAGGGCCACCACCAAACATGAATACATATCTGGAAGTTGACTTTCGATCAATAGAATCACTCACCCAATTGGAATCTGTGTATCCAACCAGCTCTAGCTCGGAGTCTGCGGCATAGTGAATGCCGTAGGTCCTGGTTCCCTGAATGTACTGGAGAATCCTCTTGGCTGCCTTCTAATGAAGATCATGAGGCTACTGCATGTATCTTGATACAACATTCACGGCATAACAAATATCAGGCCTAGAATGTGTCAAGTACAACAAGCTACCAATTAGCTGTCGATAGATAGTGCAGTCCATGGGAGGTGTGCTTTTTCCTTCTTCAAGGCTGATCCCTGAAAGGAAAGGGAATGGTGCAGGCCTACATTCAGCCATGTTAAACTTGACTAACAGGTATGAAATGTATTTGGACTGATTGACCATAATCCCATCAGAATTTTGCTCGATTTCGAGCCCCAAAAATTGTTTTAGAAGCCCCAAATCACTCATTTCAAAGGCATTGTGGAGAGTAGTTTTGATGGCTGAAATGGAGGCAATAGTGCTACCTGTGATCAGTAAGTCATCAACATATAAAACAATGATAATTAGATGACCGTCATGCTGCTGTAAATACACATTTGGATCTAATCTACATCTCTGAAAGTTTTGCAAGAGAAGGAAGGCATCCATCTTGGAATACCACTCTCTTGGGGCCTGTTTTAACCCGTATAGTGACTTCTTTAGCTTGCAAACCAAAGATGGATCAGTGATGTAGCCCTCATGCTGCTTCATGTATATCTCCTCATGAGGATCTCCATGTAGAAAGGATGACTTAACATCCATGTGATGCACCTCCCAGTGCTTGGATGCGAAAATAGCCAAAACAAGGCGGATGGAGTCCATTTTTGCAACCGGTGCAAAGGTCTCATGGTAGTCCACTCCTTGGACCTGAGAGAAACCTTTTGCTACCAACCTTGCCTTATATTTGCAGATGCTTCCATCAGCAGCAACATTTTTCCGAAACACCCACTTGCATTGAACCAATTTCCTTCCCGGAGGAAGAGAAACTAGCTCCCAAGTAGTGTTTTTCTGAAGAGAATTCATCTCTTCATCCATGGTAACTTGCCATCTCGGATCATTCCGAGCATGGTAGTAGGATTTTGGATCTGAACTAATAATCAAATAGCAAGCTTTATAAAACAAATTATCATAACAAGAGAGCGCAATACCTGCTCTTTGGAAATCAGACCGGGTTCTCCTTGGATCATCTGGATTTCCAATGTTGTCTCCTGCAGAGGAGAGTGTCTTTTGGGCCCATGTAGGAAGATGATTTTGCACTTCAGGTTCTAATTCAGCATCTGATTATTGTTGCACACTAATATCAGAAATCAGAGAATCCAAATCAGGGTCATCACCCCCAATTTCATCATCCAAATATTCAGTGGAATAGGAAGGAAATTCAGCAGTTTTCTCCTTCACTAGTTCCACCTCCTGAAGAGGCTCATCGAACTTGACACTTCTCTCGATGATGATCTGTTTGGTCTTGATATCCAGTAGCTTGAATCCTTTAGATTCATCAAGATACCCAATAAACAGACATTCTATGCTCTGCGGTTGCAAATCCCTTCTTTTATCAAGCAGAATCCGGGCCCATGCAGTGGACCCAAACACCCGTAGGTTCGACACATCTGGCTTGTGTCCAAAGTATGATTCGAAAGGAGTCTTTCCTTTCATTGATGAATGTGGTACCTTGTTCTGAATGTATGTTGCAGCATGCATGGCTTCAGCCCACAAATTTTCAGCAAGCTTCTTTGACTCCAACATACAGGTGGTCATCTCTTTGAGAGACTGGTTCTTCCTTTCCGCTACTCCGTTCTGCTAGGGAGTGTAGGGAATTGAATGTTGGACCTGAATACCACTTTGGGAGAAAATGTACAGCAACTCATTATTGACATACTCCCCTCCATTATCAGATCTCAAGATCTTGATCTTAATCCTAGAGGCATTTTCGATCAAGGCCTTTAATTCAGAAATTTTTTCACATACTTCTAATTTCCTTTTGAGAAAGAAAACCCATGTATACCTTGAAAAATCATCAATAAAGGTAAAGAGGTACCTTGATCCATTCATGGATGTGACAGGAATTGGACCGCTGATATCAGAATGTATCATCCCCAATATGCTTGTAGCTCGGTTTGCCTTCCCCCGATCGAACTTGTGCTCAGGGTGTTTTCCAATCACACAGCCCTTGCAGACTCCCGTGGTTGCCTTGATGACCGGGAGGCCTTCAACCATGAATTTTTTATGTAATTGCTGCAAATATTTGAAATTAAGATGGCCAACCTCTCATGCCAAAGCCTACTAACCTCATTTCCATGAGTTAGCAAAGCGGTGGGCTTTGCATCTACAACAAAGTGAGAGAACTCATAGGCTTTTGCATGATGATTTGCAAGGCCTTTTGCAATGAGTTTCCCGAATGCAATTTCTATTATCTCAACATCATTTGGGCTGAAAGTGACTCTCTTAGGCATTCCTGTATGTGTCATCTGATAGACACTAAGGAGATTTGCTGCTAGAGATGGTACATACAAAACTTTAGAAAAAAAAAACCATTTTCTAGATCTAGAGTACCTTGTCCTTCGGAAATGATGGTGGAGTCATCTCCCATGTGGATGGGGATGGATTTGCTGGTCTCCAAGGATGAAAAGGAGTCTTTTTCAGCCATCATGTGATTTGAAGCTCCACTGTCAATCAACAGTTCTTTGGACTTCGAAGTGCTTGCCATGAGGGCATGACCTTTCTCATGCTGTGGTTCTCGATCTTGGTGATCTCTCCTCCGAAAGCTCTCTGAAAGATTGATGTGATTCCTCTCAAGGAGAGAGGTTGCTTCATCAAGATTTTTCTTCATGCAGGCATGTTCAAGGTGAAAATCCTTCCCGTAGTAAGAACACTTGACTTTTTCTTTCCCATTGTGCCCTTTTCCTTTGTTCTTCCTTGAGCCGGAAGATTCATCATGTTGCTGATTTTCAACTCTAGGCTTGGGAGCATCAAATTTAGTTTTCTGATTTTTCTGCTGCTTTCCTTTACCCTTCAGATATTTGGGCCCCGAGACATGGAGGGCTTGATCACGGGAAGATCAGATGATCCCCATCTGGACAAGCTTTTCATGTTCACTAGTTAGGGACTCAATGAAGGCATTGAGTGTAGGCATCTTCCATCCAGGGGTTGTGAGCTTCCCCGCATGGAATGTAGAAACAAAAACTGAATAATTAGCCCCGAGTTTGGAGAGGATGGCCAGGATGAGCTGATCATCCTCCTTCTCCACTTTGCATTGCTTCAAGAGAAAAACAGTATGCTTGAACTTTGTAAAGAAATCATTCAGAGTCTCGAAATTGGAAGGTTGGAGAGACATGAGTTCATTTTCGAGTTGGTAAACTCTCAAGTCATCATGCTTTCCATACAGAGATTCCAATTTGTCCCATATTTATTTCAGTGTCTTCAGATCCGTAAGATGGAAGAGAAGGTCATCGAAAATAGAGAGGCACAAGAAACCGAAGGCTTCATCCTTCTTGTTCAAGAATCTTGATTTTTCTATGGCGGATCCAGGCTCAACTTCAGTGTCCATGGCGACTATATAGATTCCTTTGGAGCGCAACTGATGTTCCATTTTATTTTTCCATGTGTGGAAATTGTATGGAGTCAACAGAGATACTGAGGAGGCCATCTAGATATGCTATAGCGAATGCTTCACCTGTAGAAACCTGAAAATCAAAACAGAAAAGGAAAAATAAGGTCGGACAACCTACACATTCTAGGCTTTCATCACACCCAGCATAGTCAATCAAGCAAGCTTGATCAACGAGTTCTTTACTTGGGGTATTAAGTGGTAAGCCTTGGCTTCTGGTGCAGTGCTATATTTTTGAGCTATTGCTCACTTTTCATGGAGAAATCTGTCAAAAATCTTGTTTTTGAGAGATTGTTCTTCGTCCCGCCGTAAGCTTTGATACCATATTAATTCTTGCACATGATCTAGGAACTAGGAATCAAAATCATCAAAGAATAATTAACAAATACTCATGAATTGGATATAATCGGAACTAGAAATGGTTTCCTCTCTGTATATTTAATAAACAATAATGGGTTATAATTCCAATGCTGAGCAATGGCTTAACTCCATGCAGAATTCAAATACCTAAGGAGACAATTTGAATTTGGTGAGTGAGTCTAGCTTAACTTACTCTCAACCATTCAATCTCACTCAGTTAACCACTTGACCAAAAAAGTGTGTATGATGGTAAATGTCTCCAACACTCAGTTCTGTACAGTATGATTGTCCTCCTGAGCAATTCTAGATGATCTGTTAGCATTTGCTTCAAATTCTCAAATGATATGGTAAGTTTTGCTTAATTCTTTTATGTTTTCATCACATAAACTTATATTATCTACATACAACTTTCTCTCAATTATACAACATCTGAAAGTTCTCTTCGGTATTTCATTTCCCCCGCTTTACGGTATACTAGTTATATAAGAAGATATGACACAATTTTGAAATTAAATTTGCAATGATAATCCCTCTAGCTATTAAAGTGGGTCTTAATATCTATAATCCTTTCACTAACATGTGATTTGGAAAACACCCTACATGAAAATGACAACTTAAAATAAAAAGAACTATTTTAAAAATAATGTATTTTCGTACTAAATATTTTTAAAATGACAAGTTTGACCAATTCTAGTGAAAAAATCATTAATCTAAAGCATGACCCACATCCATAGCCATGACGAAAATACAACTTGGGACTTTTACCTTATCCCTCTTCTGTGCATTTAGACTTTTAAGTAAACCACATCATTTGTTCTTTTCTTCTTTGTCAAGTTCAATATTATTTGGTATAGAGCTATATCAAGGGTTTTTAGAAATGTCTTAGTTATACACTTACTTCACAGCTTTTGTCAGCAATACATGGGTAGTTTGTACCTCAGCTTTCCAATTGAAATTATTAGGGGATCAAATTTTCAAGGGTGGATAGATAATGGTTGGCATCTGTCAATGAGGAAACTGTTATAACTTTTAATTTGAATAGAACAGTATTCGAAAATTATACTTATTCTGCAAGTAAAAAATTTGTATAAACTCTAAGAAAGATAAGGATACAAAAAACCAGAAAACAGTCTTTACTTTCATGCAAAATCTGGACCTTACAATCCCAAGATAAGATCTGAAATAAAGCCAAAATCTGAACATTATCTAGTCTTGATGTACAAATATACTACTGAAAAGATGATTAGAGCAGTGAAAGGAGATCTGTCCATTCTCCTTTTCACTGTTTTAAATAACTTTACTGTCCTTGATGCTGTCATGATCTTCTGGTTCTATTGCCAGTTTTTTATTTATTTATATTGTTTTTTAAATTTGTGTCTTTCCCACTTCTAACTGTTTGAGTTTTACTTGTTCTATACAGCTACAAAATATGTAGGCAGGGTGTAGCTGATTACCCTTGGGCTTATTGAAAAGAGTTTGCGAAATTGTTTTATGGGCTTCGACCCTTCAAACTATGTGATGTATCAAGTATATTTTTCAACAGTTGGCTCACTTGAGTTCTGAGCTCATATTTTTCAATATTATATTGGCCAAGCCGCATTGGAATTGGATCATTTGGACCGGTTTAGTGGGTATGGGTGTTGAATTAGGCTTTGTAATGGGGAAATATGTTGGTTTAATCCTGAACATATGAATTCATGACAAAATCTACCATTAAATGTGCACATGATTGAAACAAAAAGAAGAGGAAAGTCAAAGCAAAAAGGAAATTAAAGCCCACCCCGCAAACCTTAGATCACTGCTATTTTTTTTCGATGGAAGAAATCTTGGGGAACACTCTAAGTACTTCACCATGAGTCATGGATGATAAATGAGGTAAGTTGTCGGCCATAATTGCTGAGCCTCACTCCAATGGGATCAAGAGAGTCGAACTTGTGACCTCCCCTACTATGGGGGGAGAGATCTCACATTTGGCTCAAGATCAATTAAGCTAACCCTCAGGGCTATTAGATCATTGTTATATACAAACATCTCCCATGTTTTCCTCACACCTCTTTCTTTCATTGATTGTGAGCATTTGGAGTTTGTGAAGCTATAATGAAGATAGTTGATTCAGAGTTTGATTTATCATAGAAAATTGGGGCGAAGCATTTGGTGGACAATGCCCTCAAGTGCAAAAATTATGTAATTAGTCAAATTTGCAGTGTTTTAGAGTGTGAGCATAAGTGTATGTACAAACTTTATATGGTATGAGATTCAAGCACAATGATGGTATCTAAGAAGCTAGAGCTAGACACTGCGACATCTGAGAGTCATATTGGGTTTTACAAGTTATTATATGCACATTAACACGTGGATCCAAAACAACACTTGGAAGGGTAGATCTCTTAGAAATATGTGCAAAGAGGAGTGTTCAACTCGTGAACCATATATCATGAAGTCTCCTCTATTCAATGCATGCCACCCTAGGCTTAGTAACAAGGCATACCATATGATCCAAGTGCTCTAAGAATCAAACAAGAGATAAAGCATTACCCTAGGGATCAATTTAGTAAAAATTTTAACGACAAGGCAAGCAAAAGCAAACTTACGTGAATAATCCAAATTGAAGTAAGTTGTGCATTAGATTTTTGAGTTGAAAATTAAGTCAGTTAAGCATAAAAAATTGATATTGTTAAATTGCAAAATGCAAATTTTTTTGTTGTGTCATGCATGTGATGATTGTAAAAAAATGCCATGTGAGATATTAATCTTTTAGCTGTGAGCATTTTTGTAAAATGAAGTCCTTTTGTTCATTAATCTGCTTTATGCTATAGAGCATGAAAAATTCATACTAGCAGCTAGTTTGCTTTTACAAATAGTACATCAAAAAGCTAATTGTATGCTGTATAAAAGTTCGTCAAAAATATGTAAGTTAAAAAAATGTAGAGTCCTTATATATATATAGTTTGTTGAAAAGCTGAATGAATAAAAAAATAGAAAAAGAATGATTAAACATGTCAA